>OY744519.1:94299395-94361895 GCA_963556195.1 Sepiola atlantica
TTAATGTTCTTATATATGTGTACTCGATTTGCTGCGATGCTGGTCATTCTCATAGTTTAGCATCAACATAATGGATGTTTAGAAATCCATCTCTTGTTAAATATTTGAATATGTTTGAGTAATCATTGAATAACAGATAAAAATAACAGATAAAAATAGTTACTGATTGTCTCAGTGTCTTCGCGGGTTTCTTTCTTCTAATAGAGAAAATAAAATCTACTAGCAGGAATTATTTAGGTTAGTTTCGTAAATATTAGATTTAATGGCATCGTTTGAGTAGTCTGATTCGTGTGTTTTCTAGAGTGCGTACATATTATTATGGAGTAATACTTTTTTGCTGCTTCTTTTTTCGTTTCTCTGAAGTAATCACTTTTTTGCCGAGTGAGTGTTTTGCGTTTATATACTTCAGTTTGCCGAATGTTTAGCAGACATCAACCTGCGTGTTCACCATATTTCCCTACCGTGTTTTTTTCATAATACCATGTTCTTGCGCTATCACAAAACATATAGTGCAATCTTATTAAATTGACAGAATTAAACTAATTGCTAAAAAAATACACATCATATGCTTGCCATTAAACACGCGTAAGGAATAGGAATGCATATTAATTTGAATAAGTTACTTTTCTGTATGAAATGGAAAATGTAAAACAACTCCTCGAGGTACATAAATAAAGAAGTTGTAAAAACCAACAAACTATATAGTTAAAGATCACTTCCCTCTAATGCAATTATGAGATACAAATGCTCTGAAACCTGAAATACAGGTGCATTGAGCTTAAGATATCATAATACTATAATTTTAAACATCCTGCGTAGAAAATATAACGCAAACATTCCCATGGTTGTCAATTGCAGTAGCGATATGTTTATAATACAGCAACCATATGATACACATTATTGAATTTAATACTGAAATAAAAAGATGTATACATAATATATTCTATCATAACTTAGGTGTTTATTTATAAAACAGTGGAATATATATATATATATATATATATATATATATATATATATATATATATATATATATATAAGGAAATGAAAAAGGAAAAGCAGAAAAAGATGTGTTTTTATGCATTCATCAACGTTTCGTCTTTATTTGTAAGATACTGGGAGCACAGGACTTAGGTCCGGGTTGAAGGAAGTCCTGTGCTCCCAGTAGTGTCTACTACTTTTTCTCATCAACCCATCATGTCAACCCAATATTTTCATGTACTTGTATGGAATGTTCTTAAAATTATAATCCTGAGGACGTCTACCAAACAAAGACGAAACGTTGATAAATACATAAAAAAACATATTTTTGGTGTTGCTCTTTTTCATTTTCTATCACGTCGGATTACGTTCATCTTTCCTTTCTCATATATATATATATATATATATATATATAAATATATATATATATATATATATATATATATATATATATATATATATATATATATATATATTGTTGTGTATGTAAGCCAACACCCCGAACAACACAATAGGCTAGCCGCAATAATGGCCTCTTTTTATAATCGGTTATCCGAATAATATATATATATATGCATATATATATGCATATATATATATACATATATACATATATATATATATTTCGAAATAATATTTAACAAACAAGGAATTAGTTCTGTCCTTTTTCAATTAGACAATTTTAAAACGTATAATATCACTTAATTTCTGCTATTTAATATATCTCATCCGACGCCTCAACCCGTTTACCCTTTTGATTTCAGTGTTTTCAAATGTGTTATTTTAAAATGTGTATTCCGTATCGTCTAATTTCTCTTAACAATATGAAAAAAAAAGTTTTAGTCGCATTGTCTCTATATATTTACTTTTTTCTACGTTTATTTGGTGGGGGATATATAGCAAGAATATTTATAGCTCCTATGTTTTTTTGCTACTTTTACGCTAGCAATCATCTGTAAAATTATATATTCTATAGAAAAGTTATAAAATACGCTTATTAGAAATCTTTATTGTCATTTACCAAAGCAACACACACACCCACACACACACACACACACACATATATATATATAATATAAACAATATTAATTTTTAAGTAATTCATGTTTAATTATGTTTATCTATATACGCAAGCGAATCCAACTGGCGCTCTCATCAGTGTAGGGAGTGATACTCTAAGACGGTCGCAAGGTTCAAACCTCTCTTACAGATCCAATTTAGACCCCGCAAGCAAGCGGCATTAGCATGCCGCCAAGAGGCGTTCCTACGTACAGAAGGGATTTTAAGTTATATTTATTCTAACGGAGGCACATATAGAAATACCGACTAGAGTATTCAACAAACTTTGTCGGGATATGCTGTATAGCTACGTATACATCTATTTTTCAGTTCATCGAACAAGGCTCAACTTCAATCTTATTAAACAGGCTTATAACAATATTAATTTCAAGTAAATACTAATTATAAATGTGTCCTTCATAGGCCAGCATTTTAAGTTTTCGTTCTTATCAGTGTAAGGAATGATACTCTCAGACGGTCGCAAGGTTCGAAACCCCGCTGCAGAATTTACTTATACTTCGCAAACAATCGTCATGTGTATATATATATATATATATATATATATATATATATATATATATATATATATATATATATATCACGTGCATGTGAGCACAAATTATACATTCTCTCTGTTTAAGTTATTTTGTTTCATTTTACTCTATATAAATTCAACGCCGCAGGTAAATAGCTTTTTCAAGCTATAATTGGTTTTGCATTCGTATCTATCACTATTTATTTCGAGTTGAAATCTCACGGAACGCCTTGACTCTCTTTTGTTTGCTTCACCACACAGTTTCGCGGTTACATCCGATACTTCAATACCTCTGTTTAATCATGGAATCATCGTAAACAATTTTTAAAAATACATAAAAATACACGAGTTAATATAAATACATGTAGAATATATTCATGCGTCGCATATACATATATATAATATATATATATATATAATATATATATATATACATATATATATATATATATATTTAGATAGAGTGTATAAACAATGTATATTTGTATATGCATATTGAAATAAATAGTAAGAATTGCGAAAATAGAAGCTCGATAAATATGAACTACAGCAATAGGGCATATATTAAAAAACAATATTAAGCTAAATTCCAATGACCTATTTTTTATTTTATTTTTCCAGAGGTGATTCGATTACTTTACGATCTGTTTCGTATATACATAAACAAGCAGGAATAAACATATACATGTTTTGTGTTTTTCACATACGCAACATCCAGGAGTCCGAAGATCGCGTTTAGTAAACTTATCGAGCAGAAACAAACAAAAAACACTCACATGAATACCGTTCTGATGTAATTTTAAAATTCTAAAATACATTAAAACCTAGTTTTCATGTTAAAACACATTAAACCCTATTAATAATGGGTAATAATATAATTATAGAGATTTTTGTAAATAATTAATTTTTAGTCTATCTAGACTTTGTTGTTTATTATAAAAGTATATATTTAAAAAATAAAAAAAATATATTTATAGAAATGACAATAATTCTTAAATCTTAGAGTTACTAGAGACTCAACATGTTATTTAATGTTAAGACTTGTCATAGCAGAATATCATTTGTAACTTTGAACAAATAGGTGTCTAAGTATATCTAGAGAAGTATTATTATTATTGTCGTAATGCAAGGAAATATACTCTTCATCTACGGATAATTGAACATTAGGAGAAAAACGACATGTTATTATTATTGAATATATCACTTATACATATTACGTACCTGCATTTTCTAATGTATTACTTTGCATAGGGATATTATAGATTAATTTTAAAATGATATCGCTTGTTGTATATGGTAGATATATACGTACAGTAATGGTGAAGACTTTGGTGGTGTATAGATAATAGTGAAATTAGAATTTTAAACTTTACGCTTCAGGTATATGTTGAAAATATAAAAACTGAACCGATTTCCTAAATTATGTTGTTGTCCCCATTACATGTATTGAATATTTATATCATATTTACACAATTTTAGGTGAATTATACTACCACATTTTGTACACATACACCAAATTTGTATATTCTCTATTGCCTGCAACGAATTAATTCACCCCTACTTATGTACAGACTTGAATATGTTTCCTACCTTCTTAAATTCCTCTCTAACAGATAATCAACCTAGAGACTGTATGTCCAATGTGGCTTGATTTAAATAGCATTAGCTAGTGACTATCTGATCGACCTGACTATTTCTATGGAATGTTTGATAATGTACTTTTCACCTCGGAAGATATGAATGCTCCCTATTGAGCAAGGATTACAAAAAAATATGTTAATACGACACGTCGTGCCTGTCTATTACTTTTGTAATCGCATGTAAAAAGAAAACAAAAAGCAAACACACGGGACACTAACATAGACAGCCATTTCTAGGAAATCACTAGTAAATTTCATTATAGTTGTATTTTTAATAATATCGATACACACTATTTGCCTGGCTTAATATTTTCTCTTATTACTGAATCGTTCTATTTATATTGGGGTGTTATCTTTCTTTCTTTTATTTCATAACATAATTCAACAGATTATTTATATTAATCCTGGAGTTGAAAATATACAGAAACACTTTTATAAAAATAGATAGGTAGTATCTATAAGCGTCACACATTCTACCCAAAATCATTTTAATTTCAAATTGTTATCATTAAGAACTATTGCCGTCTTTTATTTACATATTATATTTCTACTTTACTTCAATCTATATGCACAACACTATTGTGGGCCTCAGATATAATTGTACGAATCATTATCATATTGTATTGTAAATGTGAGTTTAATAAATAATTACGAGTATTACATATTTCCAATTGTTTGTGTTTGTATTTTACTACATATTATAAATAAGTTTGGTGGAATTATAGAAAAACAAGTAAACAAAACGGGCAATTGGTTATGTATTTTTAAGCTAAAATATTAAATTAAGTAAATAAAATCTTCTTTAGAATAATGAAGAATACCGATGATTAATCATTGACTAATTATAACAATAATAGGGTTGCAAATGGTTTACATGGTTGCTTTTCTACTTATAATGATAATAATGATACTTATTATTATTATTAGTAGTAGTAGTAGTAGTAATAGTATTAATAGTAGCCGTAGTATTTACTCAGTAAAATGTGTTTATACGTGATATTAGCAGCAATGTTTCGCTGAGAGTAACCATTAGCATAGACTTGAGTCTCATCAACAATAAGTCCCTACCGATTGTAAGCACATACCACCTTTTTCGACAACCGTTGCTAATCGTGTTGGTTTACTGCAAGATACATTTACAATTACTGCAATCTCAAGTCCGAATTTGCGTTATGATATATTTGAACGAAATAGAGGCTATTCAAGAAATAAGTTTTCAATGGATCTACGAAAATGTATAAGACTTTTAAATGTTTAATATTCGCAGAAATATCTACTCGAAATTAATGAAATCAATTAGGTATGACGTGAATCCATAACGCTAACGACAAATTCAAATATATAGATAGATAATTTTTTAAACGTCATGAATACATTGCGAAATAATGGATTGTACGGCATTTAGCTAATATATTATTCACATCTAATCTAAATAAGAATAAATGCGAATCTTTCATAAGGATATTAACATAAACAACTCTAAATTAAATATAATAATACAGTTTATATAGTAATCTCTAAACCCCGTCACACAAAACCTGTTTTCGCGCATTTGCATATTTATTCTATTTTGAAGTATCCAATAAATTAATATTCTATAATATACATTTATACTTGTTTTTGTCAAATTTGTTCATCTATTATGAATATTTTCCTCGATATTAATACTATTATCATTATTAAAACAATTAAATAAAAAGATTTTATTTAAAAAACGATAACTTCTAAAGAACATTTTAACACATTATGTTTCAAGGAAGATAATTACATAAAGCACTTAAAACGTTGATGTTAAGAGAACATATACAACACTTTAATCTGAACATAAAGGCCAAGAAGCAATAACAAATATTAAACTTTGTGACTTGACATTTTTAAATGAATGAAGAAAAACCTCAATATAATCGGAATTTATAAGTGTAGTATCGGTTCTGTTGACACACGCTAAACCTAGCAAAAATATGGTGCAGCCGGAGTATATATTTGATAGTAATCAAAACAGCGTTGTGATTTTTCTCATACTTAAAATATATTGCAGGCTCATGACTTTTCTCACCAGTATTGTTATGTAAAGAACTAGAATATTTTCGATAGAGTTTAACGCGATATTGATGATTCCTAGCCTACACATATCCAAAAATAAAAATCTATTGATCCCGGAAGATTCCAAATGGTGTTGCTAGTTAAGCAACATAAAGAACGCCCCTCTTTCTGTTAGAAATATTGATACGGAAAAAGAAATAGTAGACTTAAAACTAATGAAATTCCACTTCAAGGAGATGTAAAAACCTGAAAAATATTGATACTTAATTCCTTTACGTGCTCGAATCATTTTTGGCAAAGTATGCAATACGATTATTTCATGTGTGTAATGTTTACAGAATGTCATGAATATTTACAAAAAGCATGAGAGTAATACTTTGAAAATGAAACAAGAGTATTCAGAAATAAAATAAATATTTCATCAAATCAATATTATCTTATCGCCAGACTTCATCAATATGTTCGATCAATGTTACGGTCATGCATTTATTCATAAGAAATACGTTCATTGCTTTCATAAAAATGCAGAATGTTAGATAGTTATCTCATAATAGAATTCATGGCAAACGTATCCCTGATTTGTAGATCTGTAGATTAAGCAAAGTAGAGTTTAATAATGCTACAAAGAGAATTTAATTATTATGCAATGTAACTGATCGAAACTTGCTTTGATATTTTAAAACACACACACATACATATTGCACACATTCATACTAGAAACATTCTCTGGAGATGATAGGTTCGCGCCAATTTAATATCCCCTTATACAGAATCAATCCAGATGAAATGCTATAGAACCTTATGTCTAGAATAGTTCTAATAATTTTAATTCAAACTCAATACATGCTGTTGATTCTCCAAAATATCTACAGTTCAAGGTCTGCTTAGAATGAATTTAAATTAGGGGGATCTTCCTTAATTAGTGTCTAATGACCAAATATCAACTCTAATGCAAAGTTTAAATATTTGAGTGTTTCAATAGATAATTGTGTCCATAGTGTACCTCATGAAAGAGACTTACATTTGGGGAATATATATTAATTGAATATAATAATCATTTTATAAAATTACACAGCAATTAGAAGTATCTCAATGTTCTATTAATGTATTCTGCTCCCTTTTTGCCCACTTTGTATATAATGAAATTACTCTAAATATAATCTGCATTTCACACTTTCTATCTAGCAACTATGTTGCACAATTCCTAATAATCGGGTAATTAGTTTAGGAGTGAATCCTGCACATAAAATCATATTAACATATACATATACATAACTGTATATAACTGTATGCCAGCTCCATGTCAAATCTCCGGGAAAAGCAAATAAATGACTGTTTAAGAAACCCCACGTCTTCACGCGTCAGGACATAACGGCCCCAACTATCACGATTGCAACTGCATGGACTATTATGCGTCGGACGCAATTGAGTAAAGCACCAACTGTACTAGGCACACTGACCCTAGAGGTCTATTTAAGGGCATCGTAAAAGCCGTGCCCTACGTGTGCAAATCCGACCTGGAGATCGTACATCAGGCTATCGGCAGCTTCTGCAACTGAGTTTTATGGTAAAAGATGCTATAATATGTATTATATATATATATATATATATATATATATATATATATATATATATATATATATATATATATATGTGTGTGTGTGTATAGAGATGTGTATAGGTCAAGAGAAATAGAATGAGGAAAGTGTAAGCATAACATTTAATCTTGGACTACTCTTATATTGAGAATAGAAGAGATAAAGTAATAATAAAATTGAATGAGTGATGAGAATAAAAATTTTAAAACATACAATATTTATTCAATCAAAAAGTACTTTAAACAAGGAATATATAAATAAAACTTTTCCTTAACATATGAATTTTACGAATTTGCAAGTTTTTATCATCAAAGGGACCCATTAAGAATTATCACTTGCATTTTTGAAAATTCATGGGTTAAGGTAATTTAAAAATATTTTTATATATTTCTTGTTAAATCAACTTGATGTTTCCATGAGTATTGTTTTATTCTAATTTATTTTTTCATCACTCATTTAATTTATATATATATATATATATATATATATATATATATATATATATATATATATATATATATATATAAATGCATCATAATGACATTTAAAATTGGCTACATGAATGCAATTATGTTCTTGTACAGCTTCTACTTCAGTGGGCGTAATGCCTGTAATGATAGTAAATTGTCTTAAAAAAACATAGGTAGAGATTTTAGACGACGAAATTATTAAAGCAGTGGCAGCTGTTTTTCCAAGCGCCGGTACAATCAGTCGGATTAAATTAATAAACGTCGGAGGGGTGGTGTGTCGAAACGCGTAATTGTTCAACCTTCAAATCACAAATCTAAACTGCCCCTCACTTTAATAGCTCTGAAATTTTACACACAACAATCAATATTTAGATAAGGTATATTAACAAAGCTCTATCTTATATTGAACATTTTCAAAATAAATATGGGTTTTGTATCCATTTTATCAGTACACTTGAACTATATATATATATATATATATATATATATATATATATATATATATATATATATATATGTGTGTGTGTGTGTGTGTGTGTGTGTATTTACATATTTATACGGTAGAAAAGATGACGGGAGAATATAACTATAATTATGAAACTATTTAATTATTCGATATCGCGTTTTCGTATATTATATACATTTTTCATGCAGTAACAGTATGTTTCTTCCGCTGCACATTCAAATATTTAAGACGTTTACGTAAAAGTTCATTTGCCTCAATCGAATACGTTCGTAGAAATCAAGTTTTCTGATCTCATTCTTTTTTCCTTCATCTGTATTAGCTTTCCATATTTATTCGTGACGTGTTTCCTCATGTGCTCATCTAATTCTGTTTGCAATGTGCTTTCCTGAAGAAGTTATATTATGAACTAAACTTTATATGGAGTGAATAAAGTATTTTGCGAATTAACATATTTTCCAGTCTCTCTCTCTCTATCTCTCTCTCTCTCTCTCTCTCTCTCTCTCTCTCTCTCTCTCTATATATATATATATATATATATATATATATATATATATATACGTGTTGTGTGCGAAGAGAGAACAAGAACCCCGCAAGATATAGAATTTGGTACGACTTTGTGTCAACCTAAAATGTTAACTGCTGAGATGTAACTTTAACCTTTTAGGCAAAATGTGTATGTTTGTATTTAATCGGTAATCTATTCAATTGGCCTTGAGCCAGACAAGCTCTGGCTAAATACGCACCCAGACTGACCTGCAAAATGAATTTAATAAAGTGGCCTGTGAACATAAAGTGTATTCCTAAATCCATCCACTTTCCCTCTTAAAATATTGGCAATAGTTTATTTTTCAATGTTCTGTTCACTTCGTTTCCCCACCTCGCCTCAAGGTGTCCCCGCGGCATCAATCTGTCCATGTTTCTTCTTTGGCGTGGAGTTTCCTATCGTGTAGCGAGTTGTCTGTTTTTGTTAGCTCTTCGCTACTTGCAAGACTTGACGGACGTAGAATATAGAGATGGAACAGCGAAGGCGTTCTAACGGGATTGGATGGCGGTTCTCTCTCCTGTCACAGACAAACGCAACGGGGATCTGCTCGAAATTAACGTGAGTCATGAACTTTGGACCGAAATTGTCCAGACAAAGGATGTTCGATCGATCATCTTTCTGAACACGCTTTTAGATAACATTCATGGTGATGCCAACTTTGTTTTCGGGGCTAATCGAAATAGATTTCATGCAGAAATAAGGTTAAGTAAAATAGAATATGTTAATGAAATATATTTAGTGTACATTCAAACGAAAAGGTTTCAAAACGGTATTATTTCTAGTACTCGTGCAAAAAAAATTACTACTAATAATAAGTATTATTGTTAATTATCATAACAATAATAATGCGGAAACTAACATAACCAACAAATACTTACCAACAACAGATACATTGAAAGCAGAAAAAACACATGCGAAACAACAGCCTCGGTTGATCCCACAGAAAATTGTCGTGAAAAGTAAAAGTGGATTAAAAGATCGAAGAGGACGAAAGAATACAAGATCTCAGACTCCATGGGAACATCACTGCTCAATGAGGAAATACTCATAATAACTTACATAACAATTTCTAGCGGGTTAAATAATACATATACATATATATATATATATATATATATATATATATATATATATATATATATATATATACTAGCCTTATCTACCCTGCGTTTCACGCAAGACTGTAAACATTCAATCTCGTTTCGTTCAGACTAGCAAGCAATGTTTGCCACTTTTCTTACTGTGTGGAAATATTACAATTTCTGGGAAAATGATTCAGTACAGGAATATATTCTAGTATAAAACAATTTTGCAGTAAAATTAAACTCACATTTCAGGAAATGTTGAAATTTAAATGACTTAAATTCATTCGACATTTTTTCTTTTAACAGTGAAATAGACAGTTCCACTGGGACAATACGGCTTTAAGTGTGGCCGAATGCACACGGATATTGGATAAGAGAAACTCAGATCTACAGTTTAAATTATTCGATAAACAGTACTGTTATATATAGACACATTGATCATGGTTCGTGAACATGAAACATATAGGTCACTTGATCAGCAAATATTTAATTATGACAAATCATTATCAAAGCTTTTTCCAAGTCGTGAACTTTGAGAGAAATATGGAAAGTTTCTAATAAACCAATATTACATTCATTCGCTGTGTTTATGGCAAATCGAACACTGTGTTAGTCGTAAATAAATATAGGAATTATTATCTGTTATATGGTATGGTATTTACGGTGGCCTAATGGATAAGAATGTCGTATAACTGTTACTCTTGTCTAGAGTTCAACCCGTCATACCGCAATACAGTTATAGATAGCTACACTGATAACAAAACTTTCCAAACAATATGACCATCAGATTGCTGTCTTCAGAGTCTACTCTCTAGAGGTGTACACCGCACATAACCACAACTAATAACAGAAAACTGTAATACCCATATCTTTGAATGGCATAATGGGCACTTACATAACATAAAATGAATACTTCGACAAGCTCATAATATGATATTTCGTAATTATTTTCCACATAGAGACTAGCACTTTTTTCTTAGATGTTCATTTGTGCTGTGGCGTGTGGCATCCTACCGGATGTCAGACATTAACCAACAATTTCAAACACTCCAGCCGAGATTGTTGTAAAGATTCTAACCGTCCTTTTAAGTATAATTGTGTGTATCTCTCTTGCACTTAGTTCACCGGATATATTTAATAGGTACTTTTTGAAATTCGTTTTCATTAGTCTGGTTCATCCGAAAGCTACTGAAATGATGGAGATCTTTCTCAGATTCCAGTTAATGTTCATGTTGGACATAATACCTTGGTATTTTCCCTTCATCTCTGTTTAACCAGCCCCATAATGGGCACTGATTTCAGCTAGGGTTGCAAATTTTCCCTTTTATTTTTTTTCACTATGCCAGTTTTACCAGCTCCGTTTTATTGATGTGTAGTTGTAAGCAGTGCATAGTCATAGTGGATGGTTTATAATTTATTTCCAACTGTTTTGTTTGGTATATACGCCAGGACTTACTGCTACAATAAATATTTAACATTGTCCATATAGTCGAGTGAATATATTTGCTCACTCTGTTGTGTCACATTGTATAGTATCCATCCTCCATCAGACCCTTACTTCTGGATGTCAGGTAATTCACACTCACAACTTCTGTGTGGCAGAACCTGCACTTGTTATTGTTGCTGAGATTACTCATCCTTATAAAGGCATTGTTCCTCAAGCCTTGACCTATGGCAGTGGAACAGTCCTTTTTTTTCATCCACCCTACAGAGGCTTGTTTATCTATATATCAATGCAATAGGTCATCTAAGAAAAAGTTAGTACGTAGGTGGTTAGCAATGTTCTTGCAATGAAAGGTCTTTGTGTATTTTTGGTGGTTTGCGGGCTATTTTAGTGGCAGGCTAGTTATCCGTTTCTGCATCATTTGTAAGGCACTCCTGTCAGAATATGTTTTCCAGTTGTGTTATATACGTTGTTATGCTTGCGCTGCTTTCTCGATATTGTCATACCATCATAAGGGTTGGGTTCTGAGAACTCATCAGATATTGACCGGTGCTTACAGTTGTGGTTCGATGTTGATTGTCACTTTCTGAGAGCCCCATACCTCCTGCTGCTCTTGCCAGATACATATTTGGTAGACACTGGTGTATGAGCATTACTTTGTACAGTGTCAACACTTTTCTCGTTTTAGTGTTTAGTCTATTTATCAAAAGTATGTGTTCAGTAATGCACTTGCAATGATCGGAGATGATATCGTCCGTAACGTCGTGAATATAACAACAAACATAAGACGGAAGTACCAAAATATTCGAATAATACAAATTATCAACCGCCCTTTGAAAAAATATGGAACAATATTTACCTGTAAGTAGTGTACACAGAAATAGTAACTTCCGGTCTGTGACTCATCCTCTGAGTAAGCTTTGTATGAGCATAATTTGAAAACTAATTTCGCGTAGCAAAGTAAAATCATTAAATAGTAGTTACAGTATATGGCTCAAGACACACGGAACAAGATACACGACCGCGTGCGCATCATTATTATTTTCTTACTCATGTGTCACAACTTATCAAAGCTAAAATCTACTCCAGGATAAAGATTTCTGATATGTGTGGATTGTCAGTTGTAATCATGAAGAATACTACCAGCCGATTGAAAACGATGTATGGAATGAACAAAATATGATTACTAAGAGGGGCAGTCAATGACAAGTATTTGTTGATGTTTCTATTCGTGGGTGATCATCTTATAGTCTGCATGGATGCATTCCACTGTAAGTGTGTCCAACATATGGGAAGTTCTTGGAAATAAACTGTCAAGGAAAATGGCAACTGATGTCTATAACACAGATCAATAAAGTATACTTAGTTTCAGTTGTGGTCGGAAACCGAGGTATTTGCTGTAAATGTCTTAGGGGGAAAACAAGTTATAGAGGGTTAGTCAGGCGGTTACCAAGGAATTAACCATATATTATAGAAATACTTCATACCTCTGTTCAATGCCACGATACCAGGAAGGAACAGAAGAGATCTTCCTATGCTAGACTACACTGTAAAGAAAGGAAATAGTACTTTGAGCGCACTTCCCCATATTCAACAGCAGTACTCGATCTTAAGAAGCACCTGACTTTTAGACAGGTAGATGATTGGATTCTTTGTTAGGTACATTATAAAACGGTAGAATGACGCAATGATTGTTTCATCAACAATATCAACAGTTCGTATATAGTTTCAATCTTTAGTGAAAGTCATTCATATTATAAAAAAGCGTACGCCCAATGTACTTGAACTGCGGTAAAAATGGATCTGCTCATTGGTGTTATGGGAAGTGAAGCTTTATTTGCAAAGTAGGAAAAGTTAGAAACCACTTTTATTAAAGACTTCAAATTTGAAGTATAAAGTATTATGTTGATCAACATTAAATGAACGCTGTGTAAATGTATGATTACAGTTAAATAGTAGTTACTCACATGAAGAAGAGGCTCGGATGATTGATGTAAACATATTTGTTTTGGTAGATCTTTTTTTCATTTTCTGATTGAAATGTAAATGATACGCAGGTGAAATCGATTTGTTATTCTATTTATTTACTTTTTGTTTTCGCTGATGTAGCATCTGCTTTATATCTCCGCGAAAGTGAAATCAAAGAAGATGCAGTCAATTATTTTGTTTTCAAATGTATACTTTACACATGTGTTCCAATCGATTATTTAGCCCGATTAGTTTAGAAGAATGACTTGATAAATAAAATAACAGCCCACGTTTGTTTACTATTACAAGGTTGAAGATAACAAATAGTCCGTGCTCAGTGTTCAAATAACAATTTATTATGCAATAATTCATTAAAAAATATTCATTCAAAATAATACGATCATTATGAACGAGGTTTTTCCAACAATCTGCAAGGTTTCCGATTTGTGTAATAGTCGAATCAGTCGTCTTTTAATGGACGATTTTTCTCATGTGAACCTTAATAAAAATGGAGCATTGATTTAAATAGATAGTAGTTCCTATTTACTTGTCTCTATACCAGGGCAGTTAGACACAACGTTGATTGGCAAGGTAAAAAAGGCGTGCTTCCCAAAAGTGGAACACCGCATTGCGACAAAGCATAAAATAATCCTCAGTCAAAAAAGTGTCATCCTTTACTGACCCGGGTGGTGCACCGAGCCAAGCCAGGATGGAGTTATCTGCAAATAGGTTTTCACCCATTGTTTCGCTGCTGCCCGATCTGGCCGCAAGGTTGTAACTCGAATGTTATATTGAGCATTAGACGAAGCTGGTAACTCGACGTATACTTTCCCCATTGTGTACCCCCTCATTTTCCCGACCCGCCTCCCTAATCATGTTAACCAGCAAGCGTCGCTTCTCGACTTGTTCTTGACTTTACTGCCAGATGCTTGCTTGACGAATGACCATAGCCCGCTCGGACATACTGATCACCTTCTGGGAATGATTGATATTAGCTGAAAATATTGTCCCTAAGCTGAAGAGCCGTTGCCCAGAACGGCGAAATGCACAAACGGGCTTATATGAATTCTATCACAAACCATATGCAAGCCGCCCTATGGTGTGGAATATTTTCTCTCCCTGCTGATCAATGCGCAAATGAGGCAATGAATGTGTCAAAGCAGGCATTGATGCACATGTTTCTATGAAACAATTATACAGCAAGCCCCACTATCTACAGTGGGTCACCTCGAAATGTACAGCTGCTATTGCTCAGAGGCAGCAAGCATTCCGACAAGATAGCTGCCATTTGTCTACGACGAATAGAGAAAACTGTGTAGAGTCACGAAATAATTGTGAAGCTGTGATAGCTGAAGTAAAGCGAAGGTATACAGAGATAAGCAGAAAACGCATTCAGTCGTAGAAACAAGGTATTTCTGATTTCTGCTAAATCTACAATAGTGAGCTGAACAATGGGCAATCAACAATTCCCCCGCTCTCCAACCACAATAATATAGTTTGCACAGCAACTGAAAAGACTGGCCTACTTGCGAAGCGTTTCTCCTAAAACTCCACTTTTGACTCCACAAACCATCACACACCTCCTGATTCCTCACTGCGGACAGAAGCCACGCTCAGTGACCTGGTAATCACCTGAATTTATGTCATAAACACAATAAAAACATGGTCAACTGCAAAGCATGTGGGATTGATCTCATACCAGTAATAGTAATACTAAAATGCTATGATAAACTGACACTTGCCATCTACAAACCCCACAATCATTCTAAATATTGCTTCCCTGATAGCAGGACAATTGCCTCTGTGGTACATGTCTTAAATACTTCTGGGGATAGAGCTCAGCCTTCAAAATTATCGCCCCACCGGCCTACTCCCTCTGTTCGCTAAAATATCCGAATCCTTAATCAATCTAGCTATAGTTCGGAACTTTGTTAATACTAAACATCTCTCTAACCATCAGTATGGATTTGGGCAAACAAATGCAACTGCGAATATTCTACAGGTCATCTCCAAACGCATACACCATACACTGGACAATGCAGGTAATGCTATGGGGGTAGCGCTTGACATATACAAAGCCTTTGACAAGGTATGGAATGATAGCCTTCTTATGAAAATGTATTTATATGGTATTACTAGACGAATATTTAATATTATTAAATATTTTCCATCAAACAAAAAGATCTAATTGTTCCCGATGACTGTTCATAAAAAGCAACACGATATGAATGCAGGTATGATCCTGGAATAGATCCTTAGACATCAATTGTTCCAGATTTTTATAAACGACCTCCCTGATACCATTGTGTCTGAGATAGTTATATTTGCTGATGACACTACGCTCTACTCTCGTCATGTGGGTACAACGATCGCGCACATATCCGAGGCAATGTCTTAATCCTGGGAAAATGACTTCAACTATGTAGCTAATGAGGTCATAAATGTATGGTAACATTTAATAATGCTTATTTCCTTCACTACTACAAGACACTTCTTCAACTACCGATTGTGATGCCAAATAACACCCTACCAAAGAGGTCAACGTTCAAACTGATCGATCTAAAATTCACAGGTAACATGAATTTGAACAAATACACCGAATACATTTCGAAGGCTGCTGCAAAGAAAGTAGGATTATCTACCGTGCTAAAAAGTCTTCTCACACCTGACAGTAGCCGATATTTCTGACAAACTACCATCCGCCTATGAATGGTGTATTGTTGTCACATCTGGTATGCTGCTCGATCTACTTGTCTCCCCCCCTTAGACAAGGCAAAAAATAATTATCTAATCTGATAGGTCCCTCACTATTAACCAAGCTCCAGTCCCTTCCCAATCGCCGCAATATTGCATTATTGTGCATCTTTTACATATACTTCCAATGAATATGGTTTGATGAACTTGCTACTCTAGTTCACCCTTCGACATAAGTACACTCAAACAACACGTAAACTAGCTAAATCTTATTCAGTAAATGTGGAGGTTCTCAGATGTCAGACATTTCTCTACTCCAATAGCTTCTTTCCTTGAGATGATAGCCTTTGCAACTCCTTCCCTTCTCCCTTTTTTCCCGACGGTACCAACATTAACAAATGTAAAACTCATGTAAACAAACATCTAGCTGCAAAACTCTCAATTTAGGATGAACCCCTAAAATTCAACCCTAATGCTCAGTATCCCCTTACCTCTTCAGTGATAACTTGCCTTTTTGGGGGTGAACTCAGTAAAAAAGGCGTGCACAGCAATATGTCCACCCCTGCTTCTAATTGTTTGCTGGTTTTTCTGTTGTTGCTTTCACAACACTATTGTATTAGTAAAACCCTCTTCCCGTAGTGTAAAATACACCCTTCTTTTAATCCAGACGACACGAAATACTATAGATCTAAACAACTAATGTGATGATAAATGTAGTTATTTTAGTCATGCTGTCCAATCAGTCATCATATCCGTCTGGAATTAATATATTTATTAAAATATACTCAGGATAATGTTATATTTATTGCTTGGTATCGATGGTCTATTAGCAGAAACGATGCGGGTTAACAAAAATAAGTGACAGTCAGTGCGTGTGTCGTCTATCGGGGTTTTGCCACAGAACGTTTCGCTTACAATATAGAATATTGTTTTTGTGCGATGACGAATTTTTATTGGGATAAAGAGAGAGTGAGAAGAAAAACCTATGTGGCTTTTTATCTGTCGGGCTGTGGTATTAGTCCTAAGAAGTCCTAAGGAATCCACCCTCTCAGGCCGGCCTTGCCGCCCTTCCTTGGTAAAGGGTTGGTTATCATCGGGGAATTCCGACTAAAATGCCGAGACAATTATTAAAATACCTGTGTACCTTAATTATCAGGCGCTGACTTCTCTCTTAACTTGTCACATCTCCCTGCGGTATGAACGAAGTAGATATCGCGAGGAAACTTCTACACTTAATTATACAATTAATCTAATAATAATGCAGATAGAGATACTGTTCATTGCCGAGAAAAATGATTCCAACAGTTTACATAATTGGAATTTACGTACTATATATGACCGAAACGTACTCTGCATGATATTGTACAGCCACATCTCTGACGGAATAGCATAGGCGTTTGTGTGTGTGCTAATTTTCTCGACCGGTAATGTATATAGTACTTAAAGAGTCAGACTATGTCATTTTAATATAGAATATAGCTTATTCACTTGATAATAGAATATCCGTGTTCCCTTATATACAAATCTGTCTCTGGTTAATATATACATCTGATAGAAGTATTTAGCAATGTAGTTCATGCAATGTAAATGAAGCCTCGGGTGCTAAAATTATTTTCGGTGTGACGAATACTGTTTGTTGAAGGAATATTTTACATGGCAGGCAATCTCGGCACGATTGTATATCATATATGACGAGCTTGAGGCTGAGACGCATTACCATTCATTCGTGTTAAATGAGAAATATACCTGTGATGAGGCTGTGATATGCCAACAGCAGATCGTTGATACTTCGAGGGCTGTGTACTCGGAGAATTCGCTCATATATCGCTTGGAGCATTGCCGTCTGTTCGGCATTGTGAAAACGGGAAAACGTGACACTATAAACGAGAAATAGCTCTAGGTGTTTTGCTTTTAGATGACAAGACATACGACTTCCAACTGAGAAGCAAGAAAACCGATACAACATATATCTATATAGATCAATGCGAATATCATAATATTTACACATCAACGTACACATACACGCGTTTACACATATTCATAAATAATGAATATATTTTAAGGAATTGTAATATACATAATATAAGATCCTTGCACTGCAGGATAATTTTAAATAATATATTTTAAAAACTGTTCTAAATGTTTATGTACCATTTTGGACTGTATAATAAATAATCATTGGGAAATCCATTGTACTATTTTTGACTGAATATTTAATAGTTGTGTTCGACTGTATTGTATCAATTTGTTCCGTATAGTAAAAAGCCGTTTTGAATTTTATTGAATTTTATTGTACAACTTTGTATTGATAAATAGTCGTTTTAAATTCGATTTTTCTATTTGTTACTGTATAATACATTGCCGATTTCAATTTATTTACTATTTTGTAATGTAGCTGTTTTGAAATATATTGTATAATTTGTTACTGTATGATAAATAATCGTTCCGAATATTATTGGAATACGTTGTACTGTATAATATAAACTTTGCTTGCAGTGAATATACTATTTTGTACTGTACAATAAATAGTCGTGTTGAATGGCATCTACTATTTAATAGCATATGATATATAGCAGGCACATAGCCAGACCTCTTACTTAGGGGGGCGAGGCATTTTTAGGGCTGGGCAAGAGATTTTTAGGGGGGGGGCAAAACTAGTATTGATATTCTAACATGAGTGACGTGTTGGTTCAGTGTGTGTGTGTACTGATATATAAATATAAATAAGTAGATACAAAATTTCAATTTCTTTTATATAATCTAAATATATTGTTGTGTACTTCGGTAGGCACATGTAAATAACAACATCAGCATAGTAAAGCACATAAAGCATAGTAAACACAGTAATAATAACATAAAGTTCGTAAAATAAGGTAGCTACTTGCTAGCTCTACACAATTCTATTATAATCTTCTATGTGTACGTGCGGTTTAAACCCTACCAATGCTGTTTTTTCTTTCAACTTCATCTCGGGTGAAATCTGGGATATTTTACTATGTTAATTTCAAAAATGTTGAATGTAACATTCACAATTTTTTAATTAATAGTTGCAATTAACAACAAAAAGAAAAAAAAAGTATTTGAGATTTGTGATTAAATACAAAAATAATTGTTTAAACTAATTCCCACTTTCATTTGAAAATAATGTAGGTTGCTAGTATTCATTTCTATCTTTTGAATAAAGAAAACACTTTCTTTTATAAGAAGCTGACAGAACAACAACGTGAATTCAGTTTGTGTTTATAATTTGAATTATGTTTATTATTATGAAATTGATAATTTATGATATTAAATAGTGTGAATTAACAATATTTAAAAATATATATTTGGTAAGTTGACAGAAAAAAAGACAGATACACTGACAATCTCTTTCACCAAGCAGGAAACAGGTGAAAATCATTGAGGCTTTGTTTCCCTCACCACTTGATCTGAAACTAGCGAAGTTATGTTTGAGTTTGTGACACGTACATTTAAATTTGTTTCTTTTTACAAGGTAACATAAATTTAAATCATATTTAGATGTTATTATGGTCAATAAATTTATTTTAACTGGTAGTTTAAAATCCGTAAATATTTATTATGGTATCATTAGTACCAGGAAGGAAAATTAAGTTTTAAACAAAATAAAATCAAAAGAAGCGTTTTTGAAAACGGAAATTATGTTAAAAATTGGTGGGAGGTCCCCTCTTTGTGGGTGGCCCAGGGCCCCAGTCCCTAGGCCCCAGGGGGGATTGCCCCCCCCCCCGGCACCCCCTGGCTACGTGGGGGGATATATAGTCGTTTCAGTTTAGTTTGTATTGACTGATGAACTGTGTTACTGTTCAAAAGAATTGAGATGAAAATTGACGAATTATACTATTGAAGATATTCAGAATTCTATTCATGATATCACATAGAAATAGAACAACCAAGATGAGAGAAATCGTCGTAATAAATAACAAAATCAAAACTGCAACTTCTAGAAACACACTTGAAACATGATATTTAATCGTAACTATGACAGCTAAGAAGTATAAATAGTGTTATCTCTATAAAGAATGTATGTAAACTGTAAACAATTGATTACCTTAATTTGTATGTGTTTTAAGTTTAAAATAAAAGAATAATTTGATATATTTAAAATTATTTCTGTTAGATTTATGTTTTAATACTATCGATTTACTAAGAACGTTTCAGATTACATTTTCATTCCAAAACTACAAACGTGTTATGTTTAAATAATGAATATGTTCGAAACATTAATATTATGTATGCTTTCGTCTTTTTCATTTTTATTTAAATAATTGTTTACCTGAGAATAAATATCAGCTATATACTCAATAGAATTAAAAACAGTATTTACTAATAAAACTATAGAAAGTATTTACCTTGTGTAAGTATTATAAACTTGTTATTATTCTAAAAGCTAGTTTCGCCTTGTTATGTATATAATTGTAAAAATCTTGTAATAAACAGAGATATATCGTTATCTCTCTATCTTAATAAATGCACGTACTAAAAAGTATCCGACCTTTATTTTCCGTGCAAAATAGAGACAATAGGGCAGTGCCACTCTACACAGTGAAGAAACCCTCCTTCATGTGCATGTTTGAATTTTATCACCACCTTTCTGCGCGTTAGTCGCTGCCTCTCGGTCGCTGAGTGAGGTTATACACAATGCGTACGTAGGATTACCGATTCTCTTAAGATTACTAAACGTGTTGAGCGAAGGTACTGACAATTTATTTCAAAAGCTCGGTGTTTCCCTAAGCAAACCAATTCGTAAGATTCAGCAGGTAGTTGGAGAGAATTCGATGGTTGTACCACAAATTAAGGAGTGGTTAAAACGATTCATAAGTGGCCGCACATCAGTTGAGAGTGGCCAGCGTTCTGGAATGCCCCAAACTGCTTGAAGTTCAGCTGTTGTTGAGACAGTGCGAAAGTTGGTGATGTAAGATCGTAAGTCAATCGTGCGGGAGATCGCCCAAGAGGTAGGAGTTAGTACATACGTCGCACATGCCATTTTGCGTGATGATTTGAACATGTACAGAGAGGCTGCGAAATTTGTGCGCAAGTTGTTGTCGCAGGAAAAAAAGGACCTCCGTTTTCAAGTTGCACAGGACCTTCTGGAAACCGCCAACACTGATCCTTGGTTTCTGAATATCGTGATTACTGGAGATGAGTCAGGAGGTACGGGTATGACCCAGAAACAAAAAGACAGTCGCCGAAATGGAAGCATTCTTAGTCTTCAAGGCCTAAAAGAGCAACAGGTACGAAGAAAAATCATTGTGCTGCTGACTGTTTTCTTTGATATCCGTTAAATTGTGCATCACGAATACGCGTCGTGACGCAGTTTGGCGCAAAAGACCAGACATATAGACGACGAAAAACGCCCCCGCACATTCATCCTAATTGTATCCAGCATTTCTTGGCATAGCATGGAATATCAGTCGTTCGCCAACCACCCTAATCGCAAGACATGGCTTCTTGCGACTTCTGGTAGTTTCGAAAATTATACACGCCACTGAAAAGTTCGAGTGTTGAGACTAGATAATGGGATGATACAGTAAGACGACGGCGGAGATGAACACTATTCCAAAAGAAGAATTCACGAGGTGTTTCCGGCAATGGATTGATCAGTGGATTAAGAGTTCAAAAGCACAGGTTCCTACGTCAGGTAATTGAAATATTTTTTCTGGCCTAAGGTTGGATACTTTAGACATATCGGATTGACATCCAAATAACTAAGGGGAGAAAAGTACGACATCCCTTTCAAAACATAACTACACCGATTGGCCGTTAGGGGTCGCCTTTTCACCAACAGGTGGCGCTGGAAAGCGACACCAGAGTTATATGCCTTTCGGACTATAAACACCGTTGCAAACGGAAATCATTCTCTTGCCTACTCGACCAGCCTCGACAGAACGACACTGGCGCTTCGTCTCTCTCCTTCTTTTCAGCCCCTCACCACTCTTGCCTCCAGAATTTCTTCAGACACAGCAGGGAGAATTGTTTCGCTCCATCGGCCAGTCGCAAGGCGATGCGACGACTACCTGTCGCGTCAAAAGATTCCTTCTCCCCTTTTCTGACTGCTGGACACACATAGTAAGCTTGGCATTTTCTTTCTCTCTTTTCAATTACACACGAACACACGCACACACGCACACACGTACACACGCGCGTCTTTCTTCTTACAAAACTTATTTAAAGAGACATTGTTTTAAATAATAAAAAGACACTATTTCTTTCAAGCCGTCAAAGAGACATTTATCCAAAAGACACTAAAAGACTTTCGTCAAATATGGAACATAATTTTTATGAGTAAAAATTCAAAATAAATTGTTGTTGTTAATATAAATGTTTGAGTATTGGATATTTTATTTGCCCTTCATTTGTGTTGAATGTTGACGTTTTCTTGCTCGTTTTTCTTCAATATTTAAGAGGAATAGAATGCGTTAGCATCCCCCACAGACACGCCTCGTACATAATTTGTTTAATGAACTTATACGAAAATACATATATGTAGAAAAAGTATATTGTCTACGCTCCTATTTAGAAAAATAGTGTAATTAAATATTTTGCAGGTGTTAACACTGAGTTGACTCCCGCATCTGAATAATAAAATTTTCTCGAAATATTATGTTCTACAGATCATGAATGAACCCGCATTAATAGCTAATATATTTTAATCATAAATATAAAACAAAAGTATACTGATAAGTATAAAGAAAATACGCCGAAAAAACAATTTCAGTTGAACATTTGTATTTCTTATTTTGCTTTCAATTCGCTTATATCGTGTACATCTTTGCATTGGAATAAACTCCTATTAATTATCTAAAAATTCGATATATTTTAAAATGAAATAGAAACTGTTTGATTAATACGAACCAACTCTTTTTCATTTTTATTGTTTGTCTTCTGTTTTGCCCCCTGCCTGGTTTACATTTCTCTATCTTGTTTACATTTTTTTAATTATTGTTATGTATACTTATTTTTCTTTTCTCTCAGTTATATATATATATATATATATATATATATATATATATATATATGCACTATATTTATACAAAAGTATTATTTGATACACACGCCGAACATGTTTCAATCGTAGCTTTTATAAGTTCGATTCCCTCAAGACTAAAAGTAAGTGTCTGTGTTCTATGTTTATATATAGAAGAAGATATGAAAACAATATAATAACATTGAGTACGTACATTTAGTGGTTCGACTGAAGCAATCAAGCGTGTGACAGATGTATAACCATGGTTAATATAAATAGAACTTTTATTACATAGAAATAGGTCTATATATTATTGAGCAGTGTTATATAAACATAGTAAAGATTCTCCAAAGTGTTATCATGTGGATAGAAATAGTCTCATCTAGATTACTACACACACACACACAGACAGACACACACACACACACACACATATATATATATATATATATATATATATATATATATATACATATATTACAGAGATCGAGAAAGAAAGAAAGAAAGAAAGAGGGGGAGCGAGAGTATGAAAATATAGAGTGTCTCGGGTGCAATCCATATAACTACCATTAGTCTAAACGACCATAGTTTTTTGCGACCTGATATTAAAATATCCAAGAATAACTTCTTAAAATACGTTCCGCGTAATTGAACATACACTATCAACTTAAACACTAATATACTTGCCGCGGAACGATTTAACAAAATGCACGTTGTCAAGTTTGTTTTAAAAATGTCAGATCGTGTCAATTTGCATATGTTTATATTAATATCGTAGTGTGTGTGTTCATACTGACAATTAAACCATTCACTTAGTAGAGCCTGGCAAATTACCGCACTAGGTAAAGAGAATATGAACGAGAACAGTGTTTGGGTCCAGGGTTTCAAGAGAAGGTCAAATGCATTTCTACTAAACACTAATACTGAGATTTATATTATAAACTAGATGTACTAGGTAAACGGTGTTGTGTGCGAAAAATGAAAGTACAAGGACAATGCTACTCCTACCCCTGAACCATTATAATGTATTTTAGTCAACTATTAAATTATTTATAACATATCACTCAATAGGTCAACAGCCTAAGTTATGAAGCACACACTTTGAGGCACATCTGATTTCATTCGTTAGCATAATTCCCCTCTAAGGTTTATACAATTATACAAACGCTTCTATAACAATTCGATTACTTGTTTGTGGCTTTGGTCTAAAAAGAGGCCCGGTTTTCAATATTACTTCTTTATTCGAGCGTATTTTATTACCGTTGCGAATTATTTTACAGCTTAAAATCAGCTAGTAGTCGTTAGAAGTCAGCTCTAGAGGTTAGGGTTGGCTGGGAAACAATTCGAGGTTGAATCCATGCAGTCTCACCATCGTTGCCATCGACTTGTAATACAGTGGATGGTCTTGGTGAAAATGCACTTTACCTTCTTCACCTGCTGCAGTTTTTTCGTTAAGTTCCCTATTAAAACGCACCAATTATGCATTATAATATCCGTTATTAATGGTTCTATCTTTCTCAAGGTTATCGATGCACTCATAAAATGTGAGGCTAAAATCTTGCTTGCTTATATTTGTTCATTTGCTCGATTAACAGGACTTTCACTTGCTGCTTCAGCTCAGCTGTTTGCTGATTTGAGTAAAATAATTGATTCATAGTTCATCCCTTGTCACAGTGAAACAGTATCAAATAAGTTCTAAATCATAAGAAAATTGTTGTCTCTGATCGACTATGAGAACAATAAGACTTTGTTGCACTTCGCGTGCATAAGTTTTTCAATTAGGTTGTTGCCATTACTATATTTTTCGAAAGCGGTATGTCAAAAAATCAAAAGAAAATATCAGCAACGATTATGTTGCTGTAAACACTATTGCATTAGAGTGTCATTTTCAGCGCATGTTATAATTGTATGAGTATAATGACAAAGTAGCATCCTCATCTATGAGGGGTAAGCGATTGTAATCAATTTACTTATATCTTTTAAGCTCCGTAGTTTACCCGCTGTACACCCGATATTTAATTCCAACAATACTAAATATGTAGCTGAAAAAAAATATCAAGGTTGTCCTCGATGACCGTTCATCTAAACAACATGACACAATTGCAGGTGTGCCCCAGAGATCGATGCTTGCACTTTTACTGTTACTAATTTTCATAAACAACATATGTGATGACATTGTGTCTGAGATGGGTATATTTGCCGACGACACAACACTCTACTCTCGTCATGTGGGTACAACGGTCGCACATATATGCGAGGCAATAACTAAAAGTGAGATCTAGTCTGTAGTGGATTGGGGTAATACATCGATAGTAACATTTAATGCTGCTAAGACACAGCTTTTTCCCTTCAATACTTACAAGAATCCTATTCAACCACAGATAGCCATAGAAAATAACACTCTACTTAAGAGTCTAACGTTCAAACTCCTCGGTTTATCCTTTACAGGTTACATGGATTGGAACAAATACATACAATACATTGTCAAGGCTACTGCAAAAAAAGTGGGCCCATCTACTGTGATAGGTAACTTCTCACAGCTAACAGTATTCTACATCTATACAAAGCCAGGATCCGCCAATACCTGTAGTAGTGTTGTCACATATGGGGTAGTGCACTATCCACTCGTCTCTCCCTCTTAGACAAGGCCCCAAAACACTATCTAATCTAATAAGTCCCTCAATATCCACCAAACTCTAGCCACTGACCTATCGCCGCAATGTTGCATCCTTGTGATTATTTGGCCTGCACTTCAGTGGAATTTTCTACAGTTAACTTCTTGCTTTGTTCCCTATTCGACGTAAATACACTTGATTAACCCGGCAATCAGCTAAACCTCATCAATGCACTGTGGAGGCCCCCAGATGTCAGAGAGCATTCAACTCGAATAGTTTTTTTTCCCGAGCTGCCGGCATTCTGAACACGCTCCCTGTTTGTCTGATTGTACCTACCAAATTCAAAACTAATGTGAACAAGCATCTCGCTGCACAGCTCTCAATTCATGATGACCCACTAAACTACCACTTTTATTATCAGTATATCACGTATATCGTTGCAACATTTCTTGTTTAGGATGAATTAAGTTAATAACATAACACACTCGGCGTTAGCCGCCAACCATTTCTAAGTCAAAGTGTTTCATTTATTAAAAAAGTATGATTGTTTATGTAAGATGAATATAAAAGAAATCAATATTAGATTCACTATAAAACGAGACGACTATTCATTAACAAGTCTCTCAATAACTTCTCCGACCGCTTACATAATTAATAAGTCAATACAAAATGTCGTCCTTTTATTGATATATTAAAGACAGGGAATGTTTGATATTTCTTATCAGGAAATATATTTCAATCTGAAAGCGGTAACAGAGAAATGTACATTAACAACTTTTATTAAAAACATAAGCAACGAATTATGGAAAAGTGTTCAGTATGTATGAAAACAAATTCAAAAGGAAACAGTTTATTTATCAAATAAATTGGTATCGATGACAAACTGCGAAGATTTGCTGAGATAATTTATATTTTTGATTTTGACGGATGTCGTGACTGTTATATAAAAGAAGAAATTCAATTCAAAATGTTGAAGGGAAATTCTGAATGCACCTCTGTTCGAATGAGTTTAAATGCGAGCACCTTATTTTCAGGATACAAAGTATGTTAAAAAGTAATTTCAATAAGTAAATCATCAGATGACATACCTTAATCACGCGAGGTTTTGGTGTGTAGTGTGAATGTGGAATGAAGCTAACGAACAGTACGAGAAGATAAAAGCGAAAAGTTTCGCAGCGTGTAGCACGTCGCATTGTATGGCCGTCAAAATATCTTTTAAAACCAATAATTGCAAGAATATAACTTGCACCAAGAAGAGTATTGATTTACTCCTCTCCAGGAGTTAGGCACAAGGCCAGTTTTTATCTTACTCCCATAAGTAAGATGTGACCCAAGGTCGGGTCGGGAAAGTGGGGTTTAAAAATTGCCTGGGCAGCCTCGTCGGCATTCCCCGGTAGGAGCGCCTCATGCAGTAACCAATAAACGTACTCCTCCCCAAAGAGAGTAGGCGAAGCCTGGGAGGGTGGACCTCTTAGAACTGCACAGGACAGACCTATAGATTGGCGTGAATCAAGCCCCGAAAGCCCAAGACAATACCAGTCTATGGGGTGCAGTATCCATCGGAACAGATACTACACTTTGATCTTGACCAAAAGGCCAAGGAAATATTGTTTGGGATACACAGCTTACCTTGTGGATTTGTAAATAATCAAGTTTCATCGGCTGTTTTGACAATGGTATATTAACTTTCGGCCTACATATAATGGCAGATAATCAGGAGAGAATACGCACCGTGTCAGTGCTTTTCTTTCGACAACTATTTGTGTGTATCAGCATGTTTCACTGATTTGAGACCATATTATCTGTTCTTCATTCTAAACATCAAGTCAATAAACTGTCCAATAGAATCGAAACACAAAGCGTTTAACGGCTGAGCCTTTGCTTAAAAGAGCGCTAGAGGGGAACTCATTTTCGGTCCTTGCTGTCTCTGCAAGGAGCCTTCTAGACTTATTCTATATATATATATATATATATATATATATATATATATATATATATAAACACATATATATATATACATATATATATATATATATATATATATATATATATAAAAGGAGATTGTAGTTTGCTTGAAGCATTGCTAGTAAATATAAGTGTAGGTTTTCAATCCGAGGCTGTAGCAATGCGGTGTAGTTGCCGGAAGGTGGAGAGTGTGGAGAGGGTGAACAAACACTGCCTTGAAACACTAGCAGTGTTTCAACAATTTGATTTCGGTTTTTGCCCGTTTTTTCGACCCTTTCGGTCTTTAATTGTTGTATTTTGATAATGAAAGTTTTTCTTTCGAATATTTAAGAGTACCTTTTGCCGAACTTGTTATTTACCTGACAGTGTTTACTATTCTGGTACTTAATCAGTTTTTACGTGAAATATTAATAAATCGTTTTGAGATTCGTTTTCTCTTTTCGTTTGTTTTTGTTCACCCTCTCCACCTTCCGGCAACTACACCACATTGCTACAGCCTCGGATTGCAAACCTACACTTATATATATATATATATATATATATATATATATATATATATATATATATATATATATATATATATACATCGAGGATCTTTTTTTACCTGCGAGTGTTCGAAAATATCCGACTAGTACACGGGCACAAGCTATCTCCCCTCGGCATATTGGACCCGTAGACCTTGTCAGGTGATCAATGTAAGAGAGAGAAAAACCCTGATAATAAAATCTTGCTACACACCAATTACGTCTTGGAAGTAAGCCGTGTGAGGAAGAGGCCTCTTTAGTCCTGATTGACAACCTTCATAGAGTGGAATCGCGAACAAAGTATCCGGTTTGGAAACCTATAAGTACTTAAGAAGTAAATGAGCTATGTCTATCGCTCCGCCTTCGAACACCTTATTTGGCTATTAGCCAGGCGCCAAAATAATCAGCGCTGGGACGCCTTACTAGGATAATGAGCGCTGTCTCTCTTTCTCTCTAACTGAGCAACTTGAGGAACGTCTTTTCGGCACAAAGTCATACATGACTAGTCTTGGTTGCTCTTGTTCCGACAGGTTGCATTAACAGGTTAGACAGTTTGTCTGGCAGCTGTTTTCTACTATCAGTACAAGAGCCCTAACTCTTAGATAGCGCTAAGGACGGTAGCTCCATGAAAAAGTTGCATAATATTGGGGATAACTATACGTGCGATGTCGCACATAGAAAGGGGGCCTATAGTTATCCCCGATGGGTTTTCCTGTCGCCACACCCACCATAGGCCAAGCCACGACAAATGTACTGGTTGTGTGATCTTATTGAAACAAAACCAGAAGACGCATGCCCCACCCACTCTATCTGAAAACAAGCATGAACTTACAAAGTAATAAAATCAAACCTAGACCAATCACCTAACAAAAAATGTATTGGCCTCCGCCGTTGAGGCTCGCATTCACAAATATCCGGGGACTTAGAATTAACAGTAACGACTTAGACACCTTTCTCCTAAGAAACTACACGGATATTCTAGAGCTACGTGAAACAAACTGTCAATCCTCAATCTACATTCTACCACATAACCATGACTGATTACATCCTACTCTACCGTAAAGACTTTCACAAACATATACACAGGCTGGGAGTTGATGTTCGAAAAAAACTTCCCCTTAACTATCGAACATAGGTAAGTATCAGATGACCAAGTCTATATGTGTTTTAGAACACAAGATCTTCTGTGAATATCCTAACAGTCATCTCTGAACGCATATATCATTCACGGAAAAGGCAGGTGAAGCTAGGGCGGTTTCGCTTGATATATCAAAAGTATTTGACAAAGTCTGACATGAAAGGGCTTTTCCTAAAAAGTTACTTATATTTTATTTCTGGACGAATATTTAATATAATTAGATCTTTTCTAACCAAAAATGATCCGGGTTTTCCTCGATGGCTGTTCATCTAAGCTACATTACATAAATGCTGATGTACACCAGGTATCCATCATTGGCCCTCTACTGTTCCTGATTTTCATAAACGACCTGCCTGATGTCATTGAACCGCTCTACTATCGCCATATGGGCAAAACAGCTGAATTCTTTGACAATGACTTACAAGATGTAGTGGGTTGGGGTCGTAAATTGACAATGATTTTATTCTTCCGTAATCATAATAAATATTTCAACAACCGATTGCCATGGAGAATAACACCCTACTTGAAATTACAACATTCAAACTCTTCTGCCTATTATTCACAGCTAATTTGAATTTTAATAATTACATTGAAGACATTACCAAAGTTGCTGTAAAAAAAGTTGGCTCCCTCTACCGTGCTAGTTAAATTCTCACACCTGACATTATCCTATATATCTACAAAGCCACCGTCCGCGAAGCATGGAGTATTGTTGCTTCATCTGGACTGGTATATCATACACTAGTTTCTTCCTGTAAACCAAAGTTCAAAAAAATTGTCAACTGAATAGGTCCCTCACTATTCACGATGCTCCGGCCCCTGTTCTATTGCTGCAATTCTGCATCCTTGGCCTTTTTTACAAGTACTTCAATGGATTGCCATCTGATGAACTTCTGTATTAGTGCTCCCTCGACGTAAATTCACTAGACCAACCAGCCAATCAGCCAAATCCGATCTCTTCACGGTGGAAGTCAACAGATGCCAAGGAACCTTCTATAATAGAAGCTTATTTTCTCGTGCTGTCGGCCTCATGAACATCTTCACTGCTCCATGTTTTCCCGACTTTACTTATATGCAGACATTTAAAACTAATGTAAACAGAAATCTAGTTGCGTAGCTGCCAACTTAAGATGATCTCCAAAACTTACACCTTATTTCTTAGTAGCGCCTTACGTCTACAGCGGGGAACCTGCTTTGTTTGGGGTGAACTATGTAAAATAAAAGCACAATTATCTTGTCGAAACATTCATTGTCTCTTCTCACACAGATAACTACATACTAGGCACGTTTTCATTTCTATTATATAACTATATGATACTGCTAGCGTAAAAACATTGAAAATCAATGCATTTAAAATTATTCTACGAATTATATAAAGTGAATGCTTTTGGGAAAAAGTTTTATCTGGCTTTGATTTTTCATTTTTAATGTCTCAAAATAAAATGAAATTATGCCGTTGAACATCTTCCATTGTACGCGGACTACGATACTTATTGTGGGGTTTTAGATTAGAAGAAATAAATATTTCTCTATGAGAAATTTTATTATATTTACATTTTATAAAATAAACTTCAAGGGATTTTAATTATATTAAAACAAAATCCTATCTTGAAGATAACTCTCTTGTTAAGGAAGCATTTTAAAACTGTGTGTGGGAATCAGAATGTAGCAATGTATTTCGTAAAATACATATGAATGTAGGGACTAGTTAAGTGATGTTATACAGCTGGTCCTCGGTCGTGTCGCACATCTCTTATGCTACTATCGATATAGCTGCTGGAGATAGTCACGAGGTACGCTTGACAAGATACACGGGCTAGGAAATAAGATTTGTGGTGGGTTTCCTGGCTATCCTCTTCTTTTTTCTCATACAGTTTCAAACCTGTAAGTTGAAGCTCAATCTCGCCTTGCAACTCATTCTGAAAACCAGCTATTGTGCGAGACTTACTTCCCACGTTACAGATTTACAGAGCTCGATACTTCGTCCTCAGTTGTCTCTACAGTTGGAGACAAAACAATTGTGTGGTCGTTATCTTATCACATACTAGATGTTAATGAACTAATCATCATCATTTTTTAACATTTCGAAATACATAACTTAATTATAATTTTAAACTAAACCCACTATATAAATATGCTCACACATAGTAGACTATATACATCCACACTAAAATATATATTTTCATTATTAGTAATAATAATTACGAAAATGATTAATGTTAACTAATTGAAGTGTTTTTTTTATATAATGGAATTGATAAATTATTATTACTCATGCTGCCTCTTAAAGCAATAGGCTCAATACAAACTAATTTTGATTTTAAACAATTTGCGATCTTCATGTTTTTACTATACGCAGGAAATACAAAGAGGGACAGCGATGTTTGATATGCGACGAATAGGGACGTGACGTTAATTGACGTGATATATTTCATATTGCACTTAATATGAAACGTTATTGCGATTTTCGGGGGAATAACATAAACTACAAAAATAAAGAAGACGGTGAATCTGATTGTACCATCGCGAGTGTTCGGTTGTTGAAAATGCACGCTATTCTGTTAGGAGCTACAACAATTTAAACACTAAAAAAAAAACAACAATTGCAATACCCTGAGGATGCAACTGTGTTTCCTGCGAACGAGGTTAGCGGGGAGATAGTCGAATAATGTTATAAATGATATGGCCTAATAGAAGCACGGTCATTTTGAGTAATAATACCCATTTTCGAAACCGCATAACGTAAACAGATGACGTAATGAATAAATAACTCAAGCATTTCTTTTGTTAAGTGAACTATGTATGAACAATAAAATAATGGTATTAATAAATATCTACGATGAAAGATCAAAACCTAATGTCGGATATTAATTATCAAACATGGGCTACAAACAAGGTGCAGTAAATAAAAATAAAATAAAATGTCCCTAAGTGCAGAGAGGACAGAAAAATATAGTACACTTTCATCTAATTGTGCTTTATAAAATTGTTTTTTTTCATAAATTATGATACGCAAAAAATTAAAAACGTCCGCTTATTTTTAGAATTAAACTATAACATTATTCTGTAATGGATAAAGTACTTATGAAGATATCTTATAATTCAGTCTAATATTCTGTTTATGTATTCTATATGTAATGAATGCCCTTCTCCCTGCTGAAGTAAATGACAATGATCGCTAAAATATTAGTTTTACAAATTCTTTTTTATATGTTCCATTACTCTCCGTGTACGTCCAGTGCATGTCTGGATAGTGCTTTCCATTCTCATTCTTTTGATATTCACTATAAGTGTTCATGACAATGTTCCGCTGTATCAAATGAAGATGGAGTCACCGCCTTTTTGGGGGGTGGGGGTAATGAGTGTCAGTTTATGTTTTCTTTGTATATGCCCACCAAGCCTCTTTGCTTTAGTCTTAGCAGATCTATCTAGATTCTTTAAATGATATTTATTATTAATTATTATTATTATTATTATTATTATTATTATTATTATTATTATTATTATTATTATTATTATTATTATTATTGTTATTATTATTGTTATTAATTATTATTATAATTATTGTTGTTGTTGTAATTATTGTTATTATTATTATATTGTTGTTGTTATTGGAACTCACTAGGAGTTCACACACAGGTAATCAGTGATTGCTCACCGATAACCACTGGTATTCCATGGAGTCTGAGTGGCAACAAGTCACGTCAAATTTCCAGTATTCTCCACCTCCATATAGTCACTGCAAATAACCTTGCAGTATCGCAACAAGCGTTTACCATTCATTTCTCGCAGATAAAGACCATTTGTCTTCTCTGGGGTTTGGGTGGCAACAAGCCTCCCCTAAGGTCACAGCACTATCTGCACTTTCAGTGGAGGTCTGGTCTGTGCTGTCCCTCACTGGTCATTTCATTCACCTTCACCCTATCCAAATATTTTGTGTGGTGTGAACCTAGGCTGGTACCATTTTTTAATTTTGTTTTATCTTATTCTATTTTATTTATTTATTAATTTATTTATGTTTGATTTTTTAATAATGTTACTTTGCTGGGGAGCAGGATAGTTTATGGTGTTTCCTGCTATTTCTGTTCATTGGTTAATTTTTGTGTCGTGTCAGCTGGGGCTGATGTAATTTATTGGTGGCGGATCATTAAGTGATTGCATTTTCTGTTCCTTTGTGATTTGGTGTTTTTTCTGTGGTTTTGTTTTCTTCCTGTTGTAGTTTCCATGTGACCGTTCGTAGCTTATGCCGGGTGGTTTCCACTTTAGATAAATGTCATTAAGATTGCAGCTGTTTTGATCATTTCTGTCTGTATTATATTTTCGAATGTTCCCTATGTTTCTAATTTCGGTCTTGGTTTGCAGTTTTTTGTCCCTTGTGCTTTTACGAATATTGGTATTATACTGGCTTTCTTTACACTCCATATTCCTTTAAGTTTTCTGGCTAGTTCCGTGTATTTGTTTCGTTTTTCCGTTGCTTTGATCTTGACTCTGTGACCTGCTTGAACAGCAAAGGTAACAATATTGCAAGATTTGTCTTTCTTGCTGATTATTATAACATTCGATCTCCTTGCTTGTATGAGTTTGTATGTTTGTATATCCATATCCCAGTTGATTTTGTGTTTTTCGTTTTCCAGTACTGTTTCTGGTTTATGTTTGTACCATTTGTCTGTGTATTCGAAATTCAATTGTCTGCGAAGTTCCCGGTGTACTGCTTTCCCCACACAGTCATGTCTGTTTTTGTATTATTTTAATGTAGTTTGCTAGATTCACTTGTTATATGATTTACTGTTTTGTCTCATTGTCCACACATTCTGCATTTTCTGTTTTCTTGGGTTTTATCTATTTTAGCTTTAATGTAGTTTTTTCCTAATTGCATTGTTCTGAGCAGCCATCCGTAAAGATTCCGTTTCAGTGTCGTTTTCTTAGCCATCCCCAGATATTTTCGTTGGTTTCTTCTTTTGTGAGGCTTTTGAAACGTTCATGTAGTTGTTTTTCTTTTATTATTATTATTATTATTATTATTATTATTATTATTATTATTATTATTATTATTATTATTATTATTATTATTATTAGTAGTAGTAGTAGTAGTAGTAGTAGTCTTATTCATATTATCATTATTATTATTATTATTGTTATTATTATTATAATTATTATTTGTTGATGTTATTGTTATTATTATTGTTATTCTGATTATTATTATCATTATTATTATAATTAGCATTATTATCATTGTCGTTGTGGTTTTTGTTATTATTATTGTTATTCTTATCATTGTTATCATTATTGTTATTATTATTGTTATTATTATTATTATTATTATTATTATTATTATTTGTAGTAGTAGTAGTAGTAGTAGTAGCAGCAGCAGTAGTGGTATTATGCTAAAAAATTACGGTAGCAATTTTCTCTTAGATCTGTTTTGTGTTTAAATACAGAGACGTACTATTTCGTAGTTCTTAAATGTTGAATAGTAACTGACTAAAAGGATGTTATACTATGATATCATATTTTGTATTGCAACAAAATAATTGTACAGCACATTTAGTTCAAGTGTCCAACGGTTTCTCAATCTTCTCTAGCTGGATTCCAGCATGGTGAATTTGATATTAAGTTGTCTCGATGGCCTAGGAAATGAGGAACAATGGTAAAACAAAGCGAATGTATCTTTGTTTTTTAAGTGTTTGTTCATTCTAGTTTGTTAACTCTATTCATTCATGGTTTGCTTCAAATTCGAAATTTTACGCAAGTATATTTATTTTTAATGGAGTGAATATTTACAGATGCTTCATCGTAACGCAATATTGTTTTTACTTTTTTCTCCTATTTTACATAAAAACACTATATTAAATATTGAAATGTGTTTATAGAATGATCAATTGTGAAAGTTAAAGTAGAAACAATACGAATTCGCTTTTTTTTAAATGTTACAAAAACGTTTTAGGCTTATTTTTTCATGTTGTGAATGAATTATTATCAGTCTAGACTATCAGAAGGTTTGCATGAACATATTTTAAAATATATATATCTGAATTTAATCAGATATTTCTAAAATAAAATGTGGAATCATCACTTTTTGTTATTTTCCTCGGAAGAGTCCTCGCATCCCCATAAAACGCTTTGTCGGGCGGTACATCTATCACGCTGCAGTGTGAATTAGCATTTACATCGCTTGACAAACGTATTCAAGGGTTTTAGTCGTCGAAATAGCATACTAGTAGGGTTGTTAGTCTCACATTTGAATAGACTTTTCGTCGGTCTGTTACGCATAAGTCTGAAATAACATTATTATTACTAAACATGGAGATTGATTAAAAGCACTGTCTTTTATGTAGGTGCAATTATATATATAATAAGATCAGCTTGTGTGTCGGCGTGTCGCAGTTAAGTTTAAAATAACATTTTAGTTGTTGAATCACATTATTTCGGAACCCGATTTGCACTTGGTCAGTCATGTTTTAAATAGGATTTAAGTGTCTGTATCACGCTATACTTTGCACTCTACTCTGGTGTATTAAGATATACTTAAGTTTTAAATATCAATTGTTACACTATTAACTGATCGATAGTGTCATTGGAAAAGTTACACTTTAGTTTTGAACGAGCATTATATTGGTCTATAACGTAATTGTGTAACCTATAATAGCATTTGTCTTGTCCAATTTAAGTTTCGAAAAAGCATTGGTTGATAAACTGGTAACAGGTAAAATTACCTTTTCGTTGTAATCACGTTTAAGAGAGTATTTACAGCGCTAAATGTTCATATTGAATAGACGCAACTTACAAGTAGATGGCCCTCTGATGAAAATAGATTCTTTTTGAAGATTGCATATTTATATTCAGCCTCCAGTAGACTCCGCTTAGTATAAACAAATATATCTACAATTTTAATCAGAATTTTCAACAAAGGCTTTTTTCTTTTATTTGCTTAAAATGTAGATAGGTTAGACAATCAGATAATATTTTTGCTTAATATAACAATATGAAAAATATTACTACTGCTGCTGCTAATAATAATAATAATAATAATAATAATAATAATAATAATAATAATAATAATAATAATAATAATAATGATAAAAATAATTATAATAATATACAAGAACAGACATGACTGTGTGGGGAAAGCAGTACACCTAGAAGTGTGCAAACAATTGAATTTCGAATACGCAGACAAATGGTACAAACATAAACCAGAAACAATACTGGAAAACGAAAAGCACAAAATCAACTGGGATATGGATATACAAACATACAAACTCATTCAAGCAAGGAGACCGAATTTTATAATAATAAACAAGAAAGACAAATCTTGCAAAATCGTAGACTTCGCAGTTCCAGAAGGCCACAGAGTGAAGATCAAAGAAACGGAAAAACGAAGCAAATACACGGAACTAGCCAGAGCACTGAAAGAAATATGGAGCATGAATAAATTCAGTATAATACCAATATTCGTAGGAGCACTAGGCCCAGTCCTAAAAAAAATAGAAAACAGACTAGGATAAATTGGAATGAAAGGGATCATTGAAACTTTACAAAGAACTGCAATGATCAAAACACCTGCAATCTTAAGAACAATAATCAAATGCGGATACCGCCCAGCATAAGCTAGGAAGGGTCACATGGAATCTCTAACAGGAAGAAAACAAAAGCACAGAAAGAACACCACATCACAAAGGAACAGAAAATGCAAGAAACATCACTTCATGAGACCTCCCTAAATTACACCGGCTTCAACTGATACGACACAAAAATGAACCAATGAACAGAAATACCACGAAATACAATGAGATCCAGCGCTCCTTCCCGAGAAAATATTAAAAATAAATAAATAAAATGAAATAAAATGTAAAAAAAACTTCAAAGTGGTACCAACCTAGTTTGACACCACACAGAATATTTGCATAGGGTGAAGGAGGATGAGAAGACCGAGGAGGGACAGCACAAACCAGACATCTACTGGAAGTGTAGATAGTGTTGTTACATTGGGGAGGTTTGTTGCCCCCCAAACCCCAGAGAATACCAATAATCCTTATCAGCGAGAAATCAATGGTAAAGGGTGGTAACGATACTACAAGGATATTTGAAGTGGCTATCAAAAAGAGGTAGAGAATACTGGAAATCTAGGGTGACTTGTTGTCACTCAGACTCCATAGGATACCACTGACTGTCGGTGAGCACTTACTGATTAGCTGTGTGAGAACTCGTAGTAAGTACAACTAATAATACCAGTGTACTTCTAAAGTATATTCTGTATAAGTTATTTGATATTCAATATTCTATTTCCTGACGGAGACCAATTAGTTAAATTTGCCAAATATGAAAATATTCAAAAGTTACGCGTTTGTTTTCGAAAGTAATATTGTCATTTGGGAGACACAGATTTACTCAATTGAAGTAAATATTGCATTTATATATACATATATATATATATATATATATATATATATATATATATATATATATATATATTAAATATTTTTGTAAAGTAACTGACACGTTTAGCGTATTGATTTTTCATTTTAATGCTCGATTATTCTGATATTTTATTTAATATAAGGGTTCAATTATCAAACACAGAACCAAAGTTTTTGCTCATGCACATAAATAGATCAGCAAATATATACGTCTATAGAAGAGTGTTGTTTTCTAGCATGACGTGTTACAATACAATTTATCAGCTTATTGAATTGTGACGTAGTTTTTGTTACAGGCATGACGATACAAAATATATATTATATATTCCCTATTCATTTTAATAGTTTGTACTATGTTCATGTCCTTTGGCCAAGATCAAAGTGTAGTATCTGTTCCATACTGGTATTGTCTTTGCCTTCGAGCCTTAATTTACGCCGGTCAATGGGTATGTTCTGTGCAGTTCTGGGAGGTCCACTCTCCCAGGCTTTGCCTCCCCTCTTTGGGGAGGAGTACGTTTATTGCTTACTGTCTGAGGCGCTCTGCCCAGGCAATTTTTTAAAAAGCCCTAGTACTCCTCTTCTGAAGTGCAAATTCTCACTTTCCGACCTTGTGTCACATTCTACTTTGTGGGAAGTAGATAAATAGGGTATTATGCACTAGGAGAATGTTGTTTGTAAATAAACGGCTCTGTGCTAAAAGGTAAAGCGAATTTTAAAAAAATGCTACATGACAAGTAAGAGAGAAACAGTTAATCACATTTCATCTCCCTTATCTACCCGCGAGTTATTTTTCCACTTTGTTTACGGTAATCGATCGCGACCTTCAGATCATTGTACATAATAAGAAACACTGATAACGGATATATATATATATATATATATATATATATATATATATATATATACGTTTCGCTTTCTTTGTTAATTTCTAAAGTTCTAGTCTATCAGGAATAAAGTAGCTGGCTATTTCGTCTTTAGTTAAAAACCAATGATACTGATATATGTTATTGAGTCTATCAACTGGAAATGTTATTCATTACTCAAATTAGAGCATTTATAATCATGATATTTCTGTCTCTGTCTCTGTCTCTGTCTATGTTTCTGTATCTGTCTCTATATGTCTGTCTGTCTGTATGTCTGTCTGGCTGGCTCTCTCTCTCTCTTTCTCTTCCGACATGGGGAACGTCGTACAATAGGGAAAACGTGGCTTCGAGCACTATTCTCTGCTATCACAGAATACAAAATCGAATCAGCAATATAGATTATGCTCCGATGAACTGGCTACTGTGGTGCCCCCTCGACGTGAATTCACTATACAATCTCAACATTCACTGTGGAGATTCCCAGATGCCGGAGAGATTTCTTCCTTAATAGATTCTTTCCTCGTGCTGCTGACCTCTGAAACTCTCTCCCTGTCCTCTGTTTCCCCGACGGTACTGACATGCAGAAATGTAAAACTAATGTAAACAGACATCTCGCTGCGGAGCTCATAATTTAAGTTGACCCCCCCCCCAAAAAAAAAACCTTCTCCCTTTTTCTCAGTAACCCTTTACGTCTACAGCGGCGGCCTGCTTTGTTTGGGATGACTATGTTTTTTTTAAAGTGATGTATGTTTTCTGCTCGTCTCCTCATGTGTAATTATACAAAAGAAACGTTTGTAGCTTCTCTCTGTATCGTTATTTCCATGGTAGGTGCTCGACTGAGCTCTAACATATGTTACACGCTGTCAAATAGTTTTAACCACAACCCGTCTAGCTACAGCTACAGCAAAGAATTTTCCTTCATCTCTTTCCTTACCGAAAACCAAACGAAACTTCCATGAACAAAGCTTGTTTTCTAGAGCATCTTTTCCGTGAAACAATATAACATGAGCTTGCTTCCAAACCGACTACAACACGGTTGTCGTCAAGTATGATGTAAAAGAAACACTTCTTGAGCCGTCCCCATTAACAATCAACTCTCCTTAAGTAATGTTCTTCCGATCCCACATTTTCTTTCTGATCTTCCTGTAGAGGCACTCATAATTGATGATGTCTTCAACGTTAACCTCAAGTGACCCGCTAGCCATGATAACTTGTGGCCTGTTAGTAAAATAAAACAAATAAAATAATGAAAAAGTTACGGAAAGCATATCAGGTTGACAATTTATGTTACTTTCATTCACCCAAAATAAAGGAAACAATCCATTGAGAAGTAATGAGATACTGCTAACTCGTGGCCATACCTACAGGGGAATCTTTAATAAGTAGTTGTGCAGCTAGTTTATTGTTCATATCACATTTAAATCTGTGCATGTTCGTATAGTTAGAGAAATATAGAACAGAGGGGGTAAGCTATTAGAGTAAAACGGCTTCCGGCATCTAGGTATCTAATGGTGAAGGGGTGGAACTGTTCTGATTGTCGGGTTGGTCGAGGTCATACACGTCGATTTAACACCAATGCAGTATGTTTATGTGAACACATTCCATTTAATTACTTTAAAAAAACAGACAAGTTTACATGTTTTTGCGATGAAGACAGGCTGGGGTTTGATTTACAGTGTAGGACCTATGAGATTAGAGACTTTTATATCCAGGGTAATAAAAGGAGACTAGTAGTTGGTGCATCAGTCCAGATGTTACCAAAAAAAAAAACGCCATGAATTTATTTTATTTTCTCCGTGAAATATTTAAATATTGAATCGTGTTTACTAATACAATTGAAATAAAATGTTTAATGTGTATTATTCGTAATTGTTCAATCTTTTTCCAGTTTTCTGTTGAACGTTGCTTCATTATTTTACTGGCTGATCAGAACGAACGATTTATTGCGCTCTAAGTTTCGGAAGTGACACCCGTCTGCCGGTGAATAAAGATACTTAATATATAAACGCGATATATAAGTGCTACTAGAAGACTTCATAAAATAGAAACGCAGAAATGTGTGTGTAACTTACAAAAAGTTATATATATATATATATATATATATATATATATAAACTATATTATCACTAAGTATAGTATGTGTATATTAGCCCGTATTTATTTTAAAGTGCATAAAAAAATATCGACATAATACTTTTTTCATGAAAATTTATTTAATTGTCAAAAACACAGTGATCCTACTCCAGAAACATTGAATTACAGCTATAAGAAGGAACTATGTGATTAAACTAGAACGAATCATAAGGTGCGCAATCCCTTACCGTGCCTCTCTGTAACGACATTCCTCAAGTTGAATGCTAAGGGGAAGTTTAAGAGGACTAGAAGCAATGCCGATCTGTTCACAGAAAGAGAGTAACGTTATTATGGAGTGTTCGCTGTTTCTGACTAGTTACATGATCACATTTTGGTAGTTTAGTCCCCTCTACTATGTAAGCGATGGCATATAGATTCATATATTTCCCAATAGCATTAGTATAAACGATGTAGTAGTACCGACTGCATTCGAGATCGGCACGGCAAATTCATAGCTGGAGAGTCAAACTACTTAACCACACCTGTTCTATCATATTTAATATGAAGGTAATTTATTAGTTGTTGATAAGTATATATATATATATATATATATATTGATTTAATTATATTTCATTGAATAAGATAACTATTCTGTGAATATTTTAATTGTTGATCATTCTTTAAAACATGAACCAAACTTGCACTAACAGTAAGGTAAACTGGGATTTACTAATATTTTATGCTGCCAACTTAATATTTCTTGATGTATTCTATTTATTTTACGAAGTTTCATATTTAGTTATGTTAAATTTTTAAAAGGTAAACAAACGACAAATCTTGTCTACTTACTTATTTACTCAAGTGATCTATTTCGAGGTTATTTTTGTAATATCATGCTGGAAGATTTAAACGAAAGACCCAACATTTCCAAACCAAACGAGTACTTTAACCCTGTTTTCTAATCACATTCAAATTATCTAATTAGAGTGAACGTATATGTAAAAAAGATCTAAAATTAATAGCATTTAGCATGACAATAAAGATTTTACGAGACTAAAATAAGTACGCATGTTAATTGATTAAAGGTTACGGCGTGTGACACGTAAGTTAAAACTTGGTAACTAGTACATTACTGGATGCAGTTTCGCCCCGAATTGATTGCTAAGTTCATTGAAAGATATTCTCATATCACATCTGCTGATTAAATGTTTAGTAAAAGCTCATTTTTTACGAAGAATTGGAAGATATTATACTTACGACAAAAATTAAAGACACACGTGTTGCTTTGTAAACGCAGCTTCCGTTTCTAGAAAACATATTTACATTATTGAATGAAAAATTGTGTTGCCATGATAGCTGACCAGCCCGACGATTGCGTACAGTACCATATGTATTCATTTCAGCCATTCTTACGCTTAACCATGTTTACATTATCCAATGAAAAGCTATGAACTTATCAGCCAGACGACAATTTAAAGCTTCAACTATTATTTACGCCATATATGCATTCAAATTGTAATCGTTCACTACTCTTATACATAATTATTGTTGCTATAATTACTTATCGGCCAGACGACTGTGTACGACTTGATCCATTATTTACGGAAAGTATTAATGTACATCATCATCGTCCCCTACTGTTAGACATATTTACATTATCAAATCAAAACCCTTGATTACATGGTGACTGGCATTGGTCTCTACATGTACCTAATCGTCTCCTTTGTCTTTCTGTCGACCACCTCATGATTTCACTTTGCAAGGGCACATGGTAATAATATATGTGGTATTATATAGCCCATGAAAAGCTTCTACACGTCAAGTAAACAATTAGAACATTTTGAACATGTTTCGTCTTCCAATAACTGTAGTCGTATTTCCGTTTTATTTATTTTTATTTGGCGCTAATCCTTTCCTCTAACTTTTCTCTTTTTACTACATCTTATTTGTTACCCATTACTGTGTCAGTAATGTGTTTAAGATAATCCAATTAATGGAGACATATTCACATAGATTATATGTCACTATCTATGTGATTTGATCTAACCAAAAATTGAGGAAAAATAGGCGGGAAATGGATATACTATAAGCAAACATAAACGAACTAAGTGACATAAAATAAGGAGTTTGAATACGTAAAAACGAGTAAAGATAATTTGTGAATATTCGATGATCTTGTCAGAGAGCAGATAGAAGAAATAAAAAAGGATGAATGATAATCTCCATATACCAACTTCCAGCGTTATCTTTTTTATATCTCGGATTAGAGATGAATAACTGTAAATGATGACATTTACGTTGCTTACATATACGGAAAGCAAATCCGAGGAAAAGGTATATCGAATAAAATATATTAGATTGATGTGACATCTACTCTTTCTGATTGCCTTTGTTTTTCAACGATTCGTCTCAATTAGGGAAGGTTACACACTTTCATAGAAGTCAAGCGAAATTCGACCAACACTCAAAAAATACCAGGAACTTGTCAATTCACCAATAGTTGTCTTTCGGTGAAATGTGTGCGAGCAAATGCAACCAGAAAGTTACCCTAAATGTTACATCTCGTCCGAGGAGAGGTTTTAAATCGATCGTGATGTTGTAAAACTAAGCTAATTATATGCACCAGAGATCATTCGTTATAACGGCTACCTTTAAGATTCAGAGTCGGTTCTTGTATCAGGAACTAACTCATATGTCGCATTACGTTTGTCTAATTAGATGCATAAGATTACCAGTCAAACATGTTTACATCCGTATTCTTTAAACAGGGAAATGCACGTTGTCTTCTTGGCCAAGGTTTTCAGGGTTTCTTAATCACTCAACGTATATTTCGCAAAAAATAATCCTGATATATGTACTCTAACTAAACCCTCACATAAAATGTAGTTAATTATAACTATTTATAGAAAATGCTTAAAACAGTAGAACAACCTCACCAGTAGTCATCGTTACACCAACAGGCTACCTGACTTGATTAATCAGCTTTTATATACGATATGTGGTAATTAAACAAACAACGTCTACGTTTTTGTTAAAAATACTTATCCTTTATTTAAAAATAATCTTTTTTACTTCACATATACACTGGCGATTTTAGAAAAGATTATCGAGCAGTGTTTGTACACTGCCTGTGTATATCAATGGCTGTCTTTATATTTCCTATACTTTTTCATAGATATTATGAAGAAAGACATTTGTAAAATTTCGTGGGAATATACGCTACTAAGTATTTTCCTAATTAACTATGATAGAATATATTTTCGCATTGTTTTTCATTGTAAAACATTATAAATAATGCTCATAGACATAAATAATTTGCTTTGAACTAATGCCGAATAACATTTATATGTACATTTTGCACAATATTAACACAGCTCATGAGTTTTTTTTTTAAATATGTATGTAATATTTTTTATATTCGCATGTTATGTCAAGTTCTTTTGATTTATTAAACATCTATCCAGTTTTGTAAATTCTTTACAACTTAGGTGCAATTCGATCTCGGATATCGACATCGTGAAAGTATTGCATTATAACTCTTTATTATACTTATCCCTTTTTGTTAAGGTGTGTATTTGCATACGAACAGACATAATCTAACAATAGCATAACGTTTTAATAGTATGTATATGTTTTGCTATTGTTCTTTTATCACTATCACACACCTTTAAAATGGCACATCTATTCTGGCTTTCAGGTTGATATTCGGATAGTGGTCGGTGTACTGGGTCTGATCGGTGATTACAGGGGCTATCGCCTCAAACATTACCTTGGCTTTCAGAAGGGTTTTGCTTTATATTCGATCGTTTGAGACGTCCCAACCGGGGTATATCTATAGGTCCAATTCATAAAAGGTAATATATAAACGTACCGAGCCAGTACACATTTGTGATACTCATCGGTACACTATATGTATGTCAACCTTGTGTTACATCTGCTTCTCGTTGGGAGGTGTAGAAATCCGAAAACCGGCTGTAGCAGAAGAATATCAGAAAGTGATTTCATCTCGTCGTTTTTTTATCCTTCATTTTTATTGCATTTTGAAACATGATGCAAAACAATTTTTAAAATTAATTCATCGATTTGGTTGTCGTGTATTAATTTCACACTACATAAAATGCATATTACATGCTGTGTCTTAAGATACAATTGTTATTGTGTGTTATGTTTTATTCAGTACTTTTAATTTATTTTCTTCAGGTAACCCCCGAGTAAAACCGTTCAAATCGAAATGGTGCAATGCAATATTTAAATAAACTATAGTACATTCGAATAAGGTTGATTTACGTTAACCCTGTTACCTACTCTCTTAATCCACGAATAGTTTATCACATCTTCAAACTTATTAAAAAAAATAGGAAAGTAAATTAAAACGTGTGTTTTTTTTCTTTTTGAAGCGTCACGTTATTATTTACTAATTATTTACTTCGTGAACATCGATTTACTGTTTCCATTTATTACAAGTTATTTCCTTAATCTGAGTTCTCACCAAAGTGATTACACACTATGAACAACATTTTAAAATGTTGCCTGCTATAGATAATCATTATCCTGTCTAACTACTTTTCCCATCATAATATTTGTATGCAAAAGTTAATGAATCTAGCTTTAAATCGTTCTTAAAAACGACACTATAATTCGCAATGCCATTACTTACTTTAAAAGTTGCTTATTTTAAATGGAACATTTTAAATATTTCAGACACAAGTACATTTTTGTTTTCATAAGTATAATAACACTAGTCATATATTAGTATATAAGCATTTCTTAAATTCTCTTCTAAGTACAAAATGAAGTACTTATTTTCTGTTTCACTGTTTCAGGTGCCGCATATGGATAGGGCAACTTGGAAAAGGTAATTCGTCATGGTTATAAAGTGTTTACACCATTTTGCCATTTACATTGGTTTATTTGTGTATTTATTAAGTTTGATTAAGAAGCTCGTTGATTTTGGCTGAGCTTTTAATGTTTCAATCAATAAGTTAAATTTATTAGCAAAAATGAGCAAACTGTAATTAGATATATATTCTGTATATGTGTCCAAAGGTTACTATACACCTGGATATGGTCGTCATTATCACGGCGGCCTCTGGTAAGATGTTCCCGGAACAGAAACACGGGCAGAAGATTCTGCATTTTCTTTATTGAAGGGAAGCGACTGAGGTACATCTGTTGTGGGTGTCTGAGAAAAATTAAACATAGCGCTTGGGCAAAAGCATCTTCAAAACATTCATTAAATTGCTCGTTGATAATGTTGTACATTTGATTATTTCTCCTCGCATATACCGCTGCTCAAGTGATAACAGATTTAGTCTCTCGACACATTCTATATAAGTAAGCGTAGAGATTCCCATCATTTTTCTGGTTGTCAACCGGTCATCACGCTCCGAATGTCAAGACAATGGTGTGTCGTTCGGATGACATACTCAAAATGGGCTGTGCTAGAATCATGTAGAGAAGAAACCCGGGTAAATAGATTCAGGGAAGAAGGGAGCAGGGGTGGAATTTAAAAGGCGATTAGTTCGAGGGAAAGTGCCATTTGAGTAAAATGCCAATCAGCATCTGGGTACCTCCACAATGAATGGATTGGATGTAACTTATTGTTGGGTTATTCGAGTCGAGGGGGTACGAGCACATTCTATTGTAGTAATTGTAAAGCAAGCACACAAATAAAACATTGCGGCGATGGGACAGGGGATAAAGCTTAGCGAGACTCTTTTCTTGATATAGCCTTTGAGGGAGAGACAAGTGTGTTGTGCGCCAGCGCAGATATTACAACAATAATCCATGTCTAGACAAAGTGTCGATTTGAAAAGATATAGGATAATGTCAGCTGTGAGAAGTTTTTTAGCACTGTAGAGGTGCCTACTTTTTTGTAGCAGCGTTGGCAGTATATTCAATGTGTTTAGTGCAATGTTGTGAATGTTAGGCCGAAGAGTTTGAATGTGGGATTAACACGTAAGGTTCTATTAGCCTTGACATTCGGTGGTTGAAAAAGTGTTTTCCTAATTTTTAAGATGGGCTTGTTAGTGGAATTTAAAGTGACCATCTATTTATGTTACAATTCAAGTACTAACCACTTTCGTAAGAATTCAGTCATTGCCTAGGATATGTGCGCGTCCGTTTTACCAGCATATCGAGAATAAAGTGTGGTGTTATCAGCAAATATACCCATCTCGAACACCATTTGATCAGAGAGCTCGTTTACGAAAATTAGAGACAATAAAGGTAATAGGATCGGCCACCTTGATACATTCGCATTGCTGTTATGCTGCTGTGATGCACGAACATCGAAGAGAATCATGATATTTCTTTTAGCAAGGAAAGATCTAATAATATAAATATTCCATCTAGAAATACAATACGAATTACTTTTTATTAGATAGCCTTCATGTCAGAATATGACAAAAGCTTTAGTTATATCGAGCATTACCGCACGAACTTTACCTCTCTTGTCAATTGTATGGTATATGCATTCAAAAATGATCGTTAAAATATCCCCAATAGAATGTGTTAGCTTACAGATGGTCAGAAATAAGTTTAGGGTTAAAGAGTCGGCGAACTGTTGCATGATTTATTAAAAAATCAAAGATTTTACCAAAGAGCTAGAGTAGGTTTGTGGGGCGATACGTTTCTCGGGTAATTTCTTTAACCTAAATTCTTAGCACTTTTAAAACATAGGAAATGATTAAGCTACCGGTAGTGCAAAATTCGGCCAGCGATTTATTGAAAAGACTTGAGCGGACAGGTGCTATCTCAGCAAATCATTGTTATTAATATAACAAATAAGACCGACATGCTTTCGAAGTATTAATTTTACAAATACTATCCCTGATATATGTACAAGTTATGATCAGGGAATCTACTGTGGCCATAGGCTGCATTTTTTTTCTTTTTTAATTGTTTATTTAAGCATGTTTCAATAAGGCGAGTTGTGGAAGCAGGTTAAGTACTTACTAAAAATAGATTATTGATGAGTATGTTATTTTATTACTAATTACACAGCAATTACATTTTATTTAGGTCCGACTTTACAATCCGCTTGAAACACTGTTTTATATAACACACACATACACACACAAGTATATATAGATACATACATACATACATATATATATATATATATATATATATATATATATATATATATATATATATATACATACGTATATATATATATTATATGATTAATATATATTATCTTTACTATCTGTACACTGACGATTCCGTAAGAATAACACCTATACGTATCTAGATTAAAACATATATATATATGTGTTGTGTGTGTGTATGTGTGTATGTGTGTGGGTGGGTGTGTGTCTCAGGACTGCGCGCGTGAGTGATGTTTTGGTATGGTTAAATAAGTGAAAATATGATTTTCGAAAGCTAAACCGTATAATGAGAATAAATGTAGGTTAACTTTCACTGTTGACTATCAATTCAGAAACATCGTATCCCCCTCGTCTTGTCTGCTAATCTCGATTTAGATCCATAAGAAGCTTAGCAAAACATTTTCTCAGCGCCTGTTGTGACGATGGCTGTCCCAGAAATCGATGAAAAGTTTAAGCAAACACGGATATCTTATATATAAAGACGCGTAACCGCTACCATTTACGTATTATCTAACTATATATCTATCTATCTACAGATTTTCCAAAATAATTCTAGAAAGGGATACAGTATTCCTACAAAACTCAAACCCACTACTTCGATCCCACGCTCCCTATATGTTACCATGAAGACCACAACTTTCCTCCATGAGCGTGTATATATATATATATATATATATATATATATATATATATATATATATATATATATATATATATATATTATTAAAAATAACCGACAATTTTTGTCTGGCTATTTTAGTGTTGATCCCTTCAATTTTCCGGATTAAAATTTTAATCTCGGAAGGAAATTTCCTTCCGAGATTAAGATTTTAATCCGGAAAATTGAAAGGGATCAACACTAAAATAGCCAGACAAAAATTGTCGGTTATTTTTAATAATACGTGTCTTAAAGAAAAAATGCTGCCTCGATACACACACACACACACACATATATATATATATATATATATATATATATATATATATATATATATATATGTGTGTGTGTGGGGGGGTGTATCCTTCAAAACTACTTTTAATGGGTAAACAAACTATACATATATTTTATATATTAGATAGTTAAAATAATCATGAACATGAAGTATGATTCGAAAATAATGTTCAATACAGATAAGTTTACTTAATGCACACACTAATAATAAAACATGGCATACTTTACAAAACAACGACTTAATATTATCTAACTTTCAACAGACACGACGTAATCATATTATCCTCGTCATGATGTTATCTTTATATTATATACAAGTGAAACAAACTTAATTACTGAACACAGAAGAATCCAGTAATATACCTGTTATATAACCAGGTTGTCGACAAGAAAGAAATCCTCATTTTACACAGCTTGTAAAATAAATAATATGTTCTTTATTCGTTGTAAGGCACATCTCAAAATACATACACACTATTTTTAGTTATTGATCTTTGTCTTACGCATCTCTTTAGCCACAGTTATTTGCAGTAGCGGAACATATAATTGTAATCGTACTCTGGTCTGACCACGTGCATCGATTATCCGTTACCCCCAAGCTCTCATGTTTTTGTATTTTCAGCTTTCCTTCAATAACTCGAATTAAATACTTTGCATGTGTACACGGTATTTATATATAATAAAGTGTTTTGGTTATTCGTATTTACATCGGTAAAAGAAAGAATCGACAAAAGTAATAAATTATTATTGATGAAGAATGATAGCGAACTGTTTAAATGTAGGTGGTATATACTCAGATATATTAAATCATTATCAATTAATAATATGTCAGTTTACGTAATCTAATCTTAAATTAGGAAACGATACACATGAAGATCAATTAAGTAATGTATATTATTGTTATAAAAGAACATTTATATGTACACGACGGAAATAATTAATTATTACGTAATAAATAATCGTAAAAATGACGACTTTCTGTTTGATATTATGGTTCGGAATTTATTTCGATGAGGATTTATAATTTGTAGTATTTACATAATTCGGACTAGTATTTTCATTGTATATTTTATTTACACACAGTTTCGGTCGATTTAACCTACGACCATATTCATGTTCGTCATTGTCGAACTGGGAATCGTTATGTCGTACTCAGGTATATGTACAGAATTTCGAACGAGATTCTTCATTTAACTCACAACAAGACGCAGCTTAAGAAGGTCGAAGGTTCCGTTAACTGAAACGTTCTGTGCATAAAATTCAAGACTAAAAGACTAGTCCGAATAATGCAAATGATACAAGATTATTCAAATTTAATATGCGATTGGTTTGATCATAATACAGTATGAGCGTAAACATTCGTGTAAATTAATTTAGATATTATTATGTCGCTTAAAGCATTTTAATATGTATCATTCTTATGACAACTTAGTTTGTTAATATGTTACAAGCGTACATTAACATACTTTTATTAGAATAACTTTAATTGCAAACGCGGATATAAACACGTCGCCACATCAAAGTAAAGCGTCCTTGTGTCAGTTAACTACTTACATGTGTAAGATGTAAGTAACACCTGAGTTCAGTAACTAAGCAAGCTGAGAGCTGACTACAAATATGCTACAACAATTAAGAATGCTGTGATCTGTATCGACCAGACTCTGGCCAGAGATTATAAATCTAAAATGAAAAATAGACATAATTGCCAAACCGGTTTATTGGCATCCATGAACGAGTATAGAAGAAGGTAAACTTACACACAGACATATAGCACACAACCCTTATATAAAAAAATAACGATTATTTACGGACTATTAGGAAATTCATTGTAACACGCAGTCTTTATGTGAAAACAGATAACAAACTAACTACAAAACCTGTCGTGCTTCCGGTTGTTCGCGAACGAAATAATGTAATAAAAGTGCTAGATAGCGGTTGAAATATCGAGTTAAAATCAATTTGTATAATAAACAAAAAATATTAATTAAAGATAAAAGTATGTATCTTTATTTATCATTAATACAAAACTAAAACACATTTGTATTAAGATTGCTGTGTTTGTTTTAAGAGTTAACAGCTCTCGGTGAAATTGTTTGAAATTATCCGGATATCTTGCCATTTCCAATAAGTGCACCCCTGATTGCATCTTTGATTTTTCCGCTAGAATCACACCTGAACATTGTAAACTATTTTTCTCTGTTTTCTGTAACGTCAAATCGAATAAACCTCATAAACGCCATCGGCAAAACTTGTTCCGAGTTCTAGAGCGTTCTTATTTTGACATCTAAATAAATAAACACGTAATGTCGAATGTAGTAAATATTGCTGCCCTATCAAACTGCTTCAGGTAATTTGCTTGACTTCAGAGACGTTGGCTCCGGGCGAAATTCTAGGTAATACTTAAATAACATTAGATGAATAGGCGCAATGTAAAAGGCTGCATCGCTTCCCTTATCTTGCATATGCCCTCCATCTCTATAAGTTGTCTGTGGATGACTATATATGACAATATATATATATATATATATATATATATATATATATATGTGTGTAGAGGGAGAGAGAGAGAGTGAGAAAGAAAATGGTATTTAAAGTGGGACTACCAAACTGAATGATTATTAGGTGTCATTTAAAAGTAAAAAGTTTTTAAAAAAGCTAAGTAATTAATTTATTTTTATTTCCTTAGTTAAATAATCTTTTCTTCCAGGTTTTTGTTTCCTTGATTTGTACCAAAAATCTTTATTTTGTCTTTCTCATCTTGCGAATATTTCTGTTAAGTTTTAGAGGGGGTCAATGCGTTGGGATTGCAAGACGAGCGGGGGGGGGTGAAGAGTAGTCGCAGACCACTAGCGAATATATAAAAAAAGGAAAACTAGTCCTAATGAAACCATCAGGCTGTAGCGAAGACATATTTGATATCTTGCCACCGACCGGGAATTCGAGACCAATATTTGCAACTGAATGATTATTGCGTGTCATTTAAAATAAAAGCAAAAAAAAGCTAAGTAATTATTTTACCTTTATTTCCTGAGTTAAATAATCTTTTCTTCCAGGTTTTTGTTTCCTTGCTTTCAACAAACCTCTTTATTTTGTCTTTCTTTTCTTGCCAATATTCTCCAAATCTTTATGTGTCTTACATGAATGTTCTTATTTCTGCGTTTGACTTAAATGTGTTTAATTATAGATATATACTTTCTATTGATTTGCAATTATCTCCGGTGGGCTTTCTCGAGGCGACAACCCCCATGGACCAGGTCGTGACTAATATACTGGTTGTGTGAGCTTATTGGCACCAAACAAGTACCCACCTTGGCCAACCCACTCTATAATCAAACAAAACATGTAATTACAAAGAAATAAAAGCAAACCAAAACGAGACACCCAACAAAAGAAAAGTTCGCCTCCACCCTTGAGGCTCGCATTCACAAATATCCGGGGACTTAGAACCAACATCAACGACGTAGAAACCTTTCTGCTGACAAACTCCCCGGATATCCTAGCTCTTAGTGTAACTAACCTAAAATCTTCAATCTCCTCACACCACTTTGACATGACTGACTACCTCCCACTCTACCGTAAAGACTCTGACAAACATATGCACGGGCTAGGAGTTTATGTTTAGAACACCCTCCCCCTGACTAGAGAACATAGGTTAGAATCAGATGACCAAGATTACATGTGCTTTAGATTGACATTACATCACAGCGTCAGCTACTTATATTTCTTATACCGCTCCCCGTCGACCCAGGACTGTACTCTGCTAAACTCTGTCTCTGAAAGCACTCTTAATTGACTCGAATGCCCAGATACATGTATTTGGGGGGTTTAATGCCCACCACCGCGACCGGTTGGGATTCTCTAGCCTTACTGACGCAGCTTGCGACTCTACGTATAATTTCTCCCTAGCTCACTCCCTCTCTCAGACTGTCGATTTTCCGACCCCCATCCTCGATCGTGTAGACCAGCAAGCCTCACTTCTAGACCTTTTCTTGACCTCAATGCCCGAGGCTTTTGTGACGAAATCTCATAGCCCACTTGGGAATGTTGATCACATTGTGCAAATGATACATATAACCCTAAGAAGTCGTCCAAAACCTGATGAACCGCTGCTCAAAACAACAAGATACTACGAGCAGACTGATTTCAAGTCAATCAGAGATCACATCAGTGACGCCCCGTGAGGGGAAACCTTCTCACTACCTTCAAACCAGTGTAAAACGAATTATCTAAATGGGTCTAAGCAGGCATTGAAGCCTATGTCCCCGTGCGAAAATTATTTAGCAAGCCCCACTCTCTTCAATGGTTCACTTCAGAATGTGCAGCTGCCATTTCTGAGAGGCAACAAACATTCCGTAAATTCGACTGCCATAAGTCAGCTACTAATAGACATACATTTATAGAGTCAAGAAATAATTGCAAGGCCGTGATAGGTGAAGCAAAGAGAAGGAATAATGAGTTAACAAAAAGACGCATCCAGTCACATAAACTAGGTATTCGTGATTTCTGGAAAATTGCGTTGTGAATAAAGGTTAATTAAGGGTTCCTCTCTATCAAACCACAATTATGTCGTTTGCACGGCCACTGATAAGGCTGAACTACTTGCCCAGCGTTTCGCTTCTAACTCTACTTTAAACTCAGATAGCCACCCCCGTCCCCGAATTCCCTTTGCGAACCGAATTCACACTTGATAACCTGGTCATCACCCCATCCCAGGTCAGAGACATCATAAAAACCTTGACACCTCTTAAGCTTGTGGGCCTGATCTTATACCTGTAATTGTAATAAAGAAATTTTCTGCTGAACTGGCCGCTGTCCTTTCCAACCTCTTCAATAAATGCTATCTGAATCTTGCTTCCCCGATAGCTGGAAAATTGCCTCTGTGGTACCTGTTCACAAGAGTTCTGGGAATAGAATCGACCCTCAGAACTACCGCCCAATCAGTCTACTGCCGATCTTTGCAAAAATCTTTGAATCCTTTATAAATCGAGCCATAGTACGGCACTTAATTAATGCTAAACTTCTATCTGATCACCAGTATGGATTTAGAAAAGTACGATCTACTGCAGACATCCTAACGGTCATCTCTGAACGCATGTATCATACACTCGAGAAGACAGGTGAAGCTAGGGCAGTAGCGCTTGATAATTCTAATGCCTTTGACAAGGTGTGGCATAAAGGGATTCTCCTGAAAATACGCTCATACGGTATTACTGGGCAATTACTTAATATAATTAGATTCTTCCTAAACAAAAGAAAAATCCAGGTTGTCCTCGATGGCCGTTCATCTAAGCAACATGACATAAATGCAGGTGTACCCCAGGGATCTATCCTTGGACCTTTGTTGTTCCTGATCTATATAAACGATCTCCCTGATGGCATAGTCGGAGATTGGTTTATTTGTGAGAACACCACGTTTTACTGTCGCCATGTCATTAAAACAGACGCAATGTGTGCGTCTGCCTTTGTCTATACATAGATACATACAGACACTCAGACACACATACACGGACAGACGCGCATACGCGCAGACAAACCCACCCTCATATACACATATCCACACACACATATATATATGTATACATATGAAAATATACTTTTAGAGAATTGAATCTTTAGTGAAATGGTTTAAGCTCAATATACGAGATAGAGCAATTATAAAGATAAACGAAGGAAAAAGGATAAAGAGTGCGGATTACAAATCTATTTCATCGTCGCTTGTTCAATTCAATGTGTACTCGATAAAAAAAAAGTTTGATTTTATTCCCCATAACTTATTTTTTCAAAAATTCAAATCTTATCATTAGAGGAGTTACATAGATGGATAAGTTGGCAGTGTAATAGCCAAAATTCAATATTTCGAAAATTTAAGAAACAATATAAAGTAATGGAAACTGTATGAAAACGTTATCAAAATAGATTATGTCCAGTTGGTCAATGTCCGTTACACATCCACACATATATATATATATATATATATATATATATATATATATATATATATATATATATATAGAGAGAGAGAGAGAGAGAGAGAGAGAGAGAGAGAGAGAGAGAGGAAATATATCAGGGGACACAGTCCTGTATATATATAGAAATTCACTGGATAAAATTAGTGGGATAGATAGATAAGTAGGTTAGTATATATATATATATATATATATATATATAGTCTCGGAAGTTATTTTAACCTTCAAAACTGAGAAAAAAAGAACATTTTTTTTCGTTGAAAGATTTTAGTCTAGTAAGTCAATCAATCTACTGCAATCACTATTTTAGTTAACTTCCAAGAATTTACTCTAATATAAATATATTTGTATATATGTTTTTTTATATAAGGGATCGTAAGTTGTTTACCATGAAAACTGTTTCGGAATTTTAAAAACAAAACAGTATTTCTTTATCATGGCATCCCAGCAGTGTTGATCAGACACCACCTCCCTATTTAATAATAATTTTATTATTTAAAAAGTTAAATATTTGATTTTGTTTAGCCTCCAGTCTTGTTTTTTCTACAGTATTAAAATATACTTTCTCCTTACCTGTGTTTTTCCTATCAAAGTGAGTATTTACTATTTTACAGAACATCTATTTTATAGAGTTAGATGATTCCATTATAATAACCCCTCTTTTTTTCTCTTAATTATTTTCTTTGTCTACAAATGTTTTAAAATTAAAAATATATATTTATAAAAATATTTCATATATACATATATACATATACATTTATTTATTTATTTATTTCATCATGGACTATTTACATATGTTATACATTTTTATAGTAGAGTTTTGGATTTCTTTTATCAATTTCTCTTGATTTATTTCATACAATTTAAAAGCGTCAGGATAGCATGTTATTGCCTTATTTAATTGTCTAAATATTTTATTTGTATCTTCACCTTGTTTAAGCATTCTTATTCTTAATGAAGTGAAGTATATATATATATATATATATATATATATATATATATATATATATATATATATATATATATATATATATATTTTATTTTATTCCATTAATTGCGACAAAACAGGTTTTGTTTCATTGGTGCGAGAAGCTACCAACTCATCGGGCGAAAGGAATTCAAATGGCATAAAATTTTAAGTTCCCTCTAACGGGAGATTGAAAATTGAAAATACATTGGAGGGGGAGGGGGATAGAGTTGGGGCTTTGTCTATAACGGCGACATGGGACATGAGAGGGGAGGGGGGGGACTCCAACAAGTCGTGTTTCAAATTATTACGTGGGAGGTTTTGCACGTGTCAGTGTTGTGTCAATCTCAATCTCGGCCGGGGTGGGAGGAGGGGGATGGGGCGACGGCCGGAGAGAGTTAAATTTAAAATGAGAATTATGGTTACAACCGTCATTCTCATTTTATTTTAATTCTAATAAGTAATTATCATGTGGATAAAAATGTTTGATAATTTTAATTTAGGGTATTAATTGCTACTTTTGCATTTTATTTATTTTATTTTAATGTTTTGTTTACTATTTGTAGTGAATATATATATATATATATATATTAATTCAGTTCAAATATTCAAGAAATGAACAAAACCAATATTTTTCAAAAGTGCTCATATATATTAGAGCTATTTATATAAATATACACATATTTTGAGTTCCCGACAATTGTTTACAAGCCCTGCTAGCTTCTTATCAAGGGCAATACTGAATTATCTCGCAAGTTGAAAAAGCGAAAACCTTTAAATCAAAATGGAAAAAAGGAAAGGGAAAGATATGAGAAAGGAAAGGCAAATTGGTAAAACTCAACAGACAGACGACGTGTCAAACAATCATGTCATCTCTGTAGCGGGAAAAAACACAAAATATTTTTATTTTACTTCCGTGATTCCAGACACACACACATTACACACACACGCACACACACTATTATATACAAAGATACACATACATGCACATATATATATATATATATATATATATATATATATATATATATATATATATATATATCTCTATACACATACATATGCACACACATATACACACTTACACACCCACATATATACATGATAATTATATGTTCTTATTGTCAACTATTAATAAAATATAAAAAATCATGAACATACATTTTACGAGGGGAACTTATGTGTTTTATGTCGAGTCATTTCTATTATAATGCATTTAATAAAGCTGTGTTTAGATCACATCATTATTTTATTATTTTATTTTTTCTAATATATATATATATATGTATATAGATGGATAGATAGATAGACAGAGTAGAATTGCTAAGTGTATTGCACCATAGAAAGACAGATAAGTAGATAAATATGTAGAAGAGTAGATAAATAGATCGATAAGTAGAGAGATATATATATAAAGAGATATATAGCTGGAGTCATGGATAGACAAATGAGTAGATATATAGATGGATAAATAGATATATGAATAGATAAGTAAAATAACATTTGAAGTTGTATGGATCGATAGATAGACATATAAGTATATAGATATATATATATTACGTAGTAGAGTGGATAAATAGATCGATAATTTGATATATATATATATATATATAGATACATAAATAGATAGATATATAGATTGATATATATATATATATAGATAGATAGATATATATATATAGAGATAGATAGATAGAAAGGTGGATCGATGAGTATATGTATATATATATAGAGATAGATTGATAAATAGATAGATAGATAGTTTGATAGATAGATAGATAGATAGATAGATAGATAGATAGATAGATAGATAGATAGATAGATAGATATTTAGATAGATAGATAGATAGATGGATAAATAGATAGATAAGTAAGTAGATGGAGTGATGGTCAAATGGGTAGATATATTGATATATGAATAGATAGATGGGTAGATAGATTGATAGATAGATGTATAGATAGATTGATCAATAGATAAATGAGGAATTGACAGACAGTTGATAGACAGACTACAGGACTGCCTGTGTCTGTTCTTTTGTAATTATGTTACTATTATTCAGGATGTTATCTAGTGCTAGGTTTTGTTTAGATGTTAGGTTGCTGGTACGTTTCGCTTTTCTCTGTGGTTGATGTTCCAGAGGGTTTCAAAGAAGGTGTTTAGTTCTTTCGTATTGTTGTGTTCGTTAGAGAAGTATGTTGATTTGTTTTTTTTTACTAAAACGTCGTCTGTTTTGTTTTCGTTATTATTTAATGTTTCTATTAGTATAAATTTGCGTTACAATTATATAAAGTCGTTCTTCAGTTCCGTGGTATTACTTTTGGGAGTTAGGCAGACATTGAGGTACAACTGTACCTTGTGTTACTAGAATTATTGGTTTTACAGTGATTTACTTGATCGTTTTTATTCTTTTCAAATCTCTGACAAGTTTTCTGTATTTTCTCTTTCTTTCTGACTATCTGATTACTTACCTTGTTATCTTTAAAGGATGTTTCAGGTGTTTTGTGTTCTTGTTTACTATGACCACGCCCGATCTCCTTACCGTAATGCGTGTGTCTGTGTGTACATGCATGTCACAAAGAGTTCTGTTATTTTGATTTTCCAATACTGTATTGGGTGATCGCCATGGTCTAATACTTTACATTTCCATCTGTATTTACAAAATACAGGCGTTTGCACAGTTCCCAGTTGGCCGCCTTTCCCACATAAGTGTGTCTGTTTTTTATAGTTTGCTGCATTTAATTATGGTTTTATTTATTGTTCCATCTCTTTGTCCACGTTCCTGCTTTTACATTCTCCCAAGTTGTATTTATGTAGGTTTTATTATTGTTCGTTCTGATCGTGTTCTTCTGTACAATGGTTAGCAGCGATTTCGTTTATCTGTTCACCCGGCCTTTTGATAGCCATATCAAATGTGTACGTGCGTCTATTCTCTGCTCATTATTATTATTTTATGATCATTATTATTTGCATTCACTAGGAGTTATCACACACGTCATAGTCAGTGATTGCTCAGCAACAACATCCGCCGGTGTTCCCTGGAGTATTAGTGATAACACGCCTCCCACGATTTCCAGTACCCCCACTTTCTTTCGATATCCACAACAAATTACCTTGCAGTATCGCAACAACCGCGTACAATTGATGTCTCACTGGTTGGGACTATTGGTTTTATCTAGGATTTAGAAGGCAATAATGCTCCTCTAAGCCCCAACACTCTCTGCACTCTTTCAGTTGATGTCTGGGTGTTGCTCTCGATCCTTAGTCTTTTCATCTTCCTTTACCTTCTACAAATAGTTTCTGCAGTGTCAGCCTAGACCGCCGCTTTTTTTTGCGGGGACAGCTTATGATGTTTCTTGCAGTTTGTGTTCATGCGTTTGTGTTATTCATGTGGTGTTGTTTTCGTCTTGTATTTCCATGTGACTGGTTACCATTCGTAACTTGCGTAACTTCGACGATTACCTTAAGATTGCAGCTGTTTTGATCATTACCGCCCTTTGTACTGTCTCTATAATCCGTTTAATTCCAATTTCCTTCCAGTCTTTTCTCCAGTTTTTTTAATGTTCCTAGTGTTCCTAGGATTATTGGTATTATACTGAGTGATTTCATGCTCCATATTCCTTTCAGTTCTGTAGCAAGTTATGTGTATTTACTTCGTTTTTCCGTCTCATTGATTTTCACTCTGTGTCTGTTGGGACGGCGAAGTGTACGAGTTTGCAAGTTTGTTTCTTTCTTGTCGATTATTATAACATTCGGTCCTCTTGCTTGTATGAGTTTTTCTGTTTGTACATCCATTTGCCAGAGTATTTGTTTGTCTTTCGTTGTCCAAGACTGTTTGTGATTTATGTTTGTACTATTTGTCTCCGTATTTGAAATTAAATTGTGTGCACGCTCTCCAGTGTACTGCTTTCCCGACACAGTTATGTATGTTATTGTATTTTGAGGAGCCTAGTTTGTTGCATCTACTTTTTATATGATTTATTGTTTTGTTTCTTTGCCAACACAGTCTGCATTTTGTGTTTTCATGAGTTAGATCTATGTTAGCCATAATGTAGTTTCTCCTAATCGCATTGTCCTGTGCAACCGCTATTAAAGACTCCGTTTCTCGGTTCAAGTGCCATTTTCCTTGCCATTCTCAGCTTGTTACGTTGGGTTCTTCTACTGTCAGTTTATGAAGCGACCATGTAGTTGTTTTCTTCACACTTTTCTTTTATTGTCTTTTTTATTTTGTGTCGGTGCTTCCCGAGTTGTTCATTGGGATGGTGTCTCTTGCTGCGGTGATTAGCCTTTCCATGTTCTAAATTATGTATATCTCCAGCTCTTATTTGTGTCTTCCACATCATCTGTTATACTTACCAGTCCTCTTTCACTTTTGTTTATTTTTATGTAGAGTCTGCCCGTATTGTCTTTAAGGTGTAGTGCGTTGGCCATAGTCATAAATGTTCTAGTCTTCTGGTCAATGTGCCTGAGATTTTCTTTAGTCCAGTCTCTAAATGGTCCAGAGTATCGTATAGGTAGTACTGCCTAAGTGATTATTACTTTTACCAGATTTATTTTATATCATTTCGTTTCTCAAAGTCTTCTTGTTTTTTGAAATATTTTTATCCAATCTTCTCTTTCATTTCTGTAAATATGAGTGTGGCTGCTTCGAAAACCCCTAAATATGTATAGTTCGCCTGTTAACCCAACGACCTTACCAATCCTGGTTGGGTAGTACCATGCACTCTACCGTCTCAAGTTTTTCACTCTAGCAATGCAACCTTTTCATTCGTGAATTACATTTGTATGTCCAAGCTGAATATTCCGGTCGTATTAATTAGCTTTTCCAGTTCTTTTCTGGTTTTTTAAAGTAGTTTCAGGTCGTCAATTTACATGAGGCGGTGTATAATTTGTTTTGTGTCTGTGAAACTTTATCCCTCATCACATTTTCTGAGTATGTAGTTGAGTATCATACTGGCTATAATAAATAGTAGTGGTGATAAGGAATCCTCTTGGGAAATGCCTCTCTGCATTTTAATGTCAGTCAGGTGTTGTCGTCTAGCTGTCATTTTATAATTGTTATAATTGTTATTATTATTATTATTATTATCATTATTATTATTATTATTATTATTTAGAAAACGTCAAGTTCACATATTAAGAAACACGTTTGTAAAACGCTATCATATCCCAAGCCTAAGGTCAGCATATACGTATGGAGCAAACAACTGTTTCAAAATATAAGTATGCTTATTAGGTAAACACACTATTGTATTTTCAACTTTGCCTGACTATAAATCGAGTATTTCAAAATAATATAGTGTATTAATTATTTAAATTAGAGTAAGCTGTTTTTATCATAATATAGTAGTGATGAATAAAAAAACGATTTAGAATTAATTAATTTATAATATATATATATATATATATATATATATTTACATGACAAAAAAGTGCATAAACATACTAAATAGTATTTCCGGAACAGTATTGGGGTGAACAACTGACCACCGGAAATATATCTATACATTCCAGTGATATGTTTAGCCACTCAATAACAAAATACACTCTTCTGAAGTCACAAGAATCAATATATTTGGCGAAGATTTCAGTGAAACGAATCAGCCATGATTGACAAATCTACTGGCAATAGTAATGTATAGACACGATTTCCCATGTGCAACGGATTAATAAGTATGATTGACGTGGAATTGCCTTAGAGGCTAGCTTATGGCTCCTATGTGCAATGGATGGCTGGTTCGATAATTGGATCAACTGGTATCGAAATGATATGCGTTTGGATTTCATATTGGCTCGAATGTATCGTTTGAGATTGACAAACACTAAAAACTCTTGTGAGAGTAACCACGCTGTAAACAACTGCTAGTAATGAAATATGTATTGAAAATTATAGGTTTAAGAATTTTTTCAGATGAGGACGTATAATTCATATAAATTTGATAATTCGGACTTCTATTCTTAGTTTTTGTTATTTAAAAAAAAACGGCCTATGTGCTGTCCGAATTTCTTCAGGTGATTCTGGAAATAAAAGTAAGTCGTAAGTAATAGTATTCTGTAGAGTGATGGTTCAATGCTTAGTACTGGCGATAATAAGAATACACTTACAAATAACTAAAGATTTCTTCCCGCTCATTGCTGGCGGAACGTAATAAAACTACCACCTTCCATTAAATGAACGGTTCCGTTCGAAATTCCGTACCAATTCCGGAGTTCGACTTAAAAATTCTCGAGTTCGACAAGACGCATCCGAACCAAGTCCGCTGTAGCCTATCCTGAAACGCTTTAGATGATGCATGAGCTCGTGCTAAATGTGACATATGAACTAAAGCAACATTAATATATATTGACAAGTGAAATAACTTTATTTACCGGAGATCGTATATCCTCTGCCAGGCTTGGCA
>OY744519.1:94366895-94369395 GCA_963556195.1 Sepiola atlantica
ACTTCGTGTGCTGACGTTTGCGTCTTTTCTCGCTTTGGACGGCTTTCACTTGCTGCTGTTGAATCTGCTTACTGGGACTTTTACTCCCGAGTAAGGCGGTGGATCAATGTAACATCTATTTTCTACCTATTGACGTAAACAATCCTTCTTTGTGTGTCGAAACAGTTAAAAACAACGCTCTGAATCTTCGAGGTGTTGTTTTTGATTGACTGTGAGCAAACCCGGAACACCCATTGAACACAGCTGTCTAATTACAAAATGATAAACTCAATGCCTTCTAATACATTAACCACCTCTGCTATATCACACAACTTTAATTTCCGATCGGCCAAAAATCAAGCCATTGTTTTGTTGAACATATTTTTAATCTCAAATCAAGAATTTATGAAGACACAAAATGCAGATTAATCGATTGTTTTAAAAATTTACAGAATAATGCAACAGTATCTTTACTTAAATATGTGTAATTTGTCAAACTGCTAATTGTATTTGGCTCAAATGTTTACATGTGTCATTTAAATGTTAGTAGTTTAGAAAAAATAGTATACATATAAAGCGTTATAAATATATAAGGTCTGAAACATATTGAGTCCTCTGTAACAGCATTTTCCGGCATCAAGCATAAACTTACAGAAGATTTACTCGTTTTAGTTGAACAGAGTTTTCACATAATATACACTTCCTTTAATTACTGACCACAAAAATATGTTTGGAAAAGGTTCTATTAAATTTCCCCCATACGAGGGCATAGTTAGGCGCAATCGCAGTGTTACAGGCGGGGAACATCTAGCTACACAAGAAATGGCATTCTGGATGTTTTAGGAAAATAGACCCAGACAAGACATTAAGCCAATTGATGTAAAAAGCTCAAAATACTGCTTAAAAGTTAAAAATCTAGCCCACGATCAGTGTTAGATGAATATATTCCGATTTAGAAAACAGAAATTACTCACTCTTTGTCAGAAACATCGCTTATGGAATGTTAGGTATAAAGGACAAAATAAGAAAAGCGAGAGTTACGAGGCTTCCGATTATTTTGTCCTTTAGTCCTCACATTATATAACCGATTGAAACAAAACATCATTGCGTAAGTCGAGAAGGATTCTCTTTCACTGAGTACGGACAAGAAAGGTGCAGTGTAGGATCAGAAAAGAGTGTCTACGTTTCAGGTTTAAGGGAAGTTTCTCCAAAACTAATTAACATTAGAATATTTCTTCCAAAAATTGCTTTCCAGTACAGACTGACAGAGAAGGCATATATCAAAAATATCTACTCTAAAACATACTCTACTCACAGTGCTTTTAAATTTACATCCAATATATCAACTTTTCCCCATTAATGAAAAAAGTAGCATTTATGTTCTACATGTATATCCAAGTAGTCGGTGTTTTTAAAACTGGTATCTGTATTAGAAATCATTTTCATAGAAGCAAACACTTAAAACGCACTACAGACTCGAAACCTTCCCAAAATCTAGTAGTACTGTCGGTTTTAAACATCTAATACGCTTACAGAATCCACAGTGATCAGGCATGGCTTCATATGAAATGTAATTATTTTTTAGTCGAGTGGATTTTAGGTGATATGCATGCTGGTCATGAACTTTATGTCTTTGTCTTTAGAATCTGACTGCACACAATATTTTTTAAGGGATGATTTTCAAACTATTATATTCCAACAACTTTTAAGATATAAAATGAAGCTACGTAGAGTGTTATAGATTTTTGTCGAGTTCTCTTTATGTAATGCTACGTTTGAATGGCAAATGCACATTTGTCGAATTATTATGAGGATGGACTATTTCGGTGTTTGTTTTGCGTGATAAAACGGACTGGATTTTCGTTCCAAAGTTTTATTTATAGTGAAATGAGCTGCCCGTGGAGAAAAATAAAATCAGGATGGTCCGATATGTCTGAGGTTATTTTCGACTGAATATTGATTTTATTAAAAGGATCCGTCATTGCCTAACATAATTTCACGTTAAGTCAAGATTCCGCTGTTTCTCAGAATGAAAATGTAATAGTAACTGATGATATTTACAAATAAGAACATGCTCGAAATAGTTCATTTTATTTGTTAAGGTCTTTTTAAAATTATACCATCATTGAGCATGATTCATGGACAAGCCATTATGAAGTTAACGTATGCCATTATTCAAATAAATTGCTAACGCATGCACTGTTTCAACTCAAGGAAAGAGAAGTGGGATACGAATATCTACAGATATAGAGGCGTAAGCGACAATGAAAGGACGATATTAATATACATAAGAAAGTAAAAGGCGTGTATAGCTCATGAGTTAAAAAAGGTCAGAACATTAAGTTATGATTTAAAAAGGTAAGAGAAGACTAAAGAAGAATAAAAAGAAAGAAAACGAAGACGGAGAAGACGGAGAAGAGGAATAAAAAGAATGAGTTATGCTAGAAGGAAAGTGAAATAAGTACGAAGATTAAGAATAGGAGAGTGGGAATAAGTTAATGAGGATGCAATAAAGAAAACG
>OY744519.1:94374395-94456895 GCA_963556195.1 Sepiola atlantica
TTGGCCTTTGCCAACTTATCTATCCCAGCGATTTCCTCTGATGATAAGATGTAGATCTTTGAAAAGCCTGGCTAAAGGAAAATAATAATTTGAATAAATTGCGTTTTTGCGGAATATACCTGAATTGAAATAAGATCTGCCTTTTGCTTTTCTATCCTTCTACCTATATATATATATATATATATAAAATATTTGTTGTTGTTTATTATCTATGTACGTATACGTTTCGTCCCTTTTCAATCAGGACTCATCAGCATAGAAATATGACTATTCACTACCGGTCGTACGATTCGAAACCCTGGATAACAAGTATTTTTCAACTTGCATCCAACGTCGTTAACCGCGCGCCCAATATTTGAATAGCCGATAAACAGTGATAAATTAACACATATAAAAGCGGCTTGATGTCGAGGCATTCTACTTCTATATTAAAGAAGGAATGATGCATATAAAGCAAGTGACGTCATGCTGTGTTTGTACTACCATTAAGAGTGCTCTACTTATTTTACGAGGAGCGACAAATATCAAATATTTGTTGTTGTTTATTATCTATGTACGTATACGTTTCGTCCCTTTTCAATCAGGACTCATCAGCATAGAGATATGACTATTCACTACCGGTCGTACGATTCGAAACCCTGGATAACAAGTATTTTTCAACTTGCATCCAACGTCGTTAACCGCGCGCCCAATATATATATATATATATATATATATATATATATATATATATATATGTATATATATATATATATAGGTCGACTAATGCATATATTATAAGCTTGTTGGAATCAGGAACATTTCAGTGTCCAAAGCGTGTTTATTTAAAGAAATATAAAGACAATACAAAATTACTAACTTTCAGTTCAGTATATCGACACATCTCTGCCACATGTGTCTCTCTCTCTTTCAATTTTTTTTCTTAAAGACTAAAAGTTTTATATTTGCACTTATCCTGTTTTTATTCGAGTATTCTTTATGATAAATTATTCCAATCTTTTATGTTCTGCCTTTTGTTCAATACACTTGACTGTTAAGTAACACTGAAAGAGAATAGCCCCAACCGAGCGAACGAGAGAGAGAGAGAAGCAGACAGAGACACAGAGAGAGAGATAGTAGGAGAGATATAGAGAGATAGAGAGAAAAAGAGAGTTAGGAAAAAAATGAGTGATGAAAAATGAATGCGTAGGGGAACAGAACATACAGAGAGATTTGACGAAAGTGAGAAAATATGTAACTTGAATAATTAATTCAAAATAAAAACCACTTAAAACAAAAAATATGTTGGAAATTTATATATTTTATAAATTTCCAACATCACACAATACTTTTATGCCACATATTTTAACATTATATCTTGTGATAAAAATATATAAGAAAAAGACCTTAAGGAAACACACGTTCATTAAGTCGATTTACTATAATAATAATAATAATAATATATATATATATATATATGTATATATACTCAGAAAAACAAAGTACCAGGAAAAAGATCGAAATTTAAATATGTCCCCGATAAGCTCACCCAAAGCCGCTGTAAATGTGACTTACGTATTTTAAATAAGACACAGTTGCACGTTTTCGGTGATCTTAAGATATACGAAAATTTATTGATCGAGAATCTGTTTTTGTGTTTTCTTATTCTTCATCTTCCGGTTACTCTACACAAACACCAACTACGCTAATTAAGTATCTCGTAATAAATTATAAAATGTAAATATTGATGGATATTATTTGCAATATTACGCACCATAAATAATTAAAACGAATTATAAAAACAGAAATATAATAACAATAAACACATAAATACTGGAAAATATTAATCAACGGAAAATAATTCCAATATTTAATTTGTACCAACATCTTTACACGACAAGAAAGATTCGGGGGTGTCGAAAGTACTTGCAAGGGTGGCGAGTTTCTGCGTACGCGAAGACATAGTATCTGATAGCTGGTTCGTTATTGGGAAAGAATAGATACGGGAAAAGAAATACGTATAAGCTCTAATTCCTATTAAATCAAACTTGTATTGATGAAATAATTATATATATATATATATGTATATATATATATATATATATATATATATATATATATATATATATATATATACGATGATAAAAACGAATCTTATTAAGAAATAAGCCAACGACTATCGCCAGATGAACTGATCTTTGGAACATTTTGCGTACATTTAAGAAATGTCCGATATCATGGAAGAGCAACCTTCAGGAAACCTTTGCTAAAATGTGTTTTATATTATTTCGCTTATTCACACATATATATATATATATATATATATATATATATATATATATATATATATATATATATATATATCTGTGTGTGTGTGTGTGTGCGTGTGTGTGTTATACAATAAGGGGATTGGTTCGAGAGTTCAGACAGACAGTTCCTGAGTTTGATACAGTACACCTGATAAAGGCCGGAGGCAGAACGGCCGAAACGTTGTGAGCATAGCAGCCAAGATGAGGAGATCAGTTCGAAAACTAAAATCCATAATGAAAACACCTCATATAAGAAATACAGACAATTACTAATAAGTATATATATATATATATATATATATATATATATATATATATATATATATATATATATATATATATATAAGAATTAAGTAGTTTCAGAAGCCTTCAGAGACTACCTTTTCTTTTATTGGATGCAATAGATATTGTGTAATCTATTCGATATGATATATCTTTAATGTTGTTAAGTGCGGTATACATACATGTTTGTATATCTGTATTAAATAATTAATCGATCATTATTCGTATTGGAACGGAGTTGCTGGGTGTACAAAAGGAGGTGTAAAGGGGGTGAAACCCTTTTGTGAATGTTTAGATACAGCGATACTTTTTTTTTAATTCAAGAACAATTGGAAATAGCCATCAATCAATAAATATACCCCACATTTTTATTACTTAAGAGCGTTTTAAAACGTGTTAATGGCATAATATGGGCACACCATCTCATTTTAAAATTCAAATTAATCAGATTTGCATGTATACTATTAGATGCCAGTTTCTCAAGATTCCTTGAATGAAGCTCCCTTAAATTTATGTATTAAATGTGATATATTTTGTTGAATAAATATGATTGTATGGGTTTTAATCAATATTATAATATCAGATACTAAAATAAGCCTTAGCATCATTATGTACCTCTCTTTGTTTCATTTTACCTCAGTCGAAGTTCTCGGAAATTAAGGAGTCAATACCTGGGGCTAACACTTTATCTCTATATGAGATACATATATATTCAAATATTCTATTAAAGTTCTCCTTTATTTCTTAAACGATGAGTTAGTAAATAAGTTAAGAACATTAATTTTCCTCTCCCCAATTGGTCACTTAACTATGTTATAGTATATATTTCTAAGTATCTTGGAATTACCAAATTCCAGAACAAGGATCCATCTAGTTGGAGGCGTATCAAGCAAGGTGATGTTACTTGAAGTAACATTACTTGAAGGAGGTGCATTATTCCTCGTATGAGCAAAGGTATGGCCGTGCTGAAGGGATCTTGTTTGTGTTGCGAATACTATGTAATTTTTCATTTTTCGTCAGCATTTCCTTGTAGGGTGAAGTATCTTCATGTCAGGTTTTTCTGACAAACCCTTATACAGACAGACCGAAGACACTCGAGCATAGTGTCTAGTAAGTAATTCCAACTCTCCTGTAAGTAATTCAAACTCCCCTAATATATGTAATATATGTGTGCGTCTTCGTGTGTTTTACCCAGTTTACTGTTGTGAAATAAAAATACTGAATAATCTGATATTGTATTGCGCACTTTTACAAAAAATCCTAAATTGATGTGAATGTATAACGGGCGAGATTAGCTTCCGAAATTCAATTTTCTACGCGCTTTTTGCCAGCTGAGAGTTCGTAAGAATAGTCGATACAAGATAATATTGATTTTCCTCTACCTTTGCCAATAAAAAATGTGTTTTTATTGACATTTATTTGGATGGAGAAGTTGTTCTTTTTTATTCTGCCACTCTATCTTATTTCCAGGCGATTGTATCAGCTTTGAAGTAAGATACTGTGACAAGAAGATGCAAGAGATGGATGTGTGTTTTTATTCGGGAAAAAATTACTTGAATGTACGCTTTTTATATGTGAGTGTATGAATAAATACAAAAAAGATGAAACGACAACAATGGAAAAAACTAAGCACCAACTATATTTATTATTAAAAAAAAACAATAGTTACTAGTTGGGAGTATACAAACAGTAAACGAAACTAAAGAAAAAAAGAAAAAAATTAGTTACGGAAATCGACATTTACGTTTCACGAAGTTTATTGAAAAATAGCACCGACTTCTAACACAAATAAAAGAGTTACAACATATATGAAGACTATCTACGTCATTTTTCAAAACTTAGTTCACCCTAAAGAAGGCAAGTTGCCACTGTAGAGGTAAGGGCCGACTGAAATTAAGGGTTAAAGTTTAGGGAGTTATCCTAAATTAAGAGATATACAGGGGGATGGTTTTCACATTAGTTTTTAATTTCTGCATATCAGTGCAGTCGGTGAAACAAGAAGCAGGGAGGAAGTTCTAAAGACAGGCTAATCGACGAAATAAGCTATTAGAGTAGACAAATTTCCCACATCTGGAGACTTCCACAGTGAATGGATTAGATCTGGCTGATTGTCGAGTTAGTTGAGTGTATGTCGAGGTGGCACCATAGGAGCAAGTTCATCGGAGCACATTTAATTGACGTACTTGTATATCAACCACAAGTAAATACTAATTATATATATATGTATATAAATACATATATTGTAAGTTATGAAAATATATCCAGGGAAATTAAGTAACAAAGAGGCTTCCGCCTTTCATCCTAGTAAGGACACACCAGGCTGAAGTGTAGGCTGAAGTGCACATATCCATCACGATTCTCGACAGATATAAAACGCGAGCGCCTCTGTTTAGCTTAATCGGCATGAATATATTTTCATTACTGTTGTGGTGGCAACCACTCATTTGCATATACGAATAACGTTACACTATAAATGGCAAGCCTAGGTTGGCCTTAGTGTGTGTTACCTAAATGCCACCGGAAGTGACGCCGAAGAGCGTACATGTCCTCCCACCAAGACTCTCTGACTCGACACCTTCATTTGTACATACTGTAACTATACCTTTTCTTTAATACACTTATTATTGCATTCTCCTTGTTGTTTGCGTCTTCATTGTATTCCTCACTAATTATTGTTCAACCTTGCAACCACAACAGTTGGCGACGAGATATGAAGCGTCAAATATAACAGTTTGACGAAGAACTATTAAAAAAATAAAGTACAATGCAAAGTGTTGACGAGCAAACGGATTTTACGCTAAAGAAAAGTTTCAACTTAAGTGAAAAAAAAAAACCCGAACGTGGCAAAAGCGACAATTTACGCCGTTTTCTGGGAATCCGACTTGCAAACGAATGTAAAAGTGAATTTTTGTTTTGTCGCTAAACGACAAATCTGTTTTGTATTACTAAAGGACCAACTTGCAAACGAAAAGCGGATTTTGTTCTGTCGCAAAACGACAGGTCAGACTCGTATTACGAAAAGCAAGGAAGTAACCTACGAAAAAAAAGTTCACCAGTGGATTCTAATTACTGCTCCCCGTTAGCAAAACAACAACTAAAGGAATCTTTTAATTAATAATTTGTTTGGCGGCGGTACTAAAAAGAAATACTATAGCTAGAAATTAAAGCTCAAGGAAAGGATTTTTTTTTAAGTTGTCACTGGATAACGGATAATACAGTAAAACGTCACCAGAAAAAAAAAAGGGTAATCTCAATTTAAGAGTATTTTAATTACTAAAATACTAGAAAAAAAAACTCCAAAGAACTAAATGTACTGCATACATTTTTTTCAATTGTGACTCGAAAAAAAAAAAAAAAAAATGGAAGACTTATCAAAAATGTTCATGCAATTTTTACAGGCACAAGCTGACCGCGAGGAAAGACAAAATCAGGCACAAGCTGACCGCGAGGAAAGACAATTTCAGGCACAAGCTGACCGCGAGGAAAGACAAAATGAACGTTTTGCTAAAACACTGGAACTACTAAAGAGTAATCGAGAAAATGTCGACAATGTTAATTTCTCCCATACAACTATCTATGGACACATTTAATTATGTGCCTGAGGAAGGAAAGACTGTTGAAGCATAATATACAAGATACGAGGATGTCTTTCAACTGGACTGCAAAAATTGGCCAAATAGCCAGAAAGTGAGCCTCTTACTCAGGAAATTGGGTACATCAGAAAACACAAAATTCATAGATTACATATTACCTAAAAAAAATGCGGAATTAGAGTTCATGGAATCTGTGAAATTACTAAAAGAATTATTTAATCCAAATATATCTCTTTTTCATAAAAGATGGCTGTGCATGAATCTAAGAAAGATGGACAACCAAGATTATTTGACATACGCATCAGTTGTCAATAAAAACTGCGATAATTGTAAGCTTGCGGAACTAACGGTAGAAGATTTTAAATGTATAATCTTCGCACAAGGGTTAGTTTCCACGAAAAATGCAGAAATACGCAGACGAGTGTTGTCTAATCTGGAATATGAGCAAGATTAAACCCTCCAGAAACTAGCAGAGGACTGTGAAAGGGCCATTACACTAAAAAAGGATTTAAAAAATATAGAAGAATCCGGAGTGGCATATGTAAGAAAAGTTAGAAAACCATACACACCAACCAATAACTTTACAAAGAAAAGCAATCGAAATGGAACGGGATATTACAATCCTAATAACCATAAATATAGGACAGAATATAACAAGCTTCTTCCTAGATATAACTGTAAGAGATGTACAGAAAAGCATTGGGAAACAGATTGTCCTTATAAAAAGAAAAAATGCTACATTTGTAAGAAGGTGGGACACAAAAGCGATTGCTGCAGATATAAAGATTACACCAGAAAGAGAGTACCGCAAACAAAATCAAATACAAAATTAGACAAAGATCGGCGAAAATACGTAAAAGTGGAAATATTTAAAACACCAATAAAGTTACAACTCGACTCCGGCTCCGATATTTCTATTATAAACCTGAATACATGGAAAAAGTTGGGTAAAAAAACAACCATGATGAAAACGAGTAAATCAGCCCGGACGGTAACTGGTGGTGGTATAAAATTTGAAGGAGAAGTTGTCCTTCCGATAACATTAAAAGGGATTACGAAGAAATTAAAAATATTCGTACTGAAAAATAGTGAAAATCTGTTTGGAATAGATTTAATTGAGAAATTTGGACTATGGGATAAGCCAATCAATACATTCTGTAAAAAATAGAATGTTCTTCTCCAACAACAGTAAATATAAAAGACGATTTAAAAGAATTATTTCCTGAAGCATTCACGACTAACTTAGGTCGCTGTAATAAATTCAAGGTCTCGTTTGAACTTAAAGAAAAAGCCAGCCCAATTTTTAGAAAAAAGCGAAACGTTCCGTTCGCTGGGTTGGAAAAGATTAATAAAGAATTAGATAGATTGGAACAGACAGGAATTCTATCAAAAATAGAACACAGCGAGTGGGCAGCCCGCACCGTATACGTAAAGAAAATAAATGACGAAGTTAGAGTGTGCGCAGATTTTTCGACCGGGGTCAACTCCCTATTAAAAGATCACCATTACCCTCTACCAAGCCCAGAGGAAATATTCACGAAGTTAAATGGTGGTAATATCTTCTCCAAGATAGACTTGAGCGATGCATATTTGCAAATACCGGTCGAGGAAAATTGCTCAGAAATACTATGCATCAATACGCATAAGGGATTATACAAATACAACCGATTGCCCTTTGGCATCAAAGTAGCGCCTGCCATTTATCAGCAAGCGATGGACACCATGCTAAGTGGTATTGAGTGCGCATGTGCATACCTGGACGACATTGTTGTCAGGAGCAAATCCCTACAAGAGCATAAAGAACATTTGAAACAAGTATTTACTCGAATACAAGAATTCGGCTTTAAAGTAAAAGAAGTAAATGTGACTTTTGTATGAGCGAGATTAAGTATCTTGGACACATAATAAACAAACATGGACGACGTCCAGACCCAGACAGATCTGCGGCAATAAAAAATATGCCAGCACCTGATAACGTAACAACCTTGCAGAGTTTCTTAGGACTCGCAAATTATTATCAATCTTTTATTGAAGGAATGCATAATTTGCGAGCCCCCTTAAATAATTTGCTTAAAAAGGATACACCTTGGAACTGGACGCAAGAATGTCAAACCGCTTTTGACAAAATAAAGAGCGCACTAACATCCGAATTATTCTTAACGCACTTTGACACAAAATTAAAAATAGTCGTCGCTAGTGACGCTAGTTCCTACGGCTTAGGAGCATGCATTCAACATATTATGCCGGATGGGTCTAGAAAACCAATAGCGCACGCTTCGGGAACGCTGATACCAGCCGAGAGGGCATATTCACAAATCGAAAAAAAAGCATTGAGCATAATCTTTTCCGTGACTAAATTTCACCGATATTTATACGGTAGACAATTCTTACTTGAAACCGACCATAAACCGTTAGTCACGATCTATGGATCCAAAAAAGGATTGCCAGTATACACCGCAAATAGATTGCTGCGCTGGGGTACAATCTTACTTAATTACGATTTCCAGCTACAACATCTAGCATCAAAAAAGATTTGCCATGCGGATGGACTGTCAAGACTGATACCACAGAAACACAATCTGGAAGAATCAGTCATTGCAGCAATTCGGACAAATGTTGAAGTAAAAAATATGGTAGCAAACATCATTAAGGAACTACCCGTAACTTTGTCGGACATTAAAAGGGAAGCCGAGAAAGACGAATACATAAAGGACATAAAAGAGAAAATTATAACGGACACAAAGGTGCAGGAAGTTTTCTCCATATGTAACGATGTGTTTCTGTACAGTGAGAGAGTGGTAATACCCAAAACATTGCAGAATAGGATGTTAAGAGATTTCCATACGGGACATCCGGGGATAAATCGAATGAAGTCGTTAATAAGAAGCTACGTGTACTGGCGTAACATGGACACTGACATAGCAGCAACAATAAATAAATGTAAAGGATGCCAGTTAGCAGCAAAACCCCCACCTATAGTACACAAACCTTGGCCGAAAACCGACCAACCATGGTCGAGAATCCACATGGACTTCGCTGGTCCAGTAGGAGAAAACTATTATTTAATTGTAGTGGATAGTTACACAAAATGGCCGGAGGTAATGCGTTGCAGGAATCCAACAACGAACAACTCAATAGGGTTCCTACACGAGTTGTTTGCAAGATTCGGTGTACCAGACACACTGGTCACTGACAACGGAACGCAGTTCACATCCGCAGAGTTTAAGGAATTTTGCGACACGTTCCGAGTGAAGCACATCACGACTCCGCCGTATCATCCAAGGTCGAACGGCCTTGCGGAAAGGTTCGTGGACACGCTAAAACGAGCGTTAAAGAAATCCATTGGAACACCAACAGAAAAAGCTTTGCAACAATTCTTGCAAGTTTATAGGATCATACAACATCCTAGTACACCATCAAACATATCACCAGATGATCTAATGTTTGCCAGAAAGGTAAAATCAGCGTTTGATAAACTGTTGCCAAGACAGGCAATTATCCGAAACACTACACACACGAGAAGAAAAGAAATATACCTCGGGAGATCGAGTATATTTTAAGTGCTACAAGAATAACACATCTTACTGGGAATGTGGAGTAGTGGATAAACGCATTGGTGATTGTACATATATGATTAAAGGTCCACAGAGTATACATAAAAGGCACCTAAATCAGATAAAAAACGTCATATCCAAGATGATGATTATACGACAACAGTCGAAGAGGAGGAAACAATAGATGTCATATACGAATCCTTTAATTTGGAACCGCCTCAATATACACCTGAACCCCGAAGATCAGGTAGGAAAAGAAAATTTAATGAACCATTGATGGTAAACCCAAAAAGAAAAAGATATTGAAATCTGTGTGACTTCAAATCTTGGGAGGGGGGTGTTGTGGTGGCAATTACTCATTTGCATATACGAATAACGTTACACTATAAATGGCAAGCCTAGGTTGGCCTTAGTGTGTGTTACCTAAATGCCACCGGAAGTGACGCCGAAGAGCGTATATGTCCTCCCACCAAGACTCTCTGACTCGACACCTTCATTTGTACATACTGTAACTATACCTTTTCTTTAATACACTTATTATTGCATTCTCCTTGTTGTTTGCGTCTTCATTGTATTCCTCACTAATTATTGTTCAACCTTGCAACCACAACAATTACTTACTACCTCTCTCTACTCACGTAGGGGACACTGTTGAAGTAAATACTTAACATCGATAAATAATATATTATATTTCCTTATAGTATTTTATGTCGATAAATTATATATATATATATATATATATATATATATATATATATATATATATAAGAATAATTATGAAACTAAAAGTCAACTTTTAGTAGAAACAACCTATAGTGAAATAGTAAAAGCTCAATATACGAGATAGAGCAATTATAAAGATAGATAGACGAAGAATGATAGACAGGCACGAATGTCCAAATTTATTTCAAACTTCGATTGGTCAATGCAAGGTATATTCTGTAATAAAATTATGTTTATTATTCTTTTATTAAGCCAAGGCTTTTCAAAGATCGAAATCTTATAATCAGAGGAATTATTCGGATAGATAAGTTGGCAATAGAAAAGCCAAAATTCAACATTTGAAAAAATATTAAGAAAATGAAGGGTGAAAAAAAGTTTGCGTAAAAAGATATTAGGTTAGTCCAGGTGGTAAATGTCCGCCGATGAGGTGTCCAATGGAAAAGAAGTTTCGATGGAGAAGTAAAAGTTTCGTGGGGGCATCACAGAAAGGCATTCAAAATGAAGTAAATCCAATGGTGAAAATGTAGTTCAAGTCGTAAATGGATCGCACTTAAACGGAATTAAAATGAAGAAATCTAGCATAAATGCATACAGCTTTCGCAACATTACATTATCAGAAACTTTTCTCATTGTACGCAAGTGTTCGTAAATATATATATATATATATATATATATATATATGATAAGTAGCAGCGTTTCAATGCTTAAAAAAGCAGATATTGCATATACAGAGGTACTATATACAAATTTACATAATCCGCAGACTATATTATAGTTTTATGGTGCGTCAGTGGTCCGATGTGTATTTATTATATTTTCCGTCATTTATACATTTACATACCTATTCACATCTGTACAAATACACTTATTTAGAATATTTAACACCTGTTTACACATTTTAATGACTAAATCCGTTGCTTCTTGGTTAATTGGAGTATTTTTTAAAGAATTCTTCGTGCATGACACGATGATTATAAATATATAAATTACTTTCATATTTAAATATCTAATATTGCTTATTAGTTAACAATGCCAAGTATTAGAATACCTATTTATGCTAATGTATGTTTATTTTAAATGTGAAATGTTAATGGTAAATAATTAACTTCATACATTTTCTCCTCTTTTTGGTTAGTAAGATTGCATACCTAATTGTTATTTTAGCTTTCAGGTTATAGTTTTATATTCTTCTTAATCTAAATTATTGTTCAACTACCATCCATTACCAGTTTGTTTAAACGCTCTTTAAATGTACCTTTATGTAACTTTTTTTAAATTGTTATGTGCTTACACAGAAGTGAACAAGGTTCTACAAGTTCATCATTAAAAACCTGGGCACAGAAGCTACAAGCATCTAAATGAAAATAAGACAGTGTTTAACTGAATTGACTTCGAGTCTAAGCATTCTATCTCCCGCTAACACCTGAATATATATCATCCAAACTTCCTATGATATCCTGATGGATTGCTCGTAAGACAATTAAACTAACCCTGTTCAAAGTGTTAGATGCCAGGTCTCACTATTATAGCGTAGGGAGATGAGAATACAAACCTTTTCACACACAAACTGTTGAGCATTTTTATATATCATAATAGCAAAAACATACACTTAAGACTTCTGTACGCGTTTCAAGTTGTAGATAATCGGTTACCTATATCAATGTCAAGAATGGAATAAAATACATACATAAATACATGCGATCAACATGACACGTTTATTTACAGTGAAGTGTAGTGTTATTCTCAGCAACTGGATCTCACTAGCAAACATTTCACGTAACGTTTATAAATCGCTTACCAAGGGCATTTTTGATATTCAATAAAACCCGATATGTTTTGCGTTTTGGATCTATGTAAGCATTTTCGTTGTATCACTTTTTTCCAAATATTCCACCCCAAGGCATTTGCTTTTGAAAGTTAACGCCTCGTATCTTGCTTTATTCTGCATGACAACTTGTTTATCGCTAAGAAAGTATGCATTGACACACACACATACATACATATATATATATATATATATATATATATATATATATATATATATATATATATATATATATATATATATATATATAAATGATGTCATATATTCTTCTTACCTTTTTCCATTTTCCTGCGGATTAACGCTATATCCGATCGTCAGAAGTCTATGAATATAATTCGCACGGTTCTTATACATGTGCAAACGAATTCAAATTGAGCAGAAAAATGTTCTGAATATGTTTTAGTGAGGTTTATTGCATTCACACTATTGTGTACAACCTACCGTATTGGAACGCACGTTCTGTGTTTATCGGTATTGATTTAATGCGACAATTCAACATTGGTATAATTCATATAATATCACGTGTCTCAACCACATATGACAGACTTAAATGTAGATTTGAGTTATAATTAATCAAATCGAAAATTTTGTAAACATAGAATATGTAAAGTGGTTGTTTTCTCATCTCCGTCTACAATTCTTCTCAACTTTCGGACACATATCGCGAACATTACTGATGACTTTAATCTGTTATGCGAGAACTGCTTCAGCAGATTCATTGTTAGGATATCCCAGAAGTAGGGTCATATATTTAAGTATAGAAGGAGCAGAAATGCAAAGTTTAGAATAATATAACAGCGACTTAATCTATACATATTTTGTAACTTAGAGAAGCTGTCATCTATTTCACATGTGTGGAATTGTAGCAGAGTATTCTACCTATTCTAATCTAATAAAACATTAACGTTTAAAATATTGTTTTGAGACAATCTAACAACAGTTAACATACTCGTAATGCGTAGTCTCAACTCATATTTGATAGGAGTTTAAACGGGTCTTTGGTAAACACTAATTTGCACCCATTGATTCAAAGTGGAAGCCAAAGTATCAACAGGACGCTGTCTCCATTTTGTCTATGAGTGCATTCTCTGACCTATGAGATGTGTTTACATATATGTCGCATCAAACTCTTATTTTTGTAAACAAAATATGCTATAATATCCACAATAATGAATAAAATATCTTAAATAAATTTTAATTTGTTATTTACAACATGGTAAATCGTTTCCAAAATAGTAGGTCAGTAACTCTGAAAGCTCAAATTTGGGGTAGGTTATGTAATCATATTATTGACTAGAATGCCACATCAAAAGGAAGCGACTTAATTGTTTTATCTTACCTGACTACGGATATTGTCTGTGGAAGGCGAAGTGTGTCATATTATTAAATATTTCTTAGATTTCTACTATGAGGGATTAAGGTTAATGCAACGGACATCTAATAATCCAACATACCTCCCACACAACAGATGGAAGGTCTTTAATTTCTGGGGAGGCTTATTTCACTCATATTCCATAAGAAAGTAACACTAAAATAAGCGAAAACTATATAGTAAATATCTGGTGCGATAAAGTAGTGGTGTTCAACGATTATCGAATGAAGTCAAGAGTAAAAAACAGGGAAGACTTACTGTCACTCAGACACCAGGAAACCAGATATAGTTTTCCAGTTGTCAGTTACTGGTATAAAAACTGCGTGAAAAATAATAATCAACTTTAAGATCCATATAAATTTAATACATAATTATATTAAAAGTCTGTATCTTCAGACGTAAGATAAAGATGATATGGCATGACAATTTACAACATAATGTCAACTGTATATATGATATCTCATGCGTAATTATTTATTTAGTGATACGTAAGCATTTGTTTAGCAAATCGATCAGATATATGATAGCGTTATGTGTTTATTTGAGCGAGTAAGTTTAAGGAGGACCAGCCAGAAGGATCGCATGAGAGACGGATGCGAGTAATACTCTCACGAGTGCCGATGCGCCCTGTGTGGAGCCTTATAATTTAGTACATTTCCAGTTCTACGAAAGGTAAACACTGCTCCCAGTATTTGTGTAAATGTCCCGAATGACTATTACCTAAATAATAGCGAAACAATTAAAAATGACATGAAATAAAAAAAATGACTTGAAAAGTGTTATCTGACAGAAATACACATAATAACGTTGTTGTTAGGGGGAATTTGTTTCTTTTAAATATATATCATGAGATACCTAAATACGATCTCTGGAAGACCCAGCCGTTGCAAACTCAAGAGAGCTACTTTAACAGAAGAATCCTGAACAAAACGTCTGATTCCAATGTAACCCAGACAAGATTAGACGTTAACCCCCAAAAGAACGCCACTTATATCTACGAACTAACTGAACTAAAACATATGATGTTTATTTAACTGGGATTGCCAGTATACGTTAGCATGAAGGTATACTCTTGAAAAATGGACCCTGACAAAATATAGTTATTTAATCAATTGCAAATATATTATAACTTTCAACCGATTTTCTTATAAGCTTTGTGACTTGGAGAAGAAGAAATGTAACAATATTCGAGGTATAATACTAATATAAATATACTCTTCCGGCGTACAACAAAATATGATAATAATCTAAATCCTTAGATAATGATTGATTACATCCGTAAGATATAATCCCATGAATTTGGAAAGGATAATCACGAAACAGTGCCTTAATAAGTTCTGAAAATATATTCTTATACATCCCGAATATATATATTTTATGAATCCGGAAAACGTATTCTTTTAAATACGAGAATAATACTCTCATGAATGCGCACGGAAAAATATTATGAATAACGGCGTTCTCAATAGCGACTTTGTATCGAAATTCCCCCTTCCCCAAGAAAAAAGAAGTTACATTAATATCATTACCCATTTGAAACATATTCTAATTTTAAATATCTTTTAAAAGCATCAGTAGAAAAATTCAAAATCATTAGTAAGAAAATAAAATTGTATTTTATTATATATAGGGTTAGTTTATTATCGTGGGGCAAATCTAAGTATAATATGAAGTAGTCCGTGTGTGCCGAAAGCCGATAGTCAAAGTATGAGATAAGTAAAGGATTATATTTTAATGCAGCTGTGGTATGAAGCCAATTAAGGCAAGGCATGCAAGGAGACAGGTAGATACAAAAGTAAACGTAGCAGTCTGTTCACAAAGAAAAAATATATGCCGGTGATCAGAGTTTTGCCAATTGATAAATTAACATAATTAATATTCTAAGTCTTCTTTTGATGCCACCTCATATATCGGTAGGGAGGGCTGTGGACGAGTGGTTACAGCACTTGTCTTTGAGCTGGACGACCCAGGTTCGATCCCACTCATGCGAAATGGGTACCTGACCAACACTCAAGGAAAGGTTCAAGGCAGCGGAAGGAGAGGGTTGGGCTCCGCCTTCCATATGCTGTGCCCTAGACACGGTGATTCTTAACAAATCACCGCCGCTACGGCCATGGGCAGTGTGCGATGTCGGCAACGCGATCTTTACCTTACCTTTACATATATCGGTGCAAGGCGCATGCACGTTTAGTCAATTTTGTAATTACGGGAAGATGAAGTAATGAATGCGTGTACATTTGAGATGTTGCAATATGTATATGCATATATTTTATGCGTGCATGTTTCTGATAATGTGTATGTCTAGAAAAGTTGAGTTTATTTTTAGAATTGTGTAATGAGTTTAGATTTGTGACAAATGAACATGTAAATTACATGTTAAATATAATCAGTTTTCGAAAAATACGCGCAGGAATTCCCTGTATGAACATTTATGAATAAAAAATATAATTCGAATAAATATATTTTTACGCAGTTATATACGTGTATGTAAGACAAATAAGGTAGAAAATGTATCAGTTTTTAAACTCGGTGATGGAGCCGAGTGTGTTGATAGGCGATTACAAGGTCAATTATTGGGACCTTTAACATTCGACATGTGCTTAATATTTACAACTTCATAGGTATTGTAGCATACTGATTGCACCAAAGATATGTAATTGGAAGCATAGGTTTGTCCGCTCACTTCCATTGGAATAACATCAACCGTTGCTAATAATTATATTTGACATCATTCATAATATTTCCATATCAGCTAAAGAAGAAGAAACATAAGACAGTCACCTGTTAATTCAATTAGGGAATTCAAATAAATACATTGAGACGATTTTGACGAATATATAACATGACCACTTGTCTTTGGTTAGACTAATTAAATGCCCCGTATTTTTAAATGTAACTTTTTAAAGTTAAATAATATTAAACATGGTAGAAAAGCACAATATATACGGAGTATATGACAATAATCATAACACCAATAACAGGAACCGGACGTTTTTAAGGTATTAGTGTTGTCCGTCTAAAATAGAAGACGAAGTAAAAACATATAGTATATCATTTTAATAATGAAAAGTGTACAATATTAGATTGCATTATTCATTATTCTTAAAACTCACTTATAATGCGTAATCGTAGTTTTTTAAATTAAATGACAACTTTATTCATCGTAAAATGCTACTATAGAAATGTGTCTTTTACATTGGTACAATTCTTTTCTCTACATGAAATGCAATAAAAAGCCGTCTTCATAATGCTCTTTACGAATGCTGCTCCGATGATTTAATTATAAAATACCCCCACGTATATATGAATACTATAATTGTATTCCTCTAGCCTTGCATCCCGACACAGATACACAGTAACACACTGAACAACAGTGGTCACACAATGTGAGAGAAAGCATTGAAATTAATCATGAAGATTACTGACGAGACTGTACCCTATTAAAAAAGGCGACTGCGTTATTTTCAGTAGTTGTATTGTATCAGCACACACACGCATTAAAAATGCATACAATTATTCATAGATATTTGAAACCATCCCTGAGTGTCTTCGCTCTTTCTGTACAAGGGTTTGCCAGGACAAACTGATATGAGGAGTATTCGAAGCCCCAATAAGATCAATACGACACAGCTATACACTGGCTAATACACGGAATGGTGCGAATTCCTTTATTCATGTTATCTCAAGCAGGGTACTGCACCAGACTTGATTAATCCTTGTTCTTGAATCCGGTAAGACCAAGAAAACACAATAGAAACATACTATGACAGTAAAGGCCAAACTATTGTGCAAAAATGCAAATGATTAGTTGTATAGCATTTTCAAATAAATGCGACAAAAATATTATGAATAACGGCGGTCTCAATAGCGGCTTTATATCGAAATCCCCAAACGAAAGAAGTCACATCAATAGCATTACCCATTTTAACATATTCTTAATTTAAATATCTTTCAAAAACATAAGTAGAGAAATTCAAAATCATCAGTTGGAAAACAAAATTGTATATAGGTTAGTTAGTCAAATGAGTAAAAGAAAATTAATATTCTTAACTTACTCACTCAACGTTTTGCAAGTAAAAGGAAAACTTTAATGGAATAGTCGAATGTCTATGAATATCATATAGAGATTAAGTGTTAGCCCCAGGAAGAGGCAATTTGATTTCTGAGAGTTTCGAAGTAAAGTAAAACAAAACGTTTGAGTATAATTCTATATACTAGATCAACAATGAAGTGAAAATGAGTGTGTTGTTACCGTCTGTTCATTATAGTGAAATAAGCGAAAATCGTTTTAGATCAAAAGGATAATAACTGTGCGTGATTTCCGTTATAGTTTTGTGTGAACTAATAACAAACTGACAACGGATCAGAAGTTCTCAGAAATATTGAAACCTGTTACTAAGGCTGTTACATGTCTTCTTATTAGAGCGTGCTATTTCACAAATATTAATAATTTAAAGTAAATAGTAACACAGAAATTGTCTGCTGAACTTGGGCCTGTGCGCTTCAAAATATACAACAAATGCCTTGCCTAATTTTAGTTTTTACCTGATAGCTAGAATAATTGCCGATGTGATACCAGTGTTAGCCCGCTCTTCGCTAAAACTGTTAAATCTTTAATCAGTTTTGCGATAGTCCGTCACCTCGTTTATGCTAAACTTATTTCTGACTATCAGTATTGATTTAGGAAAGTACGGTCTACTGCGCAAATACTAACGTTAATTTCTTAACACATATACCATAAACTGGACAAGTCAGCTGACGCTAAGGTAGTAGCCCTTGATATATCCAAAGCCTTTGACAAGGTATGGGATAAAAGTCTTCTCATAAAAATGTATTAATATGATATTACTGAACGAATATTTAATATAATTAGATCCTACCTATCCAAAACAGATCCAGATTTTCCTCGATGGTCATTCATACACACACCATGACATAAATGCAGGTATGTCCAAATGAATGAGTTTTGGGACCTGTATTGTTATTGATTCTCATAAACGACATTCCTTTATGCCATTATGTCTGGAAACCACGCTCTACTCTCGTCATCTGGGTAAAACTGAGGCGCACATATCCGAGGCAATGGCTGAGTCCTTGGAAAGTTAGCTTCAGTCTGTAGTGGAGTCGGGTAATAAATTGATGGTAATATTTAATGCTGCTAAGACAGAAATATTTTCCTTCAACTGCTACAAGACACTTCTTCAACAACCATTGCCATGGCATCGATCTGATAGTCCAACGTTCAAACTCCTAGGTCTAACATTCACAAATAACATGAATTGAAACAAATACATAGAAGACACAGGCAAGGTTGATGCAAAAAAATGGGGATCAATCTACCGTTCTTGAAAACTTCTCACACCTAACAGTATCCTGTATCTCTACAAAGTGACTATACGCCAATGCATGGAGTATACCTGTCACATCTGGGTCTGTGCACCATTCACCAGTCTGCACTTTTTAGACAAAGTGTGAACATTAATTTCAAATATAATAGATGTCTCATCGCCGCAATGTTACACCTTTGTGCTTGTTTTACAAGTACTTCAATGGAATGTTCTCCGATGAAATTGCTGCTTGGGTGCTACCTTAACGTAAATACACTTGACTAACTCGACAATAAGCTAAATCCAATCAATTCAGTATGGGAGTGCCAGATGCCGGAGAGCCTTCTGCTCTAATAGCTTCTTTCCACGAGCTGTCGTCATTTGAAACTCCCTCCCCGCTCCTTGTTCTCTCAACTGTGTTGACATGTAAAACTAATGTAAACAAGCATATTGCTGCATAGCTCACAATTAAGAATGCCACCCTAAACTTTCACCCTTGTTCTCAGTAGTCCCTTACGTCTACAGTGGCAACTTGCTTTGTTTGGGGCGAAGTAAGTTTTAAAAAGAAACTAGTATAGCAGGAATATGATGATTTAATATACGTCATGAACATTGCCCAAATATAACTCATTGGTAACTTTTATGAAGCACACATTTATAGTTGATTAATCTATAGAGAGATTAAAAGAAAATTGTTTAAAAACTACGAGTGTTTTAAATGATAATTTTAGCTCTGTCTTTGAAACATTTAATTAACCTGTATAGGTATGTATTTATGAAAATGGCAACGCTTCGATAACTAAAATGTGTTTTTACAAAGATGACACATTCTATTTCAATGCCTATTTATACAATATTCAAGGAAAATTTGTTTCACATCTGTAACGAACCTGTTGGCAAGTGTGAGTAGAGCGCCCGCTAAATAGTTGATCAGTATCTTCGATGCTCCGGGCGAGTGTCATCGGTATGTCATCTGCTTCATTTGAGAGCCTACACTTTTAAAATCTGGTCGCACTATTGGTAAGTAAAATAAGTATTATTCTGTTGCGTATTACAATTATTTCGATGCATATATTGTAGTGTGTTGTTATACATGTAAAATGTAATGCCATTTGTTGCACATATGCAACACTATTTATTTTTGTTCAACCAATATCTATTTTTCCTGAAAATCATTTACAGTACTTTATATTACTCCTATGAAAGTGTTTAAATTGATAATGTTTTTTCAAACTCATATGAAAAATGAAGCAGTTAATAAAATAAATACAGGGCTAATGTTTATTTTCCGTGAAATATTACATAAATACGATTTCAGTTAAAAAAATATTGACACTCTCTCTCTCTCATTATTTTGGTTATGTGCTTTTTCATACACTTCTTGATGAATAATTTATAACTGGTGAATTATTGTAAATTAAACTTTTCTAACGGCCAATCTTTTTTTAAAAATTGGTCACACCACTATTATTCACAAAAAAAGACCTCAGCTCTTGATAGTTGTAGATCGATAACATCAACATGCCAGTGTAGCATACTTTGTACATGTTTGAATAAAAGATCATTCATAATACAGCTCTATATTTTTATTGAGCACTCTGTTATAAGCCCGGTTTGATTCCCTTAGGATTTCTACCCTGTGGATTTTTACCCTACCTGGATTACTATATATATATATATATATATATATATATATATATGTAGAGAAAGAGCGCGAGAGAGGGAAAGACACACAGAAGCCACAATAAATGCGGTGCTAATACAACTCACTACCTAGTCCAGTCTAAGGGTTCGACAAATAATTATAGATATTTGTTTTCATCTACATACGTATATGTGCCATCTTTAAGCGAACGATCATTGTAGAGAATAATTCTTCAGATTGGTCGCCGGACTCAAACCCCGGAACACGAGTAATATGTCAAAGTCAAATTCCAAGGTTTTAGCCTACACGGCCGCTATCAACAATTCGGTAAATCAGCGAGAGAGTAATACTTTTTAAAGACAGCCGTCGTATGCGAAAGTTTTTCCATTTATCCTTATTATATGAACATCAAAACTGTTTATACATTTTAAAAGACTGTATATTTAGTAACATTTTCACTTCCTCAAACGAACTTCGATATTACTCATTGTTATGGTGCCGTACCTGTATGAAGAACAAATGGACTCGTTCATCCATAATACAATGCGAGAAGCATTCCAACTCACAAGTCTTCTTCCACCCTAGTTATATACTGGCTGTCTAGAATACCACTTCTTGTATATATATTCTTTTTCCTCAATAATATATATTTGTTCCTGTAACCTTGTGTTTCCGTGTCTTTATTTCGGCCCCTAACAGGGTCACAACACAAATTTAGATATTTATTTTTGAAAGTTTCTAATAAATTGATATTCTGTAATCTACATTTCTAATTTGTATTACCTAAATTTAGCTTATATCTGCAATCGTGTTATATATGGTACTATACTAATATTTGAAGAAAATTAATTAATGAGGTTTTATTAAACAAAGGATAACGTTTGAAACACGTTGTTTTAGAATCAAGGGAGATAATTTATATAAACACTTCCGGCATTAGTAAAACGTGAAATGTTGCTGTGATGTGGCGAACAGATAATACACGTTGATCGTAGCCAAAAAGCCAAGCACACAAGAAAATAATGTATTTGTGACTAGGCATTTTTAAATAAATTGAAACAACAAAAACTTGATTTCATGGGAATATCTCTAAAATGGGTGCGAAATATAGTATCGGTTCTGTGGTCATAATACCGTACCCAAAGGAATTACACCCTCCAGTTTTAAGGAGTACGTATATTACATTCTCTTTTATTGTACTATCTGTTATTATAGCGGTAGTGTAGTATAGGTTCTGTTGTCATAAATCAATTCTGCCAGGAAGTAACTACTCCTTTGGGGTCTGTCTTTGTTTGTCATGATACCGTTCTCTAAGTCAGGAGGCCAGTGTAGTATATGCCCGTTCACTATAATACCATCCTCTAAGTCTAGCAAGAATATGCGACCGAATGAAGTGATTGTCGAAACACATTAACAAGATAAACGAGCAAATAGTTGCACGTGAACATTTTTTTCTGAAAAAATATAAATATACATAGTATCAAATAAAAATGCATTTCACTTTAAATATAAACCAATAATAATAAATTGTCTGTTTAAATTGTATTTTTATTTATTAACAGTTTATTTTTTATTTCACTACTTAATAAATACTGTTATTAACATTTCTATCTCTCACCATGAATACATAATAATAAAAATCAGATATTCTGGCCCTCTTCTTCAATTTATATACGTACAATTTACGCGGCTGAAATAGAAAAAAAAAAACATTATTCAGAGTATTCTATTAACGGAAATGTATTAAAATACGTTTTTTTTAATTTGGGGTCGATTTATATTTCAGTTACGTGCTTATTTAGAGTGCAATAGATTATTGGCATTACTCATAACCAACTTATATTTTTTAAACATAGTAAAAACATACTTACGGTGTTAATGTTTTTTTATCAGTCTAAGTTTTATTCAGACACATAAAACGTTGAAATTAAATTCGGTTTTCGTAAAATATATTCGCCATCTAAACAAATCAAAAAAGAAGCTAGAGAAGAAAGAACGATACATAAAGTTAAAATGTGTCTTTATTAACTAGAAAATTATGAAAGGCATTAATCGTTCTTGATTTGTTTACATATTTCTTTTTGTTTATAAATATGGTGACTATATTTTTCCGCACAATAATTATTTCGGCGTTTCACGTGGACTATGAACTTGTAATATTTTTCAAGTTATCTAAAGGAATGAATGCGATTTTGTTCACATATGCTTACTATATTAATAGTAACACCGTTTATACTTATTTAATAATGTGTATCTATATCCTTATTCGAAATGATACATCCTCCAAAAAATTACCTCCTCTTTCGTAGGGCAGTATAGTATAAGTTCGTTCCTCCAGATACCATCTTCCCAGGATTGCCTTCTTCCTTTTTTGTGTGGGGGTAGTGTACTATCTTTTATGTTGTCATGATATCATGCTCCCAGGTATTAACTCATACTTTTGGGATGGTGGCGTGTAGTTCGTCATGATATAGTCGTCTCCGACATCACCTCCTTCTTTGGGGCAAATGCATATGGTGCGTACATCATAATATCACCCTCTCAGCCTGGCTAACATATGGGGCGGGATGGAACATGTATTTGAATCTCCATAACGCCCTCTCTATATGAAACATACCTACTCGTAAGTTTTCTATCCTATATATTTTTGCGCGGTGTATTACTGGTGCAGTAAGACATATGTTGTGTAAGTGGCATTCATTGGGGATTTAGCAATTTCAATTATTTGTGGCTCTATCGTGATTTATATCAACGTGTTGATCATTGTTATTTAGTATTTCTTTGTTTTGTTTCCTTATAAATAATTATAAACTATTTAATTGTATTATATTTATCCACTTATATAATGTTACCTTATCTCAAGGTTTGTTTTGATATGTGCCAAAACATACTAAACCGACTTTATGGCCGGTTTTCAACATAACAGCCACTGATGTACTCATATGATGTGTGTATATGCATATTATATATTATATATATATATATATATATATATATATATATAAATAAATAAAATATTTGTTGTTGTTTATTATCTATGTACGTATACGTTTCATCCCTTATCAATCGGGATTCATCATCATAGAGATATGACTATTCACTACCGGTCGTACGATTCGAAACCCTGGATAACAAGTATTTTTCGACTTGCATCCAACGCCTTAAACCGCGCGCCCACCAGTTGAACAGCCGATAAACAAATGATAATTTAACACATATAAAGCGGCTTGATGTCGAAGCACTCTACTACTATTAAAGAAGGAGTGATGCATATAAAGCAAGTGACGTCATGCTGTGTTTCTACTACCATTAAGAGGGCTCTACTTTTTTACGAGGAGCGACAAATATAAAATATTTGTTGTTTATTATCTATGTACGTATACGTTTCATCCCTTATCAATCGGGATTCATCAGCATAGAGATATGACTATTCACTACCGGTCGTACGATTCGAAACCCTGGATAACAAGTATTTTTCGACTTGCATCCAACGCCTTAAACCGCGCGCCCACCAGTTGAACAGCCGATAAACAAATGATAATTTAACACATATAAAGCGGCTTGATGTCGAAGCACTATGTGAAATAATTTATATGTGTGCAATTACGCACTTCTGTATGTATGTAAGTATAGATGTGTAAATGTGTGGTAGTATATATACCTTGTTCCCATTCACTTGTCTCTCCTCTCCTACCGTTTTCACTCTTATTAATAAAACTTCCTCCAAGAGTATAAGTCATTCATATACTGTCTAGTTAAAGGAGCTAGACACGTAGACTTTGATAAAAGCTGAAATATATATGCACATGTGTAGCAAATAATGGTTGTATGAATAAAAATGTCAAACAATAGCGAATGATGGCTTTATGCACACAACATTTATTTCATGTTCCTTAAAAACAATAGACTTTCTTTTCATTTTAGTTACTATTTCATGTTTTTTTCTGATGACATTTTACGAACTACATCTGTTTGCATGTTTATATTAAACCGTATAGGTGTTTATCTTTATCGCCATCCATACCAATATTGGTAGTATACATTTGTATTTTTCGTTTTCCTGATTAAACTGTTTATTACAAGAATTTTTCTCTGATGACTGTGCATGGGAGCCCTATCGCACATGTTTATGAATATAAAACACATGCTTCTCGCGTCATATAAATAGTAGTCAATTAGACATTGTACATTTAGTGGAATAAATGAAGGCTTCTCTTCGAGCTAGTGTTTAAACACAGTCATTTATTTTATAACCCAGAACTATATAGATATACCGTCACGAATGTACTAGTCCATACAAAGTGATTTCATGTTGAAGCCCCGTGGCACTGAAAAATGAAATTTCGAGTTTAAAAAATGATTCATTATAAACGATAATCGCAATTTATTGATCAACAAAAATATTATTTTTTGTTTCTACTTTTTTATTTTTTTGGAAACAGTTTTGCACGAGTGTGGTTTACGATGATTGATCGAATCAGTTTAATTGTTTTTATTTCATAGATATTTCATCTAAACGCTTCTATAAAAAATAAATGAATTAAGGAATATTCAAATCAACGAATGAACAAATAAATAAACTGAAGAATTAACGAACTCAAAATGAATTAATCAATGTATAATAGAATTAATAAAGTAACGAAATAGTATATTATATATATATCTATATATTTATACGATAGCGTGTGTGTTCGTGTGTCACGCTTACATCAAAAGCTCTGCTCATGCGTGCAGCACCTAGATTTGGAGAAGCATTCAAGTCACCTAATTTTCGTAATATTTTCAAGTATGTCCCTTTGGCGAAACGGTTAGCGACATTGGATTTTGACGTCGGCCCGACTGGTTTATAGTTCGATCCCAACCACCCTCTAAGATTTGTTTTTTTCTATATCGATAGGGGAGGGAGGAGACGACCAGATAGACAGATATTAATACGATAGCTTGTGTGTTATTTTGTGCGTTACGCTTACATCAAAAGCTACGAACTTCCGAATCTCTGTATGCTACTCATGAATTGGAGCCACATTTAATTTAATCTAAAGCATTTACAAAGTAATGTATAGGTTAGGAACAAGATAATTAGTATTGAAAACATCATTTCGTGTAATTTACACGGGTCCCGCTAGTATATATATATATATATATATATATATATATATATATATATATATATATATATATATATATATATATATATATATAAACTATGACCAAATCAATATATAAAAGAACGAAGGAATAACAGAACGGGTCATAAGTGAATTCAAGGATGAAAAAAATGAATGAAAGTAATTATACAGTTGAACATAGATAACAGTTTATAAGAAACTAAATAGTTTATGAATTATTTTTTGATCTAATAAGTATAAGGAAACTAAATGAAATGAATTATATAAATCAATGATAATACTTTATACAATGAATGCATAAAATAATTTCATAATGAATTAAAGTGAGGAAACAAAGAAAGAAATAATTAGAATTAAATTAAATATATAAATTCATCACACATATGCATACATACAGAAATTAAACGAAATACTTCAATAAATTATTTCATAAAGATGGTTCGTGAGAACAATTACTTAAATGATTACATAATGAATGAAGGAAGGAAGTAAAACGATAATGTAAAGATGAATTAAACAAGAATGAACTAAAATAAGGAATCAATGAAATAAGACGTAAAGTCAACAGTGAAGAACTGAAGAATGAATAAATAACAAAATAAATTAATGACAAAATCGAAGAATCAATAAAGGAAACGTTAATGAAAATACAGATATATTGTTATCACTATAACATAATTGATCACCGTGCAAATTATTCTTTTCCTTCCGTCCTCTGTTCATGTCTCAGCGTGTGTGTACGTATATATTAGCATATGCATATGTATAAATGACTGCAATCATTATTGTGTGCATTTTAATTAGTATGTACAGGAAACCATATATGCGTGAGTTTATATGCGTATGCTTTTTCTATGTGTGCGAGCGAGTTTCTTCTACTCTGTATACAGGAATATATTCGAAGCAGTGTGCGTGTGTGTGTAAATATCTGAGTATATGAGTGCGTGTATGTGCGTGTACACGTCTGTGTATTAGCGTGCATGCATACATATGGCTATCTATTACGGGAATAGTAATATGTAGGTATGGGAGTATTTTGATGAGTGCGTAAGTACATATATATATATATATATATATATGTATGCTTGTCTATTAATATACATGTATGTTATTTTCATGTGTATATATGTATATATATATATGAGTGTATTATTGTCGTTTCCCGTGAACGTATGTGCTTTAGAACATGTGAATGTATGCGTGTGATTACAACGTGTTGCCTGTATTTATAAGGGTCTGTGCGTAAGGGAATTAGGAAGTGTGCATATGAGTAATATATGCGTATGTGGATGACTGTATATAAGCGTGCTTGTGATTATGAATTCGTGGCTATTAATGTTTTAAGTGTGTGTGTATTTAGCGTGTGTATGTGTACATTGGCGTGTGTAAATGGGTTTGTAGTATATGTGTATGAGTGTCTGTTAACTTGTGTGTAAGTATTGCTGCCTGTGTATGATCATGGATGACCGTGTGTGTGTGTGTATTTAAGGTTATCATAAGTTCCACTTGGCCTGTGTTCGCGCGTGCACGTATAAAAAAAGACTTAAAAAATAATACATGTTCCATTTATGAATGAAAATGTTCTGGAATACGCAAAGGCAATGGTTTCCTATGGTAAAAAAAATCGGATAATCGAGCAAGGCAAGATGGATATCAGAATGCCTAGAAGTTATAAAAAAGATATACGTATAACTGGAAGCATTTCACTTATTAAGGTGGCTCATTTCACGAGGAAACGAATTATCAACGAAATGAAAATGCTTAAAATAGAATAAGAAATAAAGAAATACAAAAATCAAATCTAAAAAGGTCGATAATACAATAACGTAGGTTTTATCGGAACACTTTTGGAATGAAATGCATCAAAAGAATTGCACGTAGATTTTGAAAGAATATCAAAGAGAGCGTCAATTGTTAACGTCATGAAATTATAGCCATGAATGTCTATTGTTAAATGAGTTCGATTTTGCTAAATAAAAATTGAGAAAAAAATCATTTATTAGGTTTTTGTCTATTAAGCCACAATGAACACTATTATAAAACGAACATAAAAAAATACGTTTCACCAGACGTGTGATCTCCACTATACTTAATATCCGGTGAAGCGACATCTATGTTCATACATTCAGCGATCGACAAAGTGTTAATTTATTTAAAAAAGCGGTATAATTCTACTTAGCTCAGTACTTGATGTACTACACAGCCTACATAGGTGACGGTGTTATCTGCGCCTGCAAGGTAATTGCGGTAATTCATTGCCGACCCGAAATCGAAGAAAGCGTCTAACCAGAAACTTGTAATTATTTCGCCCGGCTCTATTTTATGTTTATTAGCAGTAGGCGGTATTATGTAGCATAATCCACACTATTTACATACACTAGACGCCCGCGGCTTAGAACGACCTGCACTTACATATATCCCCACGTATAGTTGTCTTCATATGAACTAAAATGAAAGTCATAAGCATATTTATTTTAGTGTCCAGTAACTTATTTTATGATATGAGACATTGGAACTTCGCTTGTTCTAGGTAAGATAACCTACTAAGCATTTTCATGTTGGGTTTTTCATAGGTTTTCATAAGTTTCTACGACAGAACATGTAACCTCCGACTTACGATCTTTACAGCTCATTTTAATGTGATTCAAACAACTGTCAAATTACATATACTCATGCTGAGTTCTACACTTTATGACATAAGTTTTACAAAATGAACACACTTTTAAGCCTATGACTTAAATAATTCAAGCTGTATTTAAGAAACATTTTAAATATTGGCCTCTGGTACTGATTGATTGGAGATGACTGTTGTTAAATGGCTAAGGCCACGTACTTATTACATGGGGGTGGAAAGTTCAAATCTAGTCGGTTCCATAGTATACATGTCACATACTGTTATTTACAACCTTCATGTTGTCCTTCCTGCAATAATGCCAACAATAGAATGAAGCTGGTCAACAAAGTAGTACCATGCTGACTTATATGAATTTACTTGATGACATTGATCCGTTTTAGTTTCAAAATAGTGTAACTCATTTAAAAGTCCATGAATCGCTAACTAAAAATAGTTAAACTCTGAGTTTGACTTGCGTGACGATTTAGGGAAGGAGAATTTGGGCAACGTATATAATATAAGTCTAGTCATTCCATATAGTCTGCCAGTCAGTTATCTCTGGAATAAGAAGAAATAATCACATATGTGGCGTGTCAATATCTTCAGCTAATGCCCCCTGTCAAGGAGGGTTGTTATGTCTACCTTATGAGAGATGGAATATTGCCGAAATATATTTTACAGACGACTGAGGCGGCATGTGGGCATGGATTGAAAAGAATTTGCACCGATTAAACGAAACATGCAGGAAGGAAATGCTGAATATCTCTGAAGATCTGAGAGCGTTAGAGCCGTAGTGTTCGTGGCGACAATGGTTCTAGACACAAAATATCGTATGGGATATGCTACAGTTTTTTCTTAACCAATGCCATTTGCCTTTTCAATGCAAGATGCGAGAAACGTTACTACTCAGCTAGTAACCATCACAATTAAGAGTAGACTGTTTCGCGATCATTTGCTTTAAGTGTGCATTTCTCAGGACCGTCGCAATGTTCATGCATATGTTGCTATCTTTCCATGCGCCTAATTTTTGTCCAGTCTTGTTTTTATTTCCAGTCAGTAGAGCTGGAATTAATGTGTAACCCCACTTTTCTCATAAGTGAGAAGAATAGCAATTCCACTCAACTTGCGAAATACATATTTTTGTCCGACTCAAAGTACCTATTTGTCAGAAATATTAGTATCTACCACGTTTTAAACCACCGTCATGTTTACCTTTCCAATGCATATGTCTTGCTGACTGATAATATTAACTACCAAGTTCATTAAGACAAATAAAACTACATCATAGTGTCTTGAATTTACATAATTTCATAATTACATTTATAGTAATATAACACATTTCATAGGAGGCACCACTAGAAATATGCGCAAAAATATGTTAAGAAAAATTCGCAAAGTTTACCGATTTGTGTTACCGATATATTTGCTTTAGTATACTTATGTGAACCATGCTGCCCCCCCCGACGACTGTCAACCTCAACGTTGTGTGTACGTGAACTTTTTCTTGTATTCATCGTCGTCCTAACTAAGTGGTCTATCCACTGATGAATCGTTGAGGACACAGCACTGGATTACAAGTTTACAAAATAAATAAAAGCAACGCAACTCACGAGAAATAGCACAAACTCATGTACATGTGTATAATTTAGTCGAAACTGTGAGTATGTGTGACACGCCCGCGGAAAGTCGAGACCAACATTGTCGTTACTCAAGTCGTCAGCTCATGTCATTACTTGCTTAATATTCGGCGAGCTCTGCTTGCGATCTGCTCTCATGCAACACTGACCAAAACTGAATGCCTTTTTTTCCGAGTCGCAAACGTGTCAACGTTTTTCCGTAAAACGCCGCCTGCCGTAAAACAAACTTATTGTCGTCAAAATGTTGAAACTACTATCACTCTTAAATATCTTATACCTTGTTCAGAAGCGAGGTATTGTTGATGACTAAGTCAAAAAGGCTTAGTCATCAACAATACCTCGCCTCTTAACAATAGAAACGAAACACTTGTTTATTGTCCATCCCATTTCCAATCGTCATTGTGTGAGTTGGTGAATCCTTTACCCCCATTTTTTCTACCCACCGTACTTTCGACGAATCCTCCTTCCTGTGAACCATTTTCCATCACCATTCGGGGATTCGCCACCCCTCGTAAGTATATAGTGTCACATTTAGCAAGTCTATTGGCAAAGTGAATAGTGATAAATATTTATTTTCAGGAGGAGGTATCACCTGGCCATTTCACAGGAAGGTGTTTAAAATATTTGTTTACACATATAAACTTTATTTAGTTAAGTGGTCGTAAATATCGATTCGAAAATATTTATTCTTGTATATATTGTCAAAAGCTCCCATTACAAAACATAAGCACATGTAAATGGTAACTATTTATGGTTCTTCTAAAGTGTTATAAACATGTGTTCAATATCTCTGAGCAAACCAGCAGATGTCGAGGTGAAATACCACACTCTATAAAGTAATAGATGATGAGCACTCTTCGTGTCACGTCTTCTGCAATTTCCGTTAGAATACCTGTTATATTTTATTCACCATAAATAGCGCTCAGAAAAAGCAATGTTAACTCAGACTGAAATATATGTAAAAAAATACAGAACCACTTAAGTTGAACTGTAGAACGCGTGCACACATGATTTCACGATGTGCATTAAATAGAGTGAAAAAAGATAATATTCAAGTGACTGCATCAAAAGGTGCATATACTATTAAATAACAAAAAAATTAATCTTGGTGTAGTAGCCAATAAAAACAAGTTCTTTCGTCCACTTTTCCCCCATCCAAGGGATAAGTTTATACATACATTTCTTGTTATGTATCGCTTTAGCTCTACTGAATAGCAAGCTATTAGACCATAAATGTACATACCAAATGGATAAGTCATTTTACATCCATATATACTAATTACAAGCAAGTTATGTCACCGAAGCAACAATTTTACTATCATTTTCAGTAATGTACTATTGCCCTACCTTGCAATGCTCAATCCAGTGTAGTATATGTTCTGTGATCATGAAACTATCTTTCCAAGCATAATCTCATTTTTTGTGGGGAGTGTAGTATATTTTGCTATGAACTGAACCTATTTTCGAAAGCATTATTCCTGCCTAAGCGAAGGTAAATAGTGAAGTATATGTTATGTTGTCAAGCGCATTACTTAGCGGCGATTAATAGTGTAGTATAGTATACATTCGTCCACCATGATACTATTCTCTCGGGAAGAACTCTTAATTATTGGGAAAGAATAACATAGTGTGTGTGTTTTGTCATGAGACAGTCATCCCAAGCAGTACTCTCACATTTGTGAGGATAGTGTACGCCAACAAACTATTGTCACAGTCGGCTATTTATTAGCGATCTCAACAATTACATTATATACATACTAGCAACATTATTCGAACGAAGAGACCATATTATCGTAGTAATATGAATATTGAGTGATTCTTATACCATAGACATATACATCGAGTTTATTATACATCGCTATAATACTATTAACATAAACAATGCGTGTATGCGTCGCCGTAACATGCTATGGTAAAAAAAACATCATAACTTAATTTGTCCGTGCTTAAAAAAATGCTGTCAACAATCTTATAGTTAAAGACAGCAAAACGATCGATCAAAATGTGTGTGTTGGATGTAAACGTTATTTTCTATCGTTTCTACTAAAATATTTAAAAATAAAATAAAATAAACATTTACCGAAAGGGTAGAAAAGGATGAATGAATGTAATTCAAGGTGAACTTTTTAAAAGATAACGTTTAATACTGTTTTCGGAAGAATTGATCACAGAGAACATGATGCCGACGACATGATCTTCCATTCATTGGATAATCTTCGCATATCTCCAGGGCCATCGTGCACATATCTGTCAAAAACATTTTTATAATCGGTACGTTTGTGTGAATACATTTTACGTGATATTTGCAGATTTTTTTTTATTTCATAATTTTTTATTAGAATTATTTATTAAAGTATCTCTGATCGTGCATCGACGAAATGTTTTAATTGTGCTCATGTGAAAGACAAACACACACTGGGAAATTGAGTTTAATAATTAGGCGATAGCACAATGTTGCTTATGAGAATTTATTCGCCTTGTGAGAAAATTTAAAAAAAACATAAGGAACTATTTATAGTTCACTATTATCAAGATAGTTACAAAGCAAGGAAGATAATAACTAACATGTGAGGTAACTGATGACATTAGTTATTGTGGTGGACGCGATGGCCTAAACACTGTATCGAGTCATTGGTAATAGTTTTGATTCACCTTACGCCGCCACTGGAGAGTATGTATCTGCCTAGCGTGTACGGCATCGACGTAAAAAAGAAAACGTACACGCTGGAACAAAAGTATATATACGTATTCACCACGTTTTACCGGCGCATCCCTATCCATGATATATGGGCTAAACGGAAGTCTACAGAAGGCGTTTGACTTCTCGAAGAGCTAATATCATTGAGCGATAGCTATTAGTAGTGACAATCATTTGTTTTGAGAATAGTATACCACATTACAAGATTCAATTGGCGAGTACGATACTTTCGAGTGCAGCATTGAAGACAGTTTCGTTGAACAAAATTATCTCATGTGACAAATATATAGTGGCAGACACGTTGTTACATTAAATATGATGGGGCAGGGAAATGTATACCGGGTAACAAAGTCCCAGTATTGAGCTCGTCATTTCCCTCAACAGATATTAAACTTTACTCTATTTTCGTGTAATCCTTGTTTAGTTAGTTATGAAAAACATAAATTAATAGATAGGTCAGAAAAGGGAAGCATTTTGGATCTTTTATATTTTGTGTGAAACTCTTTGTAAGGAAAAGGGTATGTTTTAAAGACCCTATAAGAATAAGCGACTGTTATAACTTGAAGTTCACATGAAATTTAGTTCTTCTCGGAACAGACTTCCCCCCTCTTTCTCTTTCTGTCTGTCTCTCTCTCTCTCTCTTTCTTTGACCTTCTGGATATGAACAAAATGGAGTATCGATTCTGATAGTAGACTTTTCTTATTCCATCGTTGATAAGTGAACAAGAAATCTTTTTTGTCGTAATACATAGTGATTTTTTTATAAGGAGCTGCATTCTTGCAACATTAAAATCGACTTTCTGTCTAACTCTTCCTTCGTCGGGAAGCGAGTAAATAGGAACTCAGAGAATTAATTTAAATTGGTAATTGACGAAAATATCCGTCTCCAACCGCGTCGAAAAATCTAAGCGACATATATGGTAAACATAGAAAAGATATCGGGTTCCCTGCTCTTTCTCTCTCTCTCTCTCTTTATCTATCTATCTATCTATCTATTCATCTATCTATCTCTTTCTCTCTCCTTCTACATGATCGAGTATTGCTTATCGGAAATGTAACTTGACAGGAAGTAAACGTAATTGGCAAAGACATCACGTGCATGGCTGGAAGAAGCAACACGCAGTTTATTGAGACAATTGATTGACACAACAATGCAAGACTTATAATATTACCATATTTGATAATTGATGCAAAATCACCATTCGTGTGATTCTATCAAAAGGTTAACTGCAGACATAAAAAAACAATCGCTAAAAACGCCGTAGAAACATGACGGCAATGAGAACATCCTGGAATGAGCGTTTACTGGCAGATGCGAAAGTGTCCCAAATAATTATATGAACTAAACCTAATTGAGATCGGAGTCGACTGGATATCGAGTTCAAGAAAACAATGATGTCATTCCCAGTCCGATCCCTCTTTCTTACGCAGCCTACGCGTTCACTGCCGTGAACATTAAATATATATTATTTTATTTTTCAACATCAGTGTTTTCATGCTTTTGGAAACAGCAGAAATATACCATAAAGACTTAAAACATTCAAATATTTTATTCTTCATTTTATTTAATGTAATTATTTAATTTATTCATACTCAGCTCTACCTACCCGGCGTTGATATTGAGTATTTTAATTTCGTTTATATACCGTTTTTTAACTATGCCCTCTGTTATTTTTACCATATTATTTTTGATTTAGAAAGTAAAATTAATTAATTACGGTGTCATATGGTCATTAAATGTTTAAGTGAACATTATTGTGGAAACACTTTACCTACTTTTGTAACGGTAATATTATTACAATCTCTATTTACACAATTATTTGATTCCAGAATGATTTGACAATTAAATGTTTACTTGAACATCATTATTATATGCTTTACATAATTTTGTGAGGATAATATTATTTCAATCTATATTTATCACATTATTTGAGTTCTAGAATTCCGATATTTTAATTCATACGTGTTTGATATAAAATCTAAATCCGGAAATGAGTTACTATACAACAATTTTAATATTTCGAAATACACTTAAAATTTACTCGGATCTATTCATATTCTAATTTTTTTTTCAACAATCAGCAACAGCTAAAAATGATTGGTATGTTTACAAAAAATCAAAATGCACTCCGGTGCATTTTATTTTTCAATTCATATATTCTAATATAAAATTTAGTTTACGCGTTTGAATTAATGATATTGATACATATTTTCATTACTATTGACTCACTATTCATCAAAGCAACGGCCAATCGAGGATAAGTTTTAACGAGACAGAAATAATTGCTTGCTGAAAAATGATGAACACTATAGAAGTACTAACTTTGATCAATGGTATGAATGATTATTAATTATGGGGTGGTTTATGACAAAACTTTATTGGCATTGAATTTGAAGAGGATCAACTGTGACTAGTAAGGAGACAGTACCACATTAATGTGTTCGACAGAAAGAAGCCCAACATATAGAAATTCCACATGCCGCTAAGACTATTGTCGGGAAAGGACATTCTTGTTTCGTTGTTGTAGAAAACGAGTTCTTGCTGTGAATGTCTCACGAGTCGGAACACAAGGTTTGAGCTAGGTCGAGCACATTCCGTGGATATAACGTTTCTTCTGTGACAAAAGGGTAGGGGAAAAGTGAAACTATGATTCTTCTGTTTATTTCAACATCGAATTTGGACTTTATCGCAGCATGAAAGTGTTTTCAGTGAGGCACCTCAGAAGATGTGGTGGCAGTATTTTATGGTTGGGGGTATCTAATCTTTATATTGTTAGTACATTGTTAATCTAAATAAAAAGGTAATTCTTTAAGCAATTATAAAACACAGACACAAACGCGACGTCGTCTCATACTTCTATTACGGTAGAGATCATCTCTAGGTTACAGCATCATTTCAATGATTAAGTGTTCCCTACCTAGCCATGGTGCACGCCGACCTGAAGTCTTATCAGACCCTCTCCCAATTAGCAAAGCATCTTAGCTAGTTGCAAAAATAAGTCCTGACCCTCTTCTCTCTTTTCCCACTTAGAAACTGCATCGCTTATTTTCGGCTCTTGAAACAACCTGGAAATAAGTGAGCAGCGTGTACCTCGATATATTTAATTGGGTCCTAAAGAATGAATAAAACCCATTTCAACTATTACTCCGAGCTTTGAACATTTTATCACATTTTTATTCTTATTTATCAACGTATTAAATGTATTAAAACGAAGTATTCGCTTGTTATATGTATATAGCAGTGTTATACTTGTAAAAGCCTATGATTAAAAATAAGTTAAATTATTGGAATCCACCGGAATTCGTTATTAGTTTTAAAATGATGTATGATTTTATTTTAGTGTGCATCTGCCAACAAAAACACCATTTAAATAGCATAGATCGATTCATGATTTCATATTTCATAATTCCTTGTGTCAAATATTATTTCTTTCTATCACATATTTAAAGGGGAACATCGTATCATAGAATGGGCATAATAAACATATTTGGTGCGTCGTAAAGTTGAAAATATGTTAAATGTATGTAGACGTTTTAATTCGAATTGTTTTACCGATATACACTAAAATAGTCGTGAGGTTTTATATTTTTTATCAAAGAAAACATTGATGTCTAACATTCGACAAACACATTATACGTTCTAAGTAAAGCAGCACTAGTAGTTTACAAAAATAAACTCATGATTACCGCGAACAGGGTTTCCTATAAAATCAGTTATAACTTTCACAATCCTTTATGAAATAAAATCATGTTTCTTTATGGAAATTGTAGTGTTACTGCACCGCCGAGTCACCGGTGAGGGGAGGAGTTACGGCCCCTGGCGATGACTCAGTAAGAATGTATTTTGACCGCCAATAAACCTTGTTATTTATCCTATACATCTCTCCGTCTTACTACTCATTTAACCCAGCCAATAACATTACATGGTGTCAGAAGTGGGATGTTTCTTTGGTTACTGGGAATATCTGTTGAGTCATCGTCACAGCTATACATATAGGCACACCAATCAGTTGGTGATTTGACTGGACGGATTATGTCTTCGTTCTCCAGACGTTTCAGTTTTTCTTGAACCCTCTGTTTCATAGGCAACGGCAATCTTATAGGGGTAGCAATGGAAAAGGGCTGAGCTCCTGCCTCCAAACGTATTAGGTACACATGTTCCAGTTTCCCTAGGCCTGTGAACAGTTCTGGGAACCCTTTCTCATACTGGTGCCCTTCGCTTGTCACTCTATTAACTGCTTTCAGCAGGTTGAGGACTTTAATTGCTGTTCCTCCCAGTAGAGGTTCTTGCAGACTCTCTATAACATAAAGGTCTTGTTGCGAGCTCACTTTTTCCGTGGCCAGTTTGGCCTTCACACATCCTATGAGGTTTATCTCATGATGACCCGGTCCGTGCAGTCTTTTGTTTGTGGGTCGGATGAGTGGGGAATTTTTCCTGAAGAACCGGTCCGGGATTACGGTCACATCTGCACCTGTATCCAGCCTAAAATTTATAATTATGGTACAGGTCTCAGTGATGATATTACTTTTAGCCTGCCAATTTGTATTATCCTCAGTGGTAATTGTACCTATATTTTCGAGAGTGACAGAATGTAAAAAATGATTGTCTTCATCCTCTCTTATTTCTCTAACCTTCGCCTTATCGGTTCTGCAAAATTTTGCATAATGCCCTTTCTGCGAACACATTCTGCAGCGTGCATCTTTTGCTGGGCAGTCATTTCTATTGTGGAATGGAAATTTCCCGCAGCGTGTGCATTTGCTAGGCATTTTCGATTTCGGATGTAGTTGTTTGGTGAAGTTTGTCTTGTAGGTTCGCTTCGTAACCCAGTTGATTTGAGGGTCCGCTGTATCGGCACCGGAGGAAATGGTCTGCGTCTGTTGTTTCGAAGTTTCGTAGGCTCTACCTATTTGTAGGCACTTGTCTAGAATAAGCTGTTTATCAGACAGTAACTTTTCTCTGACGGTATCGCTTCGAACTCCGACAACGACTTGGTCTCAAATAAGCCTATTCTGTAGCTGTCCGAAATTACAGTTCTTTGCAAGTTGTCGAAGAGCAGCTATATAGGTCTCGTTACCTTCCGATACTTCTAGCTTGCGAAGATGAAATGTATAGGATTCGTAAGCTTCGTGTGGTTCGCCCACGACAAAATTCTCAAACATCTTCATCACCTTCTCTAGGTCCGTCTTTTCTTCCTCAGAGTAAAACTTCAGCCCTTCATATATATCGTAACTATCCTCCCCGATAGTTACCAAAAATACCGATGTCTTATACGAAGTATCTGCTTCTTTAGAAAATCTACTAGCGATCGAATAATTGAGAACATTTCGTTTAAAGTTTCGCCAGTTATTAGCAACATTTCCAACGAGTCATTCGTTCGGGGGTGGTATATTAGCAGAATATTGCTTTATGTCCATGTGAGGCATTTTTCAAAAGTATACGATATATATGAAAAAAACAAATTTCTGTACTCACTGTTCTCTCTTTTCTTACTTTTTGTTTTGTTTTTGTGGGACCGTTTTCCGTAAGTCGTTTGTTTATCGATAGTAGAATTTTCTTTCTCTTAGAAATCCTTTGTTTTTCTTACTACGATATCCGATCTTTTACTTTGTTTTTTTGGTCTCCACAAATTGTATCCTTTATCTTACACCAGCCAACGGCAATATTCTAGGGGTAGCCATGGAAAAGGGCTGAGCTCCTGCCTCAAAACGTATCTGGTACACATGTTCCAGTTTCCCTAGGTCTGTGAACAATTCTGGGAACTCTTTCTCATACTGGTGTCCCAATAGTCGCTGTCCAAAAAGCTAACGGTAAAGTTAGGTTATGCGTCGACTTTACCAAGCTAAACGAGAGTGTGAAACGGGAAAAATTGCCTTTACCCACCACAGACAATTACAGTGTTTAGCAAACTCGACTGCAACAACGGTTTCTACCAAATCGTCATACACGAAAAATCGCAGGTCTTTACCACATTTATAACACCTTATGGAAGGTACTGTTTCAAACGACTTCCATTCGGGATAAGTTCTGGGCCAGAAATCTTTCATAGGGTAATGACACACATTTTGTTCGGAATACCAGGAGTCATCTGTGATATAGATGACGTCCTAATAAGTGGAAGAAACCAGCAGGAGCACGACCAGCGACTAACAGCAGTACTGCAGAAAATGTAGGTTGCAGGAGCTACACTCAACGATAAATGTGTATTTTCTGTCAGAAACATAAAGTTTTGGGGTCACATTATATCAAAAGAGGGAATACAAATAGATCCCGAACAAGTAGCAGCAATTATGGGCTTGCCCAGACCTGAGAATGTGTCCGAATTACGACGCTTACTGGGCATGGCAAACCAGGTCGGACAATTTGCTAGGAATTTAGCCGAAACCACCAAACCACTCCGAGAGCTTCTTAGGAAAGAGTCAGAATGGATCTGGGATGAGCTTCACAAAGTAGCATTCCAGACCCTGAAGAAGCAACTGAGTTCTGCACCAGTACTGACGCATTACAATCCAACAAGCCGACAAGGATATCAGCAGATTCATCTAGCTATGGCCTAGGCGGTGTACTACTGCAGAAGCAAGTCAATGACTGGAGACCGGTATTTTATGCTTCACGATCTCTGACAGAAACAGAGCAGAGATGTGCACAGGTTGAGAAGGAGGCACTAGCAGTCAATTGGTGTTGTGAAAAATTTGCGGACTACTTTGTCGGAATGCCAAAATTCACAGTCGTAACAGACCACACACCACTGTTGGCACTCTTGAAGTCTAAGCGACTCGACGAATTGACTCCAAGAATTCAACGTTTCTGCATGAGGTTAATGAGATTCTCCTAGATCATATACACAGCGGGAAAATACCTCACAACAGCAGACGCTTTGTCCCGAGCACCTGGGAATAGTCCCGTTATACAGGATATCCAGCAGGAGACAGAGACCGACTCATTTATCCGCTCAGTCATAGGAAATATCTCGGCGAGCGATAAACGATTGAAGGATATCCGACTAAAACAAAATACTGACCAGGTCTGCAGTCAGGTAATCAAATATTATGAGATGGACCACTGGCCCGAAAGAGCAAGGTAGGACCCTGAACTAAAACAGTACTGGTTTGTCAACCAGGACCTAACAGTTTACCAGGGACTTCTAATGTACCAGAGCCGACTTGTCATTCCTAATGTACTTCAAAAAGACATACTAGAGCGTCTACATGAGGGACACCAAGGTATTGTCAAATGCCGAGCACTAGCTCGCGAAAGTGTATGGTGGTCTGGCCTCTCTAAACAAATTGCAGACAAAGTTGGGAAATGTGGTATCTTTGAAAAAGAACGAAAATATCCACCAGAACCACTACAACCCACCAAATTACCTGCACATCCATGGCAGAAAATAGGAATGGATCTGTTCGAATTCATGGGACACCGATATCTTCTGATATTTACGGACAACCACCTCAGTCAGCGTAATAGAGCATTGCAAATCAATATTCGCTAGGCATGGGATCCCAGAGACAATCATATCTGACAACGGTCCCCAATTCAGTTCTAGTAAATTCAGGAACTTTTCAAATGTTTTTGACTTCCGGCTCCTCACAAGTAGCCCCCATCATCCGCAAGGAAACGGAGAAGCTGAACGTGCAGTCCAGACAATAAAAAACTTATTGAAGAAAGCAAGTGACCCATACATAGCACTGCTAAATTATCGCAGCACTCCTCTGCAACACGGCAAGAGTCCTGCAGAGCTGTTAATGAATAGAAAACTAAGAACACGGATCCCTACCATTCCTCAAAAAAATTCATTTGATCAGCAAAACATCGAGGAACATAGAAGGGCAGACACCCGGCTCAAAGCCAGACAAAAGCAAAACTATGACAAACGTCATCGGGCTAAAGATCGTCCTGCCTTTGAAAAAGACCAGTACAGCTGTAGTAAGTAAAACTCTGTCACCAAGGTCAGTCCTACTTAAGACAGATTCAGGACCACACCGACGCAACAAAAGTAATCTGCGCCTAAGGAACGGAGAAAGCAGCTTCTCTCAGGTGGCTACCCCACAGGAAGTAAACACTTTACCACGTTCCCCTCGATATGGATATATGTATAGTTGTGATGATGACTCAACAGATCTTCCCAGTAACCAAAGAAACATCCCACTAGAGAGTTCCAGAGGTCCTGACCAAGGGAAATATACAAGAAACGGTCGACAAGTTCGACCACCTAAAAGACTGTCCTTGTAAAGAACGTTACAACCGAAAAGGGGATGTAGTGTTACTGCACCGACGAGTCACCGGTGAGGGGACGAGTTACTGCCCCTGGCGATGACTCAGTTAGAATGTATTTTGACCGCCAATAAACCTTGTTATTTATCCTATACGTCTCTCCGTCTTACTACTCATTTAACCCAGCCAATAACATCACAGAAATCACTACAGACAACGCATGAATCCACTTGATGTAAGAAGCTAAAAATATTTCACGGTAAAAAACTTGACATATATACGAATTCCATGGATAGATTCCGGACCAGAAAACAGCACTAAGTCTTCCTCTGTCAGAAACATCGCTCGTCGAATGTGAGGGCTAAATAATAAAATAATAGAAGCGAAAGTGTAGAGGCTGCTGAAAAAAGACCCAAGGTCCACTTTCTACTCTACTCAAATTTAACTTTAATAAACGAATGTCTTCGCCTGGTTTGGACATCAAGTTTTAATCCTGAATGTGAAACAGTCGTTGTTTTATCGTCGACAATGGTGTTGTCCTAAATGTACAGTTTTGCTTTGCAAGCAGACCTGGATACAACGTAAATATGTCTCAATAATTCTGACACACATTCCTTTTTTGCTTCATTTATTCGAAGCGTCTGTTAATCCATCAAAACACTTCTTCCTCAACCACACGCTCCCTAATTTGTTTGACCGACCACTAGATAGCGCTCAGTATTGATACTAACTGACCCTTCATTCTTGTCTTCAAGCCAGTATAAACAAACTGTTACATCTTTTTGTATTGCACCCGATGTAGTGCACTTGGTAGAGGACAGTCTCTTTTGCAGATAGTATATTGGTACAATCGCAACATCACACCTTGAATGACTTGTTGTAATGTCTGCGTGGACACATTGTTTATTGTCTCCTCAGTAAGAAGTGTAATCTTTGACTGATTCATACATTTACAAAAAATAAACAAAAATAAGATTAAATTAGCGAATCTTAGTGGGCATATTAGATATAGCACGAAGTGTATTTCTATTAAGTATAGGAATTGCAGAAATTGCAGAAAGGATCGTAGAATTTTAGTAATCCGTCTATGAATAGTAATTATTGATATGACTCAATATATATATATATATATATATATATATATATAAATATATATATATATATATATATAAATCTATTGTAATCAAAGTAGCCCACAATGAAACAATTTTGCGGCAACATCTTACACAGATGAGCGACTCCATGAAAATTCCGATAGATATTAGGCACAAGGAGGGAAGGCTGAAAGTACTTTGCAGTTGTATTAGACATGAGAAGTGATAGCTGAAGCAATTTTACAACACGAAACGAAAGATATCTTAGTTCAATTGAGTCAATGATGCATTAAATAGATTGTATTAAACGCCCAGAAACTAGTACCACTCGCACTATACGAGCAAGCATTTTTCGTTAAGAAATTAATATGAAACAGGACTACAGGTATAGAACAAATGTCGGCCAGAATGTCACACAGAGGAAACAATATGAACTTTATTTCCTGTAGAGGCGCGAACGTGTGCTATTAATTGACCAAGATATAAACGTCTTGCGAAGCGATGCTGAGGAATTTAGATCAGGCCAATGCTTTTGTCAGAGTCGTCCACGCTTCCTAGGATGTGTTCTAGAGGGCGCTGGATTTACTCCGGATTTTCGCAAATGGATCTCAATTATGTATTGCCAGCTGACAGCAGTAGTGCATATGCACGAAATGCAGGGGGGATCGTTCATCGTTTCTCGGTCGTTATGTCAGGGGTCTCCGCTGTCGCACATACTTTATGTATGTGCGTTGGAGGTTTTCCTGTGCAAGCTATGTGACAGGGCGGCGAGAGCAGTCCTACGCGCTATATGGATAATGTTACCGTGTGCGTGTTGAGCTCTGAATACATAATTGCGGTGACTAAGGCACTCAAACAGTACGAAAGAAGTCACATAGGCCTTAATAAACATCAGCTAATGCAATGGTCGAGAGTTGACTGTCTTGAGCGGCGCGACTGCCCTGCCGGAACTTTTTACTAGTCGTATAGCACGGTTCGGATCCCTGCCGTATGCTTCACACCAGATCTCCATCTAGAAGATAAATGGTTTTAAATTGAAGGTAGATCTGAGGCGTGCACCGCTCCCGTCTTTCCTCTTATCCTTTACTGATTGGCTTTACTACTTAGTCCTGCTGAACGCTTGACAGATGTAAGGCGTCAACTCTTCTCACCTTTATGGTAGGGAAGGAAGCCGTTAGTCTTTAGACATGGCTGTACATATCGTCCGAATGAGAATGGTTGAGGATGCCCGAATTGGCAAGTCATTGACGTGCCGAGAGGCTGTAATTCATAGGCCAAAGTTTGATAGGATAGTCTGCGTGATACCCTAAGTTTCAGAAAGCCTTTCCCAACCTGATCCCCGACTGCCTCTTTAATGGCAATATATATAGCAATAACATCAGCTTCAAGCCTTGTTGCTTGTGCTGCCCAAATGTTGGACAAGAAGGTCCGAGAACGTCTTCCTTAATTGCTGCAAGCTGCCTGTGTTTTGGAAGTATGTAAACGAGGTGATGACTCGCATCGATCACGAGATGATAGTACCGGCTGGATGTAACATCTGTAGTATAGGATGTGATTCCTAAGTGGCACAGGGAGAAACGAACAGTCCGTCTCACGAGTCTAGGCAAAGCAGAACTTGTAGTGTGGACCTCACGCTTAGACATAGGAACGGAGGTGAGTCACGATCCGATTTCTCTTTTTAAACATCATCTTAAATATTCAATATCAGCTGTGATATAAGTTGACTAATTATTCCCCTATTTAAAAAAAATTGGATACACACCACTTGTTTATGTGTGTTTGGACTAACTGAGTTTAGGTACGTATTCTCTGCCTAGACATGGTGCGCACCGAGCTGAGGTCTTATCAAACCCCATCCCAGTTAGCAAAGTATTTCAGCGAGGTGTACAAAGGAGCCTTGCCTCGCTTTATTACTATTTATAAACTGTCTCCTTTGTTTTCAGCTCGTGAAACACACCGGCACACAGTGATCAGCTCATGCCTAGATTAATGTTGAACGGTCCTACTAAACAACATACTTAGCATCTTATTTTTTATTCAATCTCTGTGTGTGTTAGCAGACACACGCCTAACCGATCAACTAATACTTTCTTAAAATGAAAAAAAAAACTCAAACCATTGGGAATAATGTTAAATAGTTTTTACTTATTAGGGGAATGTGGGATTTTAGTGACTGAAACTAGTTAAGAGAATATACCAAGAGGACGACAGCCGACACACATTCCACACCTCCCAGTTTCGGCCATGTGCTTCATCTTATTTTATGAAGAGAATTTGCTTTGCTGTGAAGTTTTTTATAAAAGTGTAATAATTAATCAATTAATTGTCTACCAATCTATGCCATTAGCAGTTATTTCTGAGTTTTTTATCATTAATATTCGTTAACTCATTAGTGAACAAAAATGGATTATCTTATACTGATTATAAACTAATATTTCTTAAAATGAACTACAAAACTTAACATTTTGTATCTACTATTTGATTCGCCTCCTCAATATACAAACTGAAAAGAATTAATTTTTTCAAAATTCTTTCGATTTTCCAGCTATGAAAATGATTATCGCAAATAGTTGTAATTTGTGTTTTAATTAACATTAAAATAATCTGCAAGACGCATTGGCATCGATTTCGAGTCGACTAAAAGCTTAATAAAAATGCAGCGATTATTATATTAAAAAAAACATCGTAGTGTGTATGTCGAAATGTTACTAACGATAAAGATATCCGAGACATATAAAAGCCTGACATCAACGGATTCAGTGTCGCACTGAGAGATGTTCGCAAATCATTGTACTACTTGTGAAATATCGTCTACGAGATAGTGTTATGGCAGGAATGTATGCAGATGGTTGATAGATAAAACTTGGCTAGAGTAATTAGCATACAGTTGTTTACGCATTTGCATCTGCAGACACACGCATAATAAACAATTTGGGGAATATTATTTGCTGTCTAACAACTATTGCTTAAAATTACCTATAATTCGGACGATTTTAATTATAGACTGTGATTCAACAGTGAAAGTAAACTTATATAGCCTACATTACCAACCATTACACCTAGTAGATATATATAAAACTATATAATGATTAGTTAATCAGTTAAAGATTGGTTACTATATATATATATATATATATATATATATATATGAAAATATACACATTGCCATTTTATACATGGAAAGCTCTAACACATTTCCTGTTTATTCTATGAATAATAGACATTACCAATATTGTGTGACTTTAATGAATATATAATGTTTTAAATCATACAAACATTTTGACTACATATGTTCATACATGTTTCTGCTAAGTGCAGCTTCCTCGGACTACAGTGAATATACTCTTGGTATATTCGCTGTGGCCTGATGAAGCTGGCCTTTTGAAAATGTTGGCCCTCAAAATGTATCTATATTTGTAGCCTAAAATGGTGGTATGAATAAAAATGTATAGTTAAGTACAGCTCTACATTTATTGTGCAGTATTTTATAAACAATGTGGTTTCTTTGATAATTATCTCTGAACCAACAACCACACACAATATATATATATATATATATATATATATATATATATATACACGTTTCATCCCTGTTTCATCCCCGTGTTGAGATAATTGTTCAAACGGCTGTACGATTCGAGCTCCAGAATACAAGTCTTGTTTGACTTAATTTCGAGCGCTCTAACAAATTAATGCTAGTAAAAAAATACTTGGATATGAAGAGCAGACGTGAAATATTTGGGAGACATATAGTTACATATAAGCGAGCCAGAGAATGAACGCGAATAGAGAAAGGAAAGAGAGAAGAGAGAGAGAGTGAGGAAGATGATAAAAACGAGTAAGTCCTCATGATTGCTGCAAGTCGTCAGAGAAAGACAGGTTCAAAGATAACGCACATCTTAACATTATTTTTTCAAATGCTGTGCTCAACATGCTTCTGTCTGATACACTCACAATCAAAGAAAATGCTAAATAAATGAGATTAAAACTAGACTAGATCTCCGATCGGTATCTGCGGTATTAGATCGTAGCCAGATTCAAAGTAGGCTTCAGGCAAGCGCTGGACGCATGCATGAAGAGATACCACATGTTTCCTATGAATAGTGCTTTTCTCTCTCGTTCTCTCTTACGTGTCTCTCTCGCGCTCTGACGCTTTTATGTTTTATTTTTACCAACATGTCTTTCTCCATGGCACTTTTAATTTTTTACACTCTTTCTTGTTTTCACTTGCCACCCTAGACCGCTTTTCTGGCCCCCTCTCTCTCACCGTTTGACGACTCGTATTTTATTTTTACGAATAGTCTTTCCTTATGTCACTTCTTTCACTGACTTTCTGTCTATCTTTCTCTTTCCCCGTCACTTCCAATTGATAGATATGGACATATTTTACTCTTTTTTTACTCAGATGCCACGCACAGTTCAGAAAGCAAATGACGTTCATTCGTCGTTGCAATCTAAGATAATTGGAGCAACGAAGAGAAGAAAAAACATTGCAAAATAAAATTCATAATATAAAAATATATGCAAATGAATACGACGAGAACATTACGTTTGGCCTGGCTTTTTACAGACTCTGCAATAGCGGGATTGATGGGTAAGTCTGTAACAGAAGTGGGCAGGGTTATTTTGTATATTGTTATATTTTGGTTCTGCTCATAAATAACCAAGAACAAAAATACGCTCTGTAGCAAGATAAAATTTGAAGACATTTGATATCGACTGTTTCATGTGACTAGTATAGGCTGGCGGTTGATTTAATGAAATAAGAAATATAACGTTTCCCTTTTCGGTCATTTTACACTACGTCATATCGTATGACTGAAGAATTGTACATTCTACGAATGTGAAAATGAGCCTATTTGTCAATTTAAAATACATATTTTATAATAGTTATTTACCTACATCTCACCAATACTGTTCCGTTTCCATGTTAACTGGACATAAACGAATTCTCTCATAAATTTGGGTAAATATTTCCGCATGCCTATCTATTATTTCTTAGCCGTTAAGTTGCGGAATAGAACAAAGGTGTATTAAAAAAATAATACGTGAAATCAAGTGGGATAAGAAATATAAAAAGGTTAAAAATAAAGAGAACAGTTTATATAATGAATAAATTTGAAAACAAGTGGTGGACAGAACAATAAAATGTATTAGAAACAACAAATCAGAGCGGAAAATTAAATAAAACATAAAAATTAAATAAAACGATTTAATAGAAAGAAACTAAAAGTATAGAAAATTAAAGCATGTATAGATGAACAGAAAACACACGAACAAAAAAGGTGCATGTGCCAGTTGTGCAGGACTATATACACTAGCATGTAATGAGACACTCTTATTTGGTGAGATTCAACGTCCCCTAAAGAAAAGAATCATATGAACATAATATGACAACCAAGTAAGGAGAGAATTTGAACGTGTTGGTTGTCCATATAATTTAAAATAATCATAGTAAGTGAAAAATATTAAATACTGAACGGTTATAAAATTACGACGCCTCATCGAATCTTATCTGAATTTATAATTCAACAGAACATTCTAAAAAGGTCTTGTTTTTACAGTATCACTGACACCATAATTCAAAGTATATTTTTTGAATATAATTTTAGAAAAATACGATAATTGAGTAATGTTACCCGCACCATCCTCATATTCTTACCATTCATATCTATATTATTCTTAAATAATATACGAAACTATTACTTCTCATGACAAACAATAACAACAAATAATAGTTTTATAAACTATGCAGTAATATGAATGATAACAACATCTTTTTTTATATTCGTGTTCCGTATCATTCTTGTGTTTTGATATTATCTTCCCATTTTCGTACTTCGTTGCTATTTGTATTTTATACAACGTTGTTAGATGTGGAATATGCTTTAAGTAATAGGTACGCATGCTTTCGTTCCTACACCTATTTTCGTTTCTTGTAATGTATATTATAAGGACTTTGGACTGTTTGTTCCCTCATGAAGAAGGCGTTCCACAGAGTTGCGTAAAGGTTGGGCTTTGTGTTTCAAAAACGGTGTTCTAACTGATGTATGATTTCAATATCAATTACTTCAAACTTAAAGATATTCCTAGTCTCCACCTACGGCCGGGTCCGTAATAATTTGAGTTTTGTCTAAACTTGGCACTATCACGGTGAAGGCCGGTTTTACGGAAATAATTGTGCAGGGTGTCTGCTCATCTCATCACTACCCTTTCACCTTCTCGGCTACTTCTAATTTAAAAATTAATGTTGTCACCCACGTCGTCGTCGGCCCTTATTACATGTCCAAACAACCTGACCCGTCACTCCTTGATATTTCTTATTGATTCTCTTCAAATCTAGCAGAGCGTTTTCCCTTTCCATAAGGGAAACTCTTTTATCCGCCTTCGTCGTTGTCGGTAAGCACCTGGAGCTGTACATGGGTTCACGACAGTTAAGTAGATCTTCGAACTTGGACGGAATAAAAATCATTGAATAGTTACACTAGTTTAAGACAAAATTTATAGTGTTTTGACACAAAAAGGTGTATAACTCATGAAGTTATTCATATTATTTTTAGTGCAGCGTGAAAAACATCATAATCGTTACTGTATTTATCGTGTATTTATCTATTAAACTGTTCAGATTCAATAGAAACCGACAAAAGAAATCCAATGATTGTGTTTTACTATTATATGGTGATTTACAAGATAATATTGTGGGACATGCGATCGAGACGAAACCTATTTATTTATTGTATTCATAACTGTAAGACTGAAAATTTAAAAAAAATCGAAAAATAAGAACAGAAATAATACTGTTATGTTAATATTGGGAGCAGAATACATAGGGTTTCTCATTAAGTTCTCGATAACGCCGTCTATGTTTGCTTTTTAATCACCATTATTACATTGATAAGTAAGAAATTTGACTTTTAATTATGCAATAGTCGTCTTTATTGTTTACTAAAAATATTGATTACAGTACAAGCAGTGGCAGTACAAGTATTTTTCTAGAATATAAAATCTAAATTTGCCTCAGAGACGTAAAACAAAAATATGTTGATTGTCCTGAGAGAAATGAATGGCAGGAGAAAACAAATGTAGAAAAAACACCTAGAAAGAAAAAATGTAAAACGGACCGAGTAAATAGGACTAAAAAATGATAAATAAAGTAAGCTTCTATTGTAGGTCCCTGCTATTGAACTTGGCTAAAGTTAATAGGAATCGAGGAAACATCAATTTGTATTAGTCATTTAAGCTTTAAGTGTCCAAATAAATGTTGTATTTTCGTAAATATATGCTTAGCGGCTATACACAAAAATGAAACATGTAAATAGGATCTCATATTGTTATCTTCTATAATGAATACGATAGCGTGTGTTTGTGTGTTACGCTTACATCAAAAGCTCTGCGCATGCGTGCCGGACCTAGATTTGGAAAAACATTCAAGTCACCTAATTTCTTAAATATTTTCAAGTATTTCTCTTTGGCGCAACTGTTAGAGACGTAAGATTCTAACGTCGTTTTTGACGTCGGCCCGACTTTTTTATAGGTCGATCCCAACCAACCTCTAAGATTTGTTTTGCTACATCGAAGGGTGGGGAGTGGTAGGGAGTCAACAACCAGGAATACACATATTAATACGATAGCGTCTGTGCTATTTTGTGTTTCACGCATACATCAAAAGCAACGACCTTCCAAATCTTTGTATTCTACTCATGAATTGGAGCCAGAGAAGAGAAACTACGTTCACTAGAAATATTGTATATAAAGAAGTGTTGTAAATTGTTTCATGTATTGTTCATTTTATTAAATAAATATACAAGTCAAATCTTATTATATTTTATTCACACATGTATAGGTTAGGAACAAGATAATTAGTATTGAAAATAGTATTTCGTGTAATTTACACGGGCCTTGCTAGTTAATAATAAATACTGCAGTCAGAGTGCCTTGAAGGACTTCGTCGAGATAATATTGAATATTTCCCTTTCTGACATATTGGACAAAACTCGGTTAACAGAAAAAAGATGGAATCAAGACGTTTGCGGTGATTTGATCTTGATTTAATAACTCTTAATATTAACTCATTATATGGCCCTTCTGAAACTTTGTGAATTCTTATACATCTTTGGCACGTGCCATACGTAAACAGTGATTACATACATATATATTGAGATGTTAGACATAGAAAATGCCAATTAGTGTAAACTATCTATGTTTCAAAAGTTTACCTGCTTCTTTGTACGACTCGGAGTGTTAATAATCGGCGGAGGAGACAGAACATTTAAACGAGTATGCATTATGTGTGTGTCGATTCTATTTACATCTGTCGTGTATGCGTGTAATAGTAGTAACTTTGAAAATAAATCTGAGCCATCTTTTCAAATATTTACTAAAACCGGTTTACGCATTTTATTTAAATTGAGCAAATATCTAATAAAATCCAATGTATATTTTAAAAGAAAAGAAGCAAACATAACATGAACATTTTCTTTTTAGAAATACACATTTGCTTCGGTAACTAGAGAAAGGCTGAGATCCATACGACAACTATTGCGAGACATGAATTTGTAGCCATTTTAAAACAAAAAATGGGACGTGTTTCTTCAAATATTTACAAAGGAGACTGTATAAATATTAAGAAATTCGGAGCAAACTCCAAACACATTAAGTGTATGTTTTATTGAGACGAATATATTTTACAAACAATCTATTTTAAAGGAGAATATTTGCAATTTATAACTAAACAAAATTCGGCTTTTCTTAAGTAAATGCTCTGCGGGAAATAGTCTGAAGTATTTGAACTACAAAAACACATGTTTGTCTCAAATATGAACTGAAATAACTGGGGGAATGTGTACGTTGTTCGTTACAATAATTTATTGATTATTTGCCATACAAATCTACATATTGAGTGAATAATAAAACAATGAGCACACCTATATACAAACACACTAATTTGATTTTTTAGATATTCACATAATATATATATATATATATATATATATATATATATATAAGAGAGATAGAGAGAGACATAGTGATTTATACAATGTGGAAGGGAGAATAGGGGCTAGTAAAATATTCTCCGTTGAGGTTGAGTAAAATTATTAGAATCAGTCAAAATTAAGCTTACAACACCAGTTATTTTTTTAAGAAGAAATCAAAAACTATTCTTTATTTTCCCTATATCTCTTTCTATCTCATATTCGTTCTATTAATCTCTCTTTTTGTGGGGCAATCGCATGAATACTTTTGATCGCATGTTTTATTGTATATGAAGTAATGTTCTCATCTTATTTTGTGTGGTTAAGTTGTATGGAAACACTATATAATCGAAGAGAGAAATAGACTGAAACGTCAGGATAGATATATTGTATGCCTGAAACGTAACTCTCATCCGTTGAGGAATGCCGACAGGATAGAACTAGCGATTTGGTTGTGAAATGTACGATTTTTCTTTTTTTCGGTTCATTAACATATACATTGACACCAACTGTTCCATTACACGCACTATACGGACAACGTATCTGTTTTTTTTTGTCTTCCTCTTTTTTTTATTTTCGTATTGTATCCTTGCCTTTACGTTAATGTTACAATATAATAAAATACACTGCTTTCTTTTTATCAGAACTTATCACAGCTCTAATGATAAAATACAATCCGGCATTAACCCTTTTTTTTTACGGAAGTACATATATTGCCTAATCGTTTGAGTTGCTCCTATCCGTGGAGTAGTAGTGACGGGATCGAACAGCATATTTTGTAGCGCAATTTACGTTTAAATGTTCTTTAGACTATAAATTCACTTTGTCGTGACAACCACTGTGCGTGCATAAATGTTGCCTTATTTCTATATTGCCAGCCGGACCTATGATTATCGAAGGATTTAAAAAAGTAGTTCTTTTAAATCAAATATTTCCAACTTTACATTTTTTTGTGTACGAACACAATTACTTACCCTCCAATACTCATCGTTTTTATATATATATATATATATATATATTTATATATATATATATATATATATATATACATATATTTGCATATATATACATATATATATACATATATATGTATATATGCATATATACATACATATATACATATATATATACATATATATATACATATATATACATATATATACATATATATACACATATATATATACATATACATATATATATACATATATATATATATATATACATATACATATATACATATATACATATATACATATAAATATAAATATATACATATATACATATATATACACACATATATATATATATACATATACATATGCATATATACAGACATATGCATACATATATATATACATATACATACACACACATATATATATATATATATATATATATATATGTATGTATTGATTAAATATTAAAGTGTGTTATACCTACAAATAGAGTCGTTTCGGGCATCGACACTCTTCAGTGCAGGAGGTGGTGGCGTCAAGCGGGCGCATGGGCTCTAACGCAGTTGGTAGATTCAGCCTTGAATTACGAAGCCTACGCTCCGACCGACACGGCTGCGAAAAATCATCACAAATAGTAATTGAAATTAAGATACACTGACCCTAGAAGCGGGGTAAGCGTAATTAAGTCAACAGTGTGCTCCGCGCGAGCGGAACTTTGCTTTGTCGCAAGGTGATACCAATATTATAATCACAAACAGGGTTCTACTGTAACCACTATACATTTTAAAGAGCATTTACTACAATATAATGCCAACTCCTTACTGAAACCAGTGCAGGCCTGTCGTTATACTGTTGCTTACTAACGATGAACTGTAACTAAACGGACACTCCCCCTACTTTACTCCAGCGTCATAGTTCCATCCACTTAACCTCCTCTTCAACTTCCCTAATTTCACACCCCACTCCAACTTTTTACTTTCTTTGTCTTCGATCAGAAAATCGTCTCTCACTCTAAGGATTCGATTGAAGTAACTACTTACGCTTGTCACTGACTGCTGGAAATATATACATTTTAGACTCAACTCCTTAAAAACAACATTTCCATTCGCTGTCAACGCTGTATTTTAAAATGGCCCTAATTCTCAAAATTACGTCTGAATAAGTGCTTTATCTACGCTTGAACTGAACATCATTCTATTAGATTCACTATATTTTGAACATTTTTAACGCAGTTTCCACGAATTCCCTCCTCCATTATTAAACTTTTTGTCACCGGACAATTTGACAACAGACATTCACCAACTGGACGGACTCTCTATTTTGATAACCGTTTTACACACACAATCTTACTTTCCCTTACTTTATATTGTTTCTTAAAGTATTCACATTTTCGAATTTTGGCTATTTCCCTGCCAAATTATTCATCTATGTAACTCCTCTGGTGATAAGATTTTAATCTTTGAAAAGCCTGGCGTAAGGAAAGAAACATGAACATGTTTTTTATTGAACAATCGAAGATGAAATAGACTTGTCATCCGCACATCTTTATCTCTCTTCCTTCATTAATCTTTATAATTGCTCTATCTCGTATATTGAGTTGAAACAATTTCACTATCGGTTCAATTCTCTAAAATTATGCTTTTAGTCTCATATTATATATATATATATATATATATATATATATATATATATATATATATATATATATATATATATATATATATATTGGCGGGAGATGCTATTTCTCATTTATGAAGTAATACGAAAATATTGATTAAATATAAAATGTGTTAGACCTACAGACGAAGTCGTTTCCGGCTTCCACACTCATCGATGCAGGGGGTGGTTGCGTCTAGCGGGCGCATTGGTTCGAACGCAGTCCGTAGATTCAGTCTAAAATTACGAAGCTTACGCTCAGACCGACACGGCTACGACAAACAATCAGTGACAGTAATTGAAATTTTGATACACCTACCCAAGAAGCGGGGTTAAGCGTCACGAAGTCAACAGTGTTCTTTGCGGGAGCGGAACTTTGCTTTGTTGCAGGGTGACAACAATATTGTAATTTCAAACAGGGCTCTACTGTTATGACTATACATCTTAAAGGGCATTTACTATAAAAAATGTATATATATATATATATATATAAATATATATATATATATATATATATATATATATATATATTTATATATATATTAGCGTGAGAATGCTATATCTAATTTATGAAGTAATAAGAACGTTTCAATGAACATGTATATCTATTAAACACTACAATCAATTGTTAAATAAGTAAAAAAAAAATCTATCAAAAAACCTATATGGTTTGCACAGCTGACAGCATGAATTTCTTGTGTTCTTTCTTTTTACCGAACAATGGCCGTGCACGGGTCTCTGTAAGTTTATAATTATGTCCTCAATCGTTTCGAGTTCAATTGGCGGTTCTCGCATGGAATGTACTCGTTCGTAGAGGAATAATACATTTCTAGAACCGTGTGCACGAAGAATAACTACCTCTGGAGAATGATGTACATTGTCTAACTGATTCAGCATCCAACTAATCACGCTATTTCGAATGAATTTGGCATGCTGCGTTTTATCCGTTTTTAATCTAAGCACCTGCTCGGATCACACACGACAGAAACCGTTTCTATATTTCTAATATTACACGACCGGTTGCATTCGTTTTCCTTCAAATATGATCATCTCTCACAATCCATCCTGATGGTTATGCTATATAATAAGTGACACTCAAGCATTTCTTTTTTTCTTTCCCTGCATACTATTTTGTTCTACTTACGCTGCGGCCCTCTTTCTTAAATGTATTCGAATATCAAACCAATATAACTTAATCCATGCACATATTTAACGCTAAGCGACTCTATATTGTCGAAAATTCACTGATAAATTGTATATATATATATATATATATATATATATATATATATATATATATATATATATATATAACTTCTTTGTAATATTACAGGAAAAATCCCAGCAGAATGCTGGATTAATTGAGAATGAAAGCCAAAAGTTAAAAATTAAAAGCGTAATATTTATTTATTTTGGTACAGAAAAATTAGTACAACATTCGTAACGTCGGTTTCAAGCACACAACAACTTAGCCATCCGGCTCTCTTCAGCTTCTGTTGATAACAGACGCTCAAGAGAGCCGAATAGCTAAGTCTTTCTGTTCTTGAAACCGACAGTACGAATGTTGTACTAATTTTTCTGTACAAAAATAAATATATATATATATATATATATATATATATATACATGAAATTAAAAATGGAAAAGCGGAAGACCTTTTCGCTCAACGTTTCGCCCAAATTTCACGTGGGCTTTGTCAAGAGCGGACGAAGAATACAAAAATGACAAAAGACGAGAAAGTCGGTAAATTATGGGGAATATATATAGTGGTTGGGTTCATGTTGAGATGAAGGGTATGCAAAAAAAAAAAAAAAAAAATAGAAATAAATATATATATATGCACATAAATGTGATCGAAACATATATATAACACATATACATACATATATATCAAATATACATAGAAGTAGCATTGGAAAAGAAGAGGAGAAAATAAAGAGCAGAAAGGGGTCCAAAGGATATTTAATTTAAAGCTCAGGGAATCATCCGGTGTCTAGAATTATCTGCCCTCATAGCCCTTTCCACAAATAAAATTAAACAAAGAATGGGATTCTACAATATCTCCCCCAACCTATCAAAAGCAATCATTAGTGAAAACAAGATAATTCTAGACTCATATATATATATATATATATATATATATATATATATATATATTGATATGAATATATTTAGTGATATGTGTGTCTAATAAGGTATATTTACTCATACATTCGGTGTGGTTTGATGTATGCCCATACTTATATAGGTTAATAAGAGTAGCTTACTATGTTCTACTTTTAATTCAGCGCGTATCCATACTCTGTTGTTATACAATGGTTAATTATACGTTTATAAATTGATTTTTGTAACTTTTTTTACATATCTACCTAAGTAATTACTTATACGCATCCTTAACACGCACATAATTAAATTGATTTGTGTGTTTTTAAATTAATCTCCATTTCTTTTTAGTTATTGCACTAAACTTTCCTTTTTATAATATTCATTATAATTATTATTTTTGATATTATTATCATTATTATTATTATTATTATTATTATTATTATTATTATTATTATTATGTTTTATTATAATTATGCTTATTATTATCATTATTATTATTACGAGTTTTATTATTATTGTTATCATTATTAATATTATATTCTATTTATCACAATTATATTTATATTACTATTGTTATGTGAAGTATTATTATATTATTATTGTTTATTATTAATATAATAATTTATAGGACTTATTGTTATTATTTTATTATCCACATTATTGTTATGTACTCTGTTAAACTATGTAAGTTTCTGCGAAATATTACTAAAAATATCACATTTTATGATCAATTCAAATAATATTTTATTTCATCACTTGCGGATTTTTTATATTTGTTTCAAGCGTGTGTGTACGCGTATTTGTCTATCATGTGATACGCATGGTAAGTTTTCGATTTCATCAGATAATCATATGATAAATTACCCCACACCAAGTCAACGCGTCAACCATGCAACTTCTGACTCATTCAAAGTCTAACAACCCAGACAGTAGAAATTCTACGTTAACTGAATTAATTTCGATTAAACTATAAGGGTTAGTACTTTATAAAAATGTATTTGCAATTTCGTTACGTGACTTCTACTGATATAATATACTGCATTTCACAAAATAACAGCATTCAGGTTTTAAGAGGTAGACCATATTAAAGCTGCGGCTGAAACATGGTTGAGATATGTAGCCAAATTATTTCTGATTAATAAAATCTCTTCTAACAAAATTATCTAAATATATATATGTATATCCATATATACATATATATATATATATATATATATATATATATATATATATATATATATATATATATATACAGGGTGGCTCAAAAGTAGGTGTACAGTTATTAAACCAGTTTTTATATAGTTGAAGTTTTTCGAATAACCTAGTTAAAACACTTCAAATATTAAATGATAACTGTAAACCTACTTTTGGGCCACCCTGTATATATATATATATATCATGGAGGAATTGACTGTCAAGGAGCTTAATGAAATCTTCCTACACCGTTGGTTGAACACTTTAGATCCGTTACTGTATGTGGCCACTCCGTTTAAGCATGAATACATTTTAATTATTTTTCTGTATGTGGTAATTTCACGTGGGCATTTAGTTAGAACGCTTGCATGCGGAGACAAGAGAGATTCTGTAACTAGGTCTGAATCTTGCAACCGTCTGAAATTATCATCTCCTACACTGATGAGTGTGTAAGCTTGAAACGCCAGCGTATGCAAGTAAAATAATTTTATATACACTTAAATATATATATATATGTGGATATATACATATGTATATATTTATATAGATATGTATATATATACATATATGTGTATATATATACATATTTATATATATACATATATGCGTGTGTATATATATATATGTGTATATATACGCATATATATATATATGTATATAGGTGCATATATATACATAAATATGTATATATATATATATATATATATATAAATATATACATACATATAACGAAAGGGAGAGAAAGAGAGAGTTGACGCAGAATAATTCATAAACCTCTTTTATTTTTGTTCCAAGAATTCAAGCGTTCCAATAATTAGGTGTACGGTTGTTTCTAATACGATTACGATTCGTTGATTTTACTCGTTTTTAACTATTTAATACCGATATTTTACTTCTTCAGCCACCGTTTTACAACATATCACAAATAGACGTCCAGACCAAAACACATCAACACTTTCTTCTTATTTAACAAAATATATTTTATATTATTATAGGTAAAAAGAAAAACCCGTTTACGTAAATGTATAATACCTCCACTAAATATTGTGTAATTGTTTACTTGTAGGGGAAAGTATTCTCGTGCTAGGTTGTTCTAAAACAACATGCCCATAAATACCTTAAAAACCGAAGAATTGTTTCTCTGTTGCAAGAATGACGGCACAACGGCGATAAGAAAGAACTGCAACTGTATCCGTAATAGTTTGCAATACATCGGATCATTGCTCTCTCTAGTACAACATCAGTGTTTAACATGGAAAATCGAGTGTTCCTCAATACCACACTCTAGATAGTAAGATAAACACCTATATAGTTCCATCACTGATAAGGGTTCATCAGCTGATTTGCAATCCGCCGCCGCCTTCGCAAAGGGGATGAAATTCCTGGTAATTGTTCCTGTTTAGAACGAACATATACTATACTTGTATATTGGCCAAATTGCATGATATATCTATTAAACCGTTATGTTTTTTTGCCATTTTTATTTTCAGCCACACTAACACCATAATTCTGACTCTTGCATTATAATCTCATTATTGAGGTATTCATGATGGACTTTGAATAACATTTGTCAGAAGTTATAAATATGTAACTGTCTGGCTGTCATATAATGTAATTTAAGATGTTATTGCTATAAATACTTATATAAAACATATTTACTTACATAAATTTGGTTCAGCATCTGTTGGCGGGATGTGATTAAGTTCCAAAGACTAAAACATACTTTGTATCCGAAACCTGAAGAAGAAAAAGACAATATTACATATGTAAGCTTAAATAGTTCATTCATTCTTTTGAGACAAACATCAGTATGATTTTAAATATAAATTACATCATCTAATAACAGAAATCAATCTAATATAGGTTATTTCGTAACAATAACAGATAAAAAGAAAAACAACACAGATATATTAAAGCGTGACACATTTGCTAAACTAAAAACAGGACATGCAGTTTCCGCTATTTTGATTATACAGCACCCCATTACGCGATTTGTTAGTCATAATTGCGATTCTTTGAACATAATTTCTTATATTATAACAGAATAACAAACTGCATTATTATTAAAGTGGAGTTATATATACGGGCACATATTTTGCGAACAATATGTCTACATTCACGTATCTTCTCTTGCTAGCTGCAACATTTTTGAAATTTTGAGCTGAACCTATTACTAGGGGAGCGTGTTTCAATCCCGTCCGATGCCATTCTATATTAACTCTATATTACAATTGTAATGTTTGTCTTGCTGTTCCGTATCTTTCTCTGTCTTGAGATGAAATGAAAACAAACTCCCTTACCAAAACAAAATGCAATTTTTACGATGGTATTATTTCTACTAGGGTTCTTCTGCAATACTATTGTTGTGCTTCTGTTCGCGATGAACAACCGTGAAGAGAAAATACGACATTTAACTTTGATTGAACATTAACGAAAATAACAAATAACGCTGGTTATGTGGTGTTCAAGTCTGGAAGCAGGTGTATACAGCGGTCTTAATTAATTCCATGAGCAATGCGAAATGTGCTTTATTGGGAATTCTTTAAATTGCAGTCAATCCCACAAGATTGCAACACTAAAGTAACAACCTACTGAATCAATATATGTTGTCAAATGAATTATTAACTTATACAACAAACAAAAACAGCATTGAAAAAATAATATGAGTTTCAGGGCGTGGAGCAGTACTTTCTGTCATTACTGTACTTTTCCTGAGATATGACGAGGCAGTTCCGACTAATTAGACACTCATCCATATATATATATATATATATATATATATATATATATATATATATATATATTGATTTTAAAATTAAAATATATTAGTGTATTTACTATCGCCAAATAATTTACACCATATCCAAGTGTATACTTTTTTTATTTTAAGATTTCATACATGATTGATAACCTTTGTGTAAATTAGCAGATAAAACGAATGCTTCTGTTGTTAAATAACGTTTTTGCTTTGGATGAGATGATGTATTTCTTTGAAAAACCTAGGTTTAAAGGATTCTTCAATACTTTATACTATTCTTTATTATTATCACCTACCTATTAAAATAGTCAACTTTGTTTGTTCCATCTCAATACCATAGCTTAAAACCGGTTTATTACATTATGGAAATCAAAAGAAAAATTAGTTGTTAAGAGAGCCGTTACTTACCACCTTTTTCATGGGTCTAAATCTGAATTGGATGTAATTAGGTTATATCATATATATATATATATATATATATATATATATATATATATATATATATATATATATATATATATGTAAAGAGTAAAAACACTGATGATCTTTAAGTCGATTTAATTGTTTTATAATGAGCCCTTGTAGCCCCCTATTTTTATTACTCCCCCTTTTCATACAACTTTGAATATTCTTTCTAATTATCACAATTAAATTAGTCTAATATAATTTTCATTTCATCAGATCAGAACGGCCTACCAAACCATTACAAGTAAAATAGTAGACTTAAACACTGCATAATTCTTGAACAGACTTAATTTCACTTCCTAAATCTTATTATTAACTCTAAACCAGAATTAATCGTCAACCCTTGTTTTTCTTAATTTTCGACTTCCCCAAAAATAAAGTGGTATTAAAAGTGCTCGTTACAATATTAAGACTTTACATTATAATCTCGGTCACCGGATAATAAAATAAAAAAACTAGTCACAGCTCTTACTTGGATACATGCTTTTCGAGCAAAATTTACATAATCGTATTTTTTCATTCAAATTTAATCATTACAGAATTAATTTTAATTATACTCTAGATTAAATGCATTCGTTATAAAATCATATCTATGAAGTACAATAACCTTGACAAAAAGTATCGTATTTTACAGAATAGCTTCAATTCGACTTACATCATACCTATTAAACATTTGTTTGTTTTTTCCCGAACTCCCCAAAATATGAATACAGATTAATGACAAGAAAATACAAAACGTACCCATTTAGATACGTTTATAACAGTTTAACCTTAGAGAACACATCATAAATGATTAATTCATTGCATAATGAATTGATACTCCATGATGAATCAATATTTAAAATGTTCATATCATACCTTCAAAATTAAATTGGAGAACGATTTGTACAGAGTTCCCCCCTTAGACAGTTTTTACCGAAAACTATAAAAAATACAGCCGTTAGTTGTGACTTACGGTATTTAGAAAATATACTTTTAAATAATACATTTTTTAAATTGAATTTTTATATTATTTTTGTTACCTTTGGATGTATAAAACTATCTTTGTTTAACACATAATTTTTACGAAACTAATCCAAACTTTCAAAGAAAATAAAGCCTCAGAAACAAAGCCGTTTGCAGAAACTAGGACTCACGAGATTTTTATAATTTTTTTTTTAAATTGTTCAATTGTAAATTATATTTTTTATATTTGTATTTCGCTTTTTGGATTATTAAACCTTGTAATTTCACATATCATTCTTCTGACTCATAAGTGAGATCATACAAATTTAACTCTACAGTAATAATAGCATAGCCGATGTTGTTGTTTTGCGAGAAACCCTATTTCCCTACCAAGTGAAAACAAAGCTGAAGATAGCCTTCTCAGCTTGAAACCAATGTTACTGATGTTTTACTGATTTACAGAATAATATATATATATATATATATATATATATATATATATATATATATATATGAAGTAAAATAAATATACTTTTGCCTTTTACATTCAATCACTATATATATGTTTTACTGATTTACAGAATAATATATATATATATATATATATATATATATATATATATATGAAGTAAAATAAATATACTTTTGCCTTTTACATTCAATCACTATGGACTGATAAAAACTTGCTCTACATATGACGTCAATACGATCACGCTTTCTGTCAATAACTGATGCGTGTTTCTTGTAATCTTCAGTCATGTTCATCCGATTTCAGAATTACCTTACTTAATTTCAACTAAGCTTACTCTTACAAAAAGTCATCAATCACCGATTCTTCTACTTCATTGGATACATTTTTAGATGCGATCGTCATTCGTACATGTTTTTCATTCCGTTCTATTATATTCCGTCCATTATTCGACCCATAGTCAATACGGATCGTTCCTTTTGGCGTAGATTCTTTTTTCCACGATTTGATTGGCTGATTACAAACCTATTACATATTAACAGAATATAATTGCCGAAATATGTAAAAATACTCTTTGAAAAATTAAACATGTCGCCCCCCTTTCCTTTAATTAGTAATCCCGTAAATAATGATTTAACATTCTATTAACTATTACCTGTTTATATTCATATGTAAATAACAAAAATCTTACTAATACTGACACATAGGATTGAATGTTGTCGCTTAAAGTAAGTGGCATTTTACTTTATACTCACTACGTTATATTTAATGACATTATACGTTGCTTCATTACATTATTTGAGGAATAACGGAATATCAGATTGCTTTACTTAAGCAGTTACGCCTGACTATTCAGAATTTAATTCATCATTTTCCAGATCCAAAGAAACAAAAACGAACGGCCCAAGTAGTAAGAACAATGGCGTGGTCTCTTGACGCCTCCGGTTATTCTAAATTATTTGCGTTCACTTTCCTCGCATAAAAAAGTAACAACAACTGTTTTTCCTTCTTTTGGTTAACGGTATTAATTGATTAACCCAAAACATAAACACTTTCGTCAACTCTTTGTTTTCATTTTGGCTTTAAATGTTTAAAACCTGAACATCGTTTTTAATATATAGCACACATTTAATATATAATAAACGTAGTTACAGTAAACAAATAATTCGCAGTTTTATTTAATACAATTCAAACTACTCTGCAGCTTTCGTCGCATTTATTTTAATAGAAATTAAAATCTTCTAAGTTGCACTGAGTTTAGCATCCCAAATTTTCGTCGTAAGTATATGCCCGGCATTACGACTTTTTTTATATATAACACACGTTGATCGACGCTTTATTTTCATTTTTTACATAGGAAATACCTTAACGTTTAGTTAAACACGTTATACTCTATGTGGCATTAAGAGAGTGGCAGATTTTTCAACATCAATTTAATTTACTCCGCAGTTTTCATCGCATTTTTATAAATAAAAAGTACAATTTCGATAAGTTGCGTTGGTTTAAGCGTCTCAAATTCGTTTCGGCAATAAATCATCAATTGATGAGGCAACGTCAGTTATTTTCTTTTGTATCAACGCCTTTCTATATAAGACACACAACAACAAAAAATTATCCCTTATTAAGTGTTAACATCCAATGTTCTCATTAAAATTGAAACATTTTTAAAATGTACATGAAGTACTAAGTAAATTTCGACTTTCTTCCTAATATCCATCAACTTATTCTTATAAAAATACTTCGTTTTTATATTTGAAATCTTGGTAGTGTGCAATCATTTAGATCGGTTGGAAATCGTCTAAATTACAAGTGAAACGTTGTTTATTACCCTTTCGTACAACAGAAATAGTCATATACTGTAGTAAATATAGAGGGAGGTTGGTCATTTAAGTACTTATCGAATTGAAGTTATATTCCCTCTTTAAAACTAATTTAACACATACAGATAACTAGGGTGGGACAGGAGATAATGTGTGGATTTCTTAAAATTATGAATGCAAAAGGACTATTATATATTGATACTAATGGACAGCAAGTAGTTTATTTTGTGTAAATGTGCAACATATCTATAATAAATCAATGTGTGCTCAAATATAACCGGTTTTAACAAACGGTATGACAATTAGTGAAAGTGTTTAAGGTTAGGGCATAATGAATCCCTACGTTGTCTCTTCAATGAAAAAATTTTTTTTATCATAACAAAAGGTAATAAGCATTTCCAACATGCAATATCTCAATAATAAGTACTAGGATAGTTTTATAGGTGTATCTACTCTTACTATAAACGGTCTGTAACGGGGTAAATACAGAACATCCCTTAAAGTAATAACTAAACGACGAAATATAGAATATCATACAAATGTCATAAACACAACCTCTCGCACGCAGCATGTATTTTCAACGATACATTCTGCCCTATTATACCATATCGTCTTAATTTAGTACACAAATGGCATAAATACAAGCTCATTACTACGCATCTATTCAAAGTATTAACTATTCTTGCGAACAGGGAGCCGAATATGATCTGAAATACCCTATTATGCACCATCTTAAAACGTAAGTGATTTTCATAACTTCGTCAGTAGTGTTTCAATATTAATGTCTGCTGATGCCGCATTTCTTTAATTCAGAAATGAGAAAACTTATCTATTAAACATTCAGCCAGTCAACCAGTATAACTTTACGAAGCTAGTAAACTAAGGTAGGGAGGCATTAGAAGAACTTTCAATTGGGAGAAAGTACAAGAAGTTTTCGAATTCACCTATTATGCCGCCCTTTCCACTTATGCTTGAGCCACCCTACAAATTGAGGGAAAACGCGATAGAAAAGAAATTACGAAACTATTATACATCTGTGAATAAAGAATCACTCTTTCTCAAAATCATCACAGAGATATTAAAACATATTGAAGATTAGGAGAATCAAGATACAGTGATATAATATCAGATAAATACATACAGACCTAAGCAATTACGTTTATTTTTCGCATATATTTTAAGTTATTAAATATATCGTACAAAACACTGAGGGAAAGACTCGTTGATTAACTAACATTTAGTATTATATATATATATATATATATATATATATATATATATATATATATATATATATATATATATATATATATGTGTGTGTGTGTGTGTGTGTGTTTGCGTGTGTGTAGTTTTTAATTGTATTCAGAATGTATATAAATCCACCCCAAAATATAATATAAAGTAATTATAGTAGCTACATAGGTAAGGTCAGAGCTATGCTATATTTTATATTTTTATGTAATTTTATAGCATACCAATGTTATAATAGACAGATTCATGTACCTTTTCGAAACATATTTTATCCAGCATGCAATTGTGTCGGCTAACACCAATATATTTCTAAAATGCTCCTGTGAATGGATTTCTTGGTGTGGCTATCTTAAATGGTAATTGTACAAAACAAAGCAAACACGCCACACACATGAACAGCTGGGCGAGAAGAGCCTAAATTGCAATCAGTACTCATTTTCTACATTATATTAATATATGTTTTAATTCAGGAATATTTACATTAATAATTATAGCTGATGATGATGGAGTAGACATAGAAATAGATAAAAGATGAGATACATATGTGTTACCACCTGGATAGAACGAGTTAAAATAATATATATATATATATATATATATATATATATATGTATAATTTACTTGTTACAAATATCCAGGGGGTATGAATCCGAAGGAAGTTGAAACCGGGTTTATGAGAGTGCTCAATGAAAATTCAGAGCAAAATATATATTTTTTGATTTTATTCCATTAGTTGCGACAAAACAAGTTTTGTTTCATTGGTGCGAATAGCGACCAACTCATCGGGCCGGCGAAAGGAATTCAAATGGCATAAAATTTCAACTTCACTCTAACGGGAGATTGAAAATTGAAAATACATTGGAGGGGGAGGGGGATAGAGTAGGGGCTTTGTCTATAACGGCGACATGGGACATGAGAGGGGAGGGGGGAGGACCCCAACAAGTCGTGTTTCAAATTATTACGTGGGAGGTTTTTCACGTGTCAGTGCTGTGACAATCTCAATCTCGGCCGGGGTGGGAGAAGGGAGATGGGGCGACGGCCAGAGTAACAATTGTTATTTAGTATTTTGTTATATTTTTCTTGGATTATATATATATATATATATATATATATATATATATGTGTGTGTATATTTCACTATTTTATATATATATATATATATATATATATGTTTATCATGGTATAACATGCTGTGTAAATATGTTGACTCTAGTATTTACTACAGCAGTTGTGAGCATATATAAGAGCATGTATTTCATTAGAAGTAACACAATATATGAATTAAATCGCACATAGATGTTTTGTAAATTGCTAAAATAACGCATTTTTGATAAGTAATTTGCTTGAAGGATTGTTCATAATTAATGTATAAATAGAGAATAAAATGGTAAATACAAGTTAATCATAAATAAAATAATTCATATGAAAAATGTTTAATATCACTGTCATTGCAATGAACGGTAAACCTTTATAAATATGCTTAGTATATATGACAAGTGTGCAATGTGGTTAGACTTATAGTGGATATTCTAATAATTACTCATTTATTTTTATTAATGAATAATTTATATTTTCTTTTTATTTCATTTTTCCAGTTCAATAATCGCAAATAGTATAGAGTATGTTTTCATTTAAAGAAGCAGCGAGTTTTGTTAATTTACCCGCAACCTACACCCTTTTGCGTTATTATATTAAATTTATTTCAATTCATATCATAAATTACGACAGTTTTCTAATCGGACAAGAAAAAAGACGTACTAGAATCGCTCTCTCTATATCTTTCTCTCTCTCTCTTTCTATCTATCTCTATATATTTATATACATTATATATATATATATATATATATATATATATATGTATATATATATCAATGCGAGGAGCGTGTCAAACTTGAAGCAGCTATTAGCATACTTACATATAATGATACCGCTGTTCTGTCTACGTAAGGAGTAATCTTGCGAATAGAATTTCCAAAGTTTATTTTATGATCAAGAAATCGTTCATGGACAAAGTCTCAACAGTGTTATGCTGATCCAAATATGCGCTTTAAAAGTCTGTTTTGACGAAAGTAATGTCATAGAGTAATGTTTGAAAAGAACTGGGTAGTCAGATTAAATTATGCTTTTGAACGTTTGACTTTGACAATCCTACTGCCATATTTGTATAAAGTAGATATATTTTTATACGGCTTCATATTTACGCTTTTATTGTTATGTCAGAGTTGCTATTGTGATAACTGTACATGGCTTACAAGATATCTATCATCCATATTGTTTCGTTTCTAGTTTTTTATTTGTATTGTTCGCAGTCATAATACCATTCATTATATTTATCACTTTAGAATATTTGCTTCGAATTAATTTTACGTTTGGACATTCCTGATTGCCACTTGTTTGACATACAATGCCCGACGAATTGACTGTCATAATTAATCAATAAGTGATCTGTGTAAGACACGATTAATGTCGCGAAAAGTATATTGTCGGTTGCTCATAAATGGTCTCTATCTTCGCTATTCTCTTTTCCAAATGTAGTCAGTCAGTGCCTACTTCAATGTGTTAAGCTTTATACAGTACATTTATTATCATCACAACAATCGTTTCAGGTCCTGTAGTGTCTATTTTTCCACGTCTATTGTCTTAGATAAACATAACTATAGACTGACATTTAAAAATTGCCATGTAATGTTTTTTAAGAATGAACGACTTTTGATGATAAAAGCTCTAATACTTTATAATAAGGTTCACTTTAATAGATAAACAGGCACACAGAATTACAGATATAACTTATAATTAATATGTGCTATATTTATGTGTTATTGTGCTATTATTCCCTATCTTTAATTATGTGCATGTAGCTGAATGAATAAATATGAAAGTAGGGGCAATTACTCGTAATAACAGACAAGTTAAAACGCCACATTCGAGGTAATTACATGTTACACAGTAGACACACATCTACTTTAGATACTGTTCATACATATGCCATAATATTCGCAAGGGTAAACAATTAAATTATTTATTTTCAGAATTGGCATTTCATTAATAAACTTTAAGCTTTTTCTTAATTTAATTACTCAGTTGATTTTGATATAAGAAATCGTTTTGTTTTATTTCCTGAACAAATATTTAGCATTTCTGTTCAATTATTCATTTCCTCAGACCGACCGGCTTAATGTTGAACAAGTTTCGACTAATTCTGAGTTGATTTCTTCTTTGTGTCTATTACATTTCGGTCAATTTGTTCGCATTCATGAAGAAAGGTTAACATAACACTTTTGGTAATTTCGATACTTATTAATCTATCTTTTCAGATAGATTTATTAGTAGGAAATTACCTAAAGTTTAAAGGATCTATCTATAAATGAGAACAATTTTGTCATGTGTGTGCAACTAAGTTATGAAAGACATATCATTTGAAATTAATATTCTAATGATTTCCAGTACTGAACGCGATAGTATGTCGATGAAAACAGCTACTATATATATATATATATATATATATATATATATATATATATATATATATATATATATATATATACATATGTACTTGCTCATGATTCTAGGCTGAATCTACGAACTTTCCCCGAGCCCATACAGCCACCTGCTATCACAACTCTTGTATTGATAAGGGTGGAAGCCCTAAACAACCTCGTCTGTAGATATGAACAACTTTATTATTTAATTTATATATATATATATATATATATATATATATATATATATATATATATATATATATATATATATATATATATATATACGCTGCTTCTTTGTTTATTTAATATTTTACGCGTTCTCTAAGCGGTTAAGAATATGAAGAATACTGCATTCAATCGATTTTAATCGGACGTATCATCAATTTAGTTTTGTTCATATGTTGTTATTAATAATGTTTTTTTAATAAATACATATTTTGCGTACATAAAAAAATACATGGACACGTATTACTTGCTATACGCTGTCATCAGCATGGCTACAATGCTTATGGACGCCATGCTGAAGGTGGCTTATAGCCAGAACAAAGAGTGTATAGATTTATTTTATGTACGCAAAAATCATTTATAATCCAATAATTAGTAGATATATATATATATATACATATATATATATATATATATATATATATATATATATATATATATATATATATATCATAAATTATGATATAGACAACGATTTCTGCCTGCATTCATTCCCAGCTAGCTAGAATATCAGTGGATTCTTTGTATAGATGTAATTTATTTGGACAACTTTTCTTTGGTGTTATTATTTTCATTCTGCTGTACTATGAGATACTCTCCAAGTACCTTCGATTAGTAGCATGTTTAACTTTGTCGTTTGACCTTTCTGTGTCGACACATAATTCTACCTCAAATAAAGCTACGATTATTTTGAAGTACATTACTTATTTTACAGCTATTTTATATGCGTATGTGTTTTTGATAGTACACATATGTTTTGTTTTATTAATTAAGGTGTGGATGTACCGTAAATTTTTCGTAGAGTAATGACGAATGTTTATTAATCAATGTTTTGCAAAATACGTCAGTTAACAACGTATACAGATATATGCGCACACACCATTGTAATATCTAAAAGGTAAAATAGGGACATACAATTAAATGTTTCAAATAATTACAAAATATATATTTTTATTGAATATAATTCGAATTTTTTTTAATAATAAAGGTTTAAATATTTCAGAAATCATTTGAAACAAATGATGTTCTCTAATACGATCCGAGAATTAAAACTGTGTTTAACATTACAATAAATGAATGATATAAAATATAAAACACGTTGTGTTTCTGTCTCTGTTTCAAGAACTATGTGAGTTTATTTACGTGTCATGCTGAAAGCGCAAATTCTGCATACATGGTAGCAAACGAAGGCATCAGTGCTCCATACAATTTCAACCTTCTCTCATCGTCTTGGAGGCGTCAAAAACGTGTTAGTTTATTTCAGGGCAACTCGTGGCGATTACGTCTTCTACTAAGCGGCATTAAGGTCTTAACCTCTTCATACAACAAGCAAATACGTGTCCGGTGCGGGTCTAAGAATCCATGGAGTGTTAATATCAACCTTACTTCTACATACGCGCTACCGTCAATTCCTTGTGTGTTCTTGGCTGAAACATTCTCGACTTCGGATGCTGGCGCTGAGTGTTGTTGTTCTAAGTGTAGGAATGAACTTGTATTTGTACAGGGTTAATAAATAATAGCTACCAACAAGGGGTTTCCAGGCAGTTAATACTATTCTTAGGTACAATTTTCATGGGCTGTGTGCAGATAACTTATTAGTTTAACTACCAAATATACACAAAAACAGCAACGGACTGAGGTTTGTAATTTAAACTAGACAACGTTTTAAAGTGCATTTAATTATAACATTTGGTGGTAACTTCTAAATCACAATCTGTAAAGTAAACCGGAGTGTGTTATTGTTTCACACTGTTTATTAAATATGTTTTTATGTGAGTATAGTAAATTATCTATTTAAATATATATGCGTAATTAGTAGTGCCACCATATATTTGTTTATGTTGCCATATGTATACATAAGTTTGCTAAGCGATAGCGTACCAACAATAAGGACTAGCTAACACAAAGCATTTTTATTGGTTTAATTCAAACCGTCATGAAGTAATAGCAAAGGATGGCTTCATTTACATGCGCCAACTGTTTAGTAGTAACGTAATAAATTCGTTCATTATTTCTGTTCGTCATCTGTGTTTTATTTCCTTTTGTACTTTAGGAATATTTACTAAAATAGTGATTACAATAATCGTAGCATAATCAAATAAATAGCATCAGAAATACAATGTTCGAAAATATCTCACAATTGTAAAAGAATTAAAATAATGAAGGCTTTAAATTATTTATTGAAAATGAAAATCGACTGATTGTCTGTTAATGCTAATTACCCGCAGGTGTGGTTTATAATATGATGTTAAATTATTGCGTTGTAATATTACGATTCGGATCATGTTTCGTAAAAACCTGTCAATAAACCTCTAAATACTTATTTGAATTTATATCGTAAATTCTGCGTATTTTAATTTGTTTATGTCAATTATTCAGCATTCGATTGATATTTCTTTAGTGTTACCCTCCCCCCAAATAAATATTTTTTAGTTAAAAAAGAAATGTTCATTTCCACCCACAAATAATATTTATTTACCCTCACACACCCAAAGAAATATTTTTATTTAAAAAAAATAAACAAAATATGAAATCCTCCCTCAACATTTTGTTGGCAAAGAAATATTTTTGGATAAAAAAATTAAATAAATTCACCCCCTCTAAAAAAATCATACTCTCCCCTTGCCCAAAGACATACCACCCCCGAAATATTTGTTTACTCGCTCCCAAAGAAATATTTTTAGTTAAAAAAACAAAATAAATAAAAAATGTTCACCTCCCTCCCAACAAGAATAAAAATTTACCCTCCCCACTCAAAGAAATATTTTTGGTTAAAAATAAAAATACCCCCTTATTTGTATCTACCCTATTTAAAGAAATATATTTAGTTAAAAAAAAATCCTCCAATCCCCCCTAATTTTTGTGTACTCTCCCTTGCCCAAAGATATATTTTTGGTTAAAAAGATGAAACAAATGTAAGTCTCCCCTAAAAAAAGATTTTTTTACTATCCCTAACTCAAATAAATAATTCTTGTAAAAAAAAAATAATAATATTTAACCCCGCCCCCGAATTGTTGTTTAATCTCCCCCACCTATAGAACTATTTTTGCTAGTGGGAAGCCGAACAGAAACTACACTACCTCTACACCTCTAAAACAAGTAATACATAGGATGGTCGTATAATGACAAAAGTGCAGATACTACATTACCCCCATACCTCTAAAAACGAGGAGGTACTACCTGGGAGGATAGTACCATGATAACATAACAGATACTACACTACGCCCACACCTCTAAAAAATGAGAAGGTAATTACTGGGAGGATTGTATTATGACAACAGAACATATACTACGCTACCTTCACACCTCTAAAAAAATGAGGAGGTAATGTCCGGAAGGATGATAGCATGACAACAAAGCAAATACTACACTACACCATGCCCTTGAATTGAGCATTTAAAGGTAGTGCATTAGTCTTAAATGAAGATAGTACATTAGTCCGACATAATATATACTATACCATTTCATAAGTAAAATAGTCTAAAATAGTATAGTTTTTGCTTCAGACAGACAGATACATAAACTCCCTTATTAATAGATGTTGGTATCTCAGGTCTTATTTTATTAACACTTAATGTCTCCACGATATGCATTAATGATATTACGTCGTATTCTAAAATACTATTTTAGTTCTCTATATAATGAAATAAAGTTCATTTTCGTCTATTTTATTGACCATTATTGCTTTAGAAGCTTCATTTCTATGTGCAAATCTGTCTCACCAGCAACTGCGTGTTTCAAGAAAATATGCGTTTGTTTCGTTCCCTTAAAAACTGCTTCTCCGAACACAATTAGTTAAAGAGGAAGTCGAAGCCATTTAAACGCTCATGCTCATATCTACTCAAACAGCATTACATCTCACCAGAGACTTTTTGATATGTTTATCGTACAATTGTTTATAAATTACACAAAATTGGAAATATAATTATAAGTTGCTCAATTCACGTATATTTTCTAATTTCCGAGCCTATTTTATTGAATAAAGAAATTGCATTTTACCATTACAAAAACAGAGAACGATCATACATCTTTTTATATTTAAATAGCTTTTTAATATCTTCTGATATTTCCAACATGATATTATCAATATCAAAAAGAAAGAAATTATATTTTCACGTAACACTAACATGTACTTCATAAGCCTAATGCTATTCCTCTCTGGTGCATGTTTATCCTATTTATATATATAAACGTATGCAAAATACTTATACTCAACATTGAACAACGCCCACTGCTTGATCACTGACTGCCTTTAGCTTACCAACCTGAACAACCTGCATCTTCGTTTTGACATTTACCCTTCAGATGTGACACGGGAAGGTTGCTAGCCGAGTAGATATCACAAAGGGTATTAGTTAGGAGACTCTTCCTCATTTATGTCGAACCCCTAACAACATATTAGGAAGAGACCAGCCTACTACTGCGGACAAGACGGCAGGAAGAAGACCCTTTGATTTTTATATGGAAATCCCTGCTTCTGAGGAACTCCCTCCAGGCTCAAAGGGAGCATGACGCCACTGAAAAACACTAAACCGCCCAAGAACTGAAATCGGACGAGCAAAAGTGTCTATATTAAATGGGACTACAAAACTGAACAACCCATCTCTGAATGTGGAGAGGAAGGATATACGAGGCAAGATAACTTGATCTTCTCCCTACTTCCCAACAGGTGTAGCTTAAATATCTTGCAGAGTACAACAATATTTCCACGGACTGCATAAAAAGTGGGAAACTGTCATATGACCAGATGCTTTAAAGGCACGCACAAAGAAGAAAACTACATATGTATTCATATTTATCGTTGTTAATGTTAGATGTTCGCCTATTACAGGCAGTGAAGAATAAATGCAATATCAGAATATGATGTATAAAGACCTGATGAAATAACACGCCTCTATCAAAGATGACCGCAAGTGTCGTTCTTATTTGCTCCCTGAATAATATTTTTTAAAACAAATACATTTCGCGCCTTATATTTAGAGATATACGTAGACTACAATGAAAAAAGACTACTTGAGTTATCGAATTAACACCATTTTCTCAGCAAATACAAAGTAAAGATTCCTTTTTACAACTCGCCATGTATAGCATTTGTTTACGTGCATGTGTTCTTCTTTTCTTTTTCGCCAAAACATAGCAAACAAATAAATATGCGCTACTAAGTAATATAAATATCTATGGCTACTTTCATTTTTTTTATCGTAACAGTCGCTTGATAGAATCAGTTCTGTCTCCTTGTACGTATCTCTTTGTTTTCTGCTTTCTTAGCCAAAACTTTATTTTTTTGTTGATGGAATTGATATCTCAAGCGGAACAAACGGATTAGCAATTAAACTTTCACCATAAGTTCGGGTGCTTCTCCCGCGTAAAACGGTTTTACATATACATCGTGGATTCTGTTTTCGTACCGGACAGCCAGTATAAAAAAGCAAGTAAATGTTCTTATTGATTCATTTTTTTGGCTTTCCTTTTTCAGTTTGATGACATTGATTTTTAACTGTCTCGTGCAAGTTATAAGCCAAAAATACCCCTCGACCAACCTTATATATGTGTTGTTGGTATTTTACTGTTAAATGTTAATGTGTGACTTTTATTCGTATGACGAGAACTTCTCTCTAAAATAAAGACCTATTTAAACTCTCCGTCGGTTTCGTCCTTGCCTTTTTTTGAATGAGAAGTTATTGATTACAGACACGATTACGATGATGATGATGGCGGCGAAATGTAGCCCACTAGAATATGATGATGACGGCGACAATAATTTTGATTTAGATAACGTGTAGCACGAAACATCTATAGTAATTAATAACTACTATTCGGCGTGTATACTTTATACTAGCTTATCGATAAAAAATTAAAGTTAATGTACGTATTTTATGTTAGTATTTTTTAGGCGTACTAGTTGCAATATATACTACAAGGCATGAAAAGCAATATATGATAAATTAGAAATAATTAGAGTTAGTATAAGTGAAACCCTTCTCAATAAAAAATTGAAATCGTTATTTATTGTTTAATTTTAATTTACTTAACCATTCAAGAAATAATTATTCCTGTATGTCATTTAAACACCTCAGGCGATACCGAAAGAGATTCAATTTTTATTTTGTGATACTCATTTCTACTTGAGAAACTTAGTATATTTATTCATAATTTAAAATGGAAAGCGTGTTGCTTCACAATTTGTAGATTTGAATAAATTAATCGCTTATTTAATACACTAATGCATAATTATATTTGCATTATTATCCAGTAATATATTTTTAATGTACTTCACTATTTTTACAACAGCGTGTAATTTAATAATTGTTGCATATAATATATCACTATACATGTATTAAACGTTCGACGGTATCAATAATTGTATTTTAATGACCTATTTATTATTACATATTTGTTTAAAAATAAAAATAATCGCAATAAAATAGCTTAAATATATATTCCTAACATAAGATTTACATTACAAAATATAAAAATACAATTAAAACAGGAAGAAATGGTTTAAAAAGAAATATATTTGAATTTATGTTAATTGTGTTTAAATAGAAATACATGTTCATTTGCTGATTTTGCCAATGAGAATCTGCAGATAACAACGCTACTTTTTACGTCAACAACGTAAATAGTTCTGTTATAGTTTGTTGATATTTTAGAAATAACTTTTGAAATAACATATTTTTCTGCGATCGACAGAATCAGAAGCTATCTGATTTTGACTGAAACAATAATCAATTTTAGAAGACGTGATCTGTCCGCCTAAGGGATTAGCGTTAACGTTCCGTAGCAGATGCTCAGACACAAGAACTTGAACATAATAAGTATGTACACTACAGTTGAATCACCAAGAACGCATTGTTAGAAACACCGTCTTGCCTGCATTTAAGCTGCAAGTTTCTCACACAGACGTGCGTAACTAACATCTGTCGTTGGAAATCTAGTTTATGACGATGACCGTCACCTGCACAAAGCTTCAGAGTGTCCATTACTCATAAATGCTACCGTGTTTAGCCTGTCAGTGTAAATCGACCCCCACAATATTTCATGTAAAAAGAGTATCAACAGATTCCGTCCACGCTCTCTTCGGAAAGATGTTGATGCAGAAAAAGTTGGCTTATTTAAGGGTGATGGCCTTCTAATTATATAAATGAGATAGGACTATTAAGATAATATTTAAAAGAAATTGATACATTATGACTCAAAGTATCAGTAACGACCAACACAAGTTCATTTACACGATGTAACTGTAAACTAAGATGAGAGCACACAACAAACAGACATGAAGGGTAATGCAACCCCAATGTGCTCCCAACTTCTTTTAAACTACCAACACTACAGTTGTCTATAATATACGTAAATAAATAGAAACAAAGAATTTACACTATATCTCAAACACTGAAATCCTTAACGAACATAGATTTCTTTAAGAAAAACACAAAAAGACAGTGGCTATAAAAATATAAATTAAACATATTAAACGAACAGTAATACAGTCTAAAAACAATAATTAGGAGAATTATCTTGTTTACACCACCATAAAATTAAATGTTCCAAACTAAAGTGGACGGGAATTCTTAAATAAAATTAACGTTTATTTCCGACCAAATAGCGTATTACACAACACTTTTTACAGAAATAAACTCAAATTAAGTTACAGTTACAGTGATAACTTAGAACATATCACTAAATCATAACGACAAAATATTAACAAATAATGTACAAAAGAACAACACCATCAGCACACATCTTAGTTCAAATAATATATTTAAGATCAACATATTGTAAGTATACTAACAGAATCTATCAACTTCAGCAACAGTATTTTTCATCATCCATAGTCTACAGGGCTACTATTACAACTAGTGAATATTCAAGAAAAAATACATTTTATGTAAGTTTCGTGGAGAATACTTTCGAAGAGAAAGTCAACAAACACAAACGATCCTTTACGAATATTGAATATAGCAACAAAACATCATTTGCCCACCACTTTTGTAACCTAACCAACAATAATAAAATACCAATAGTAAAATAAAATATTATTATAAAAACTAGTACCTGCAGCTCTCTAAACACGCCTTTTTACCGATGCATATTTGAATAATTTAGGATGATTAAATTTAGTGACAAGAGCGAACTCTAAAAAAAATCGGAAACCTCGATTAACTGTAGGCATAACTAGCGACATACTAAAAGTGATTTGCATATAAAACTCTGAATCTGAAAACACTAATAAAAACAGATAAAAATAATATCATTATTAATAGCAATAGCCTACAATTTAAAAAATCTGGAATTCCTATCCTACTTACCAGCGAGAATGTTGTCCCTAGCCATACCCCTACTTTCTATATATATATATATATATATATATATATATATATATATATATATATATAGAAAGTAGGGGTATGGCTAGGGACAACATTCTCGCTGGTAAGTAGGATAGGAATTCCATATATATATATATATATATATATATATATATATATATATATAATTTATTTAGATACTGTATATTACATATTTCAGCAATGTACCGCGGTTTCATCCAAAAGGGCGTGTCTACAATCATTTTGATAATTTATTTGTAATTTAATTTTTTAAATTTTGATTTGTAATTATGATTTTATCGTTACTTTTTATTATTATTGCTTTTAGCTTTTATTTTATTTTCATTCTTTATTGTTAATGATATTATTATTATTATTATTATTATTATTATTATTATTATTAGAAGTAGTAGTAACATTACAATTGTTGTTATTATTGTTTATTATTATTATTACTATTATTATTATTCATTAATTATCATTTTTTATTCTGATTATTAAATCTTTACAATGTAACCAGCGACGTCTATAATACATTTGATTCTAAAATCATAAATTGTAATAAAACCATTCATTAATAAACAATCATATTTTTCGGACGTATAAATTGCGTATGCATGTGTAATTGTTACGTCAATGAGTATATGCCGAAAATATGAGTTGTCGTTTCCATGGGATATATTGTAAGAGAAATATATATTTTACCGGACGAATTCGTATTTATCTCCATAACATATTATTGTTTAATATATATTCCTTCCTTCCCTCTCCAAAATATGCAGACAACTATTGGCTAACTTAATGTAGAAATAAGTAAAACATCTTGTCAAAGTGTAATCGGCTGCGTTAAACTATTTAAAATTTTACGGTTCAAATGTATATTGAAACTGTGCTCCATTTTTAATTAGAAAATGAAAACATCAGAAACTCATTTTTTAAGCCAGAAGAAATCGAGCTGATCTAAGCTGCAGTTTAAACATATTCTGTTGTGCAGCCGAATATTTGTATCAATTAAACATTAATTATATAGTAATATATTAGTTAATTGTTGAACAGTATCATATCAACACAATAAAGACTCTTCTAATGTGTATATTTAGTACAAAAAACTTATATATATATATATATATATATATATATATATATATATATATATATATATATATATATATATATATAAACTAATAATATATATAGTAATAATATATTGATGACAATTAAGCTACACAAAGGCTCCCGCGTTTCATCCCCGTGTGGATTCTTCAGGCTTAAATTAGCCTGTAGATTCACCCGGGGATACAACGCGGAAGCCTCTGTGTAGCTTAATTGCCATAAATATATGTTCATAGCTTACTACCTAGCTCTACTTACGTATCGAGCACTGTTGAAGTAAATACTGAAAATTGATAAATAAAAAAATATATCGCCTTATAAAATGTGTGGGTGTGAGTTATTGTAGATATTGATAGATTGAGGTAGAATTTACAATATACATAGTGAGGCGGCGGAATAGAGAAGTTCTTTAGAAAACTAATAAAATTGTAACATGTATTTCTTTATATAAAGTCTCTTGTCAGAAACAGAAACGATAATGATCAGTGTATTTCTTTTAAGTTAAATAAAATTTAAACCAGGCGCATGTTTTCTGTTTATTGTTTCATTACTTAGAAACACTTATTAACATCGAAACATTAATTTCCTTACGATGGCGTTTATGGTAAGAAAACAAACACACTCCGTATGACATCTTCTTTACAAAGGCGCCATTCTGAACATGTCGGGACGCTTTTGGATGTTGCATCACATTTTAAAGTTAGCATTGATTCAAGTATATACATGTATTTGTTCGCGTTACATTTCGTTAAACACACAAATCGTAACATACATTGTATATGTATGACAATTCTTTAGGAAACGAATTAAACTTGTAACATTTATTTCCTAGTGTGAGAATTTCCTTCAGAAAATAAAACCTACGTTTTTACATTATTTCCGTAGATTTGCATTTTATTTTGAGAATATTTCAGTCGATGCATTTATGCTTTTATTATTTCATTTCCCAAAAAATAGCTGAACGTCGTTACATTTATTAGCATAATATGATATTTTCTTTGTGGAAACAAACACACTTAGGGTTATTTCCTTTCAAAATATCCTTAATGTGTTACCCTGTTTTTCTGAATTTTACATGTCTTTAAAAGCAAGGTTCATGTAAGTTTTTGTCGTGCCATTTCATGTAAGAAAAACTGATGCAATGTTTAAATCCAGTCACATTGATGCAATATTTCTATTTGTAGAAAAAAACTTTAAAAACTGAAATACAAAACAAAAAGAATTAGTTAATAAAAGGAAGAACTTTAGTTTCTTATTATTAGGTATGCAAGAAACGTCCGACCGTTTAAAAAAGGTAAAACCCTTTCGATGACAAGAGTTGTACGCTCGATCTACAAGCAGCTATCTATACTGATATGAAATGTGTATGTCTGTCCGTCCACTACATTTATATTATGAGACTTACAAATATGACATTAAGTAAGAATGATTCTCTCTATGTGTTAATTACCATCCAGTGGCATATTTATTTTTATTTAGTTTTGTACGTGATTTATAGATATGACACTCGTACTAAAATTCGTCTGTATCTATAATACTAATGCGATAAAATTTTACAATGCACAATATAATACATATAGAGTCGGTAATAAAGGCAAAAATACTTCCTATAAATCACCCATACTTTATTATATTAAACTTTAACCTCTCCTCGACCCGTTCACAAAGTCTCAGTTATGAACAATAATTTTTCTTCATCGTTGTACAAGTATATGCTAACATGCGGACCAACTTTGGTGATCATCTTATCAGTGCAGGTTGTCATCATAAATCATATCTACATTCACCGGGCTATAACAACCCATATTATATATGTGTGATTATCTCAAAGATGATATCTATAAAAAAACAATTCCCAGCTAATACTTGAGTTAAAGAGGGGGTTCACAGTCAAAATAAAAATAGTGCCATGAAAAGACCGTGTCAGAGTTATTGACTATTTTACACGATTTAACGAGTTGTGCTTTTAATTGAATGCCGATAAAACAAATACTGCTGGACATTAATGACAGTAATTTCGTGGACAACTTGGACATAGAGTGACGTTCATTTGTATTTAATATTGTTGAAATTCAAGGAGGGTTTTGAGTTTTAGAAACAGTACCATAGGAAATATTTATTAGGTAACTCTGTACACGTCTATATATTATGATTATTTGAAAATCAGTTAAGCGCTTCTGTTGTTTCTATAATTTTAATTTTAGTTGCATGACGCCATATGTTGAACACTGGTTGTTTTACTTTCTTGTGAAGATATTGTAAATGTAGAAATAATATAGTTAGGAAAGTCTTTTACTTGCAATGACTTATGTGTTATTGCTACTCGATCATAATGCCTTATGATGTATCATCGAACTATTATATTGAATCTGATGCACTTAAAAGCTGGTCTCATATTCCAATACAATCGACGAAACAAGTTGTACTCAACTCAGCATAATTTGTATAAACAACCAGAGAGAAGAGGAGATAACTCACGAAATCGCTGAGAAAACGGAAGCAACAACAAATCTTAATCTACTTATTGTGTTTATGAGAAGTTGAAATGATGGTGAAGTTGATAAGGACGCGAAATGGCGACCGAGTTGTTACAAGTATTAATCCAATCGGTTAAACATAAGCCCTTTTATTCATAGATGTCGGCACGTTCATGTGGTACTTCTATTCTATAAATAAATCGGGGAAACCAATGACAACAACAGAATCGAGCTAGGCATGTCATACAATTCTGACCCATGTAGATTTATTACCTTGTTAATCTTGGAAAACATGAAGCAGAACCAGGAAGATACGCTCCTTCTTTGCCTTAAAGGTGTTGTTTTTTATTTATTTGGAAGAAAATCATCAGATTAAAATATAACTTTGAAAACTATGACGGTTCAAATTAAACATTACCGTAACAGATGAACACTTTTAGTGATAATTCGTTCTAAATTACAATGTTCGAGAATTGGAATGTTCAATCCTCACCGCAGGCGTTACTAACAAATGATACAATAGAAATTACTTTCTTAACAATGTTACTCGAGCATGGCCGATAGAACGAGAAACATATATCCAAGTGGGTTACGTAAAGGGCAAATTTATTGTAAATGTTCCTACAGATTCCTGAACTCGACATAATACACCTTCAGAATGTCGGCGGTTACAGAGGTTATATCGGCCGAAAGTCGTGAGAATAACATCAAACTAAGAATTGTAGTCCAAATAATCTAAATAATCCAAATAAACCAAATAATAGAGATAATACAAATAATACAAATACTCCAAATGATCCAGATAATCCAAATAACACAGATAATACAAATATTACAACAATACAGATTAACAATACTCATCTAAATCTTTCCGAAATATAGTGGTATGTTTTCGTTACGTCTCGGAAAGTGTCACGTAATTTCTCTGGCGTTATATGAAATCAGTTCTTATCAGATGCCCGTTTAAATGGGGTGAAATTTAATTTTGTTCGATAGACTTACCTTTTCTCACACGGTCAGTACTTTATTGGATACCTGGTAATTTCGAAAATGGAGTTACTCCAAGGACATTCTTCAAATGCGTTGCTAAGATTGTTTACAACGAGAAGAGCCAATATCTTTTACATAAATGTTCGTCCATCTTCTTTAGATATCGTGTGACGTTCTTCGATAACAGCGTGTTGAGAAGTAATTTAAGCCCTCTATCTGACAGATACAGCGAGGCGTTACCGATGACATTTTGTAGCTCACTCCCCTGTATATGCCAGATGCAAGGTAATATTCCATGTGCTTCTGCCGGAAACAAAGGAAATGGACAGGTGTGTTGGTTGTTGCCGTACTATCTTCGTTGATAACTTCGAAAGATGACGTGTTCAAGAATAATATAAACATGAATGAATGCATTCAAAGGTGGAGTAAAACAACAAAAAAACAATATTAAAAAAGTTATAACAAAGCAGACAAAAGATCATGACAGGAATCATTTGTGAATAATACGTAATGGAATACAGTTATCGATTACGTACGACGATACGTAAGGTATCCAGATTGTGTTTAAGGCGGCGATGAAGGTGAAATTGCGAACAAACACATGGAGGAAACATTATAAGGCACGATATCAAGGGAACACACGAGCAAGTCATTAACGTCATTAAAACCTCAATACGAAGATATATGTTCCACAAAATGGTTTAACATAAAAGAAACCAGTCATCTGTAAAAGTGAACTCTGGATTTGCTTTTAAATAAGAACTGTTTCGATCTAGACGGATTCCTCTTCCTCTGACCTAGAATATACTCTTTATTATACGTCAGTGTAAGCGTCTCTATTTTTCTGACATACTCCGCAGAGATAAACACGCGTGTCTGGTGTTAATCTAGTCAGACCCTTGACTGTCAGCACACCGATAACGACAGACTGTCAGGTACCTCTTAAGACAACGCCCAGCGTAGCACACACACGCCACTCAACGAACGCATGTGTACGCAAGTTCACAGACTCACACACTCTCTCTTATTAATAAACCAATAGCATGAAAATACACATGCATATATGTTTATTCCTATTAATTTACACAGAAGATCACGCACAGGACGAAACATCCGAAGCGAACATGTGTACTTAATTAACGCTTAGAAAAAAACACATTCTTTGTTTCAAGAACGTTCTCGTTCTATACTTAACGTACACATACTTCTCATTATTTTAATTAAGTAGTCAATAAAATAATTAGTTTTGATGGATAGAAATTATCATTTTTTACTTTGATAATGTACTCTTTGCT
>OY744519.1:94459395-94484395 GCA_963556195.1 Sepiola atlantica
AATGTGTGTATGGTCATGGCCACCGAGAGTTGACAAGGCCAAGCAACTAACTTCCTTCCCCACTCTGACGTCACTGCATTCCGTGTCAAAACAAGGACCGTAGTAATAACAATAAGAAGGCATTTCGACTTCTCTATTCACTAAATAATCCATCAAAATTCAGGAAATCAACCAATTTTAATGAAATTTTCAGTTAATTAATGATCACGGAATATAATAAAGCTTGGTGCAAATGTACTATTTCTTGTAAACAAAAACACCTTTACTAAAGTTATCCAAAATATCAAAACATGTTGACCATACGATATTGTAAATATTTAAAACAAAGCATTAGAAAACTTTAAAAATAGCATGTAAAAAAAGAAAAGAAAGAAACACGATTCGACTTATCCTGAAACTGATATGTATTCAATATAACTTTAAAGAAAATAATAATTCACGATCAAATACTGCAAAAAACTGAATTATGAATTACCATTATTTAAACTTCTAACCCAATCAACCGTAAGTAATTCAGACTTTGAAATTTGTTTAAACATTATACAAAAAAAAGTTCAATGTTAACTGTTCGTTTACAAGAAATAATACATTTGCACCAAGCCTTATAATAAGGCAATGGATTTATTATATTCTGTGATCATTAATTAATAAATACTGAAAATTTCATTTAAATTGGTTGATTTCCTGAATTTTGATGAACGATTTAATGAATAGAGAAGTCGAAATGCCTTCTTATTGCCATTACGACCGTCCTTGTTTTGACACGGAATGCAGTGACGTCATTTTCTAGCCAACCGGCCTGTAGTAACTCTCGGTGGCCACGGTATTTTGCCGTACTTTTCTGATCCCATATGTCTGTGTTTCTATTTTAGGCCACAGCCTTTCTCGTCGAATTATACGCATTTTTCATATCTGTCAGTGATCAGCATTCACTTAGATATCGTCTATCGCTTCCCCAGTCCAGATTCTGACTTCTCTACAGATATAAAACATTGAGACCAGTCATGTCTGACACAAGATTATTCTGTGCTTAACACATTGTCTCTGTCTTGATTATTGACATCCACTTCTTTTACTCCACTCAGATGCGTAACATCTTTAATTGGCTGTTGCAAATATGTGTATCTATTTACAACTGACAAAACACACCTGATCATTGATACCGATATCATTATTTGAAGTAAATAAACTTGTCTTGCTAGGAATCATAGAATAACACTTAACCTACCCATCATATGCAGCGTCCTTTGTCTACATCGACATCGGATTAAGTCAAAGATTCAGATGAGAAAACATGGCGATCCGAGGGGAAAATTCGTCTTATGTGAATGGTATAAAGCAATAAGAATTGGTTTGCGAATGATTTTATGTAGATTTCTCTACAAGTGAGATCAAAATCGTACCTATAGCTAGCGTTGAAATCGTTCTACTTTTGACAAAGAGCAGAGTGTTGTATATGTTCTGATACTACACTGAAAATAGTATCTCTTCGGTGAGTGAATGAGAAATATTTATAAATTAAGGAAAGTGTTATGCTTTCACCAATGAAAAGTGCCCCATTTGAGTGCATGAAAAATTCAAATAAAGAACTCTTATACATAAAAACAATTCTGAACTCTAAAATCCTAGATATATGTTAACAAATTACTCCATATATATTAAGTACTAAATTGTTAATGTGTCTAAGTATATGTTATTGGATGTAAAACTTTCAAATATCGGGGGAACTGTTTTCTTTAGGAAAGTAAATTGGCATAAGATAATCATGTTCATCATTTCGTCTTTAACGAATCAGATAGACGGCATGAAAAAAAAAACTTGCATTCATTTTTCTGTGTTATTATAATAAGATACAGATCATCATTATATGTTAATTCACATTTCATTTCTCACGAAAATAAAATTCAAGTATGGGCTTCAATTTGCAGAACTAAACTATTTTAAAGACTATCACTTTATTCCTGTATGCAGTATTTTAGCACGCATTCCGATGTGTTAGTATGAAGATCTGAATCCGACAGCGCTTATGTTTCCGAATAATTGTGAATACTTCTTTTATTGAGATTACAAAAAACATGATGCTCATTACAACTATATTTTTTGCCACTAAGAATCCATTCTTTTAAAAATTAAAAAACGTACAATAGAAAATAACTAATCCGGATATTCTCTTTTAAATGATTCCATTATGAAAATAAGTGGAAGGTGAACACTCATCCGCACCAGAAAGACTCATTGAATCGTGAAAAAGGCTAATTTCAGGATTCGTGTTAAATGCGTGAACCGGAAAATAATCAAGGAAAATTGTTGCATTCCGGTCAGAACATGTGTATGCTTAACAAACGTGTATAATTCTTATAAAAAAGCAAGAATTATACATTCAACCGAAATCGGAAGGTGTGATAAACAACAATGACGATGATTGGTTTAAAATGAAATTTACATGAGATAAATCAAAAGAAGGCAAAGCAGAAATTATTTTTAAATCAAATGTTTTCGTGAAAAATATTTTGCATCTCCGCACTAGCGACCTTTGTTTGAAAAAATACTAAAACCTAATTGTTGGATCATATCATGTATAGGAACAATGTGTCTTCAAATAATAAGCCAGAATCCTTAGGTTTTTTTTTAAGGAAGTGTACAAGTTTACGGAGAATATTTCATTTCACTGACAACGTTCTTGTTGATGACGTAAATGTTTTCTGTTCGAATGGATTGATATCACATCAAAAAAATGTTAATTGCTTCATTTTCTAAAGGTTTGTGAAAAAAACCTTTCTATTTCACACAAGTGCAAACTCGAGTGTATTAGTGCATTATATTTCTTAACATGAATAGAAAAAACTAAAATATAGTCTTCGGATAATGTAAATTTATATTAAGTACCTCTGTATATGCAATATCTGCTTTTTTCAGCATTAAAACGTTGCTATTTATCATATATATGAATATATATACATATAAATATACATATATATATATATATATATATATATATATATATATATATATATATATATATATGCAAGTCCCTGTTATGTCTTATTTGAAAATAGATAAAACAATAAAATATTATTTATATTTCAAATTCAACATATAGTAATAGCTTAGACGATTTGAATTGCGAATTTTATTAGATGATCGTATATATATATATATATATATATATATATATATATATATATAAGTATGTATATATATATAAGTATGTATATATGTATATATATAAGTATGTGTATATGTATATATATATATATATATATATATATAAGTATGTATATATGTATATATATAAGTATATGTATATTCGGTGCATTCCAAAAATACAAGCATGCCATTGGAATGCCCCTATGATCTGCATATACCTTTACGCTTGTAATTAAACTTCATTGAGCTCCTAATTCTAAACACTTACGATGGACCCACAAATATATATATATATATATATATGCATATATATGTATATATATGCATATATATGTATATATATATATAAATATATATATATGCATATATATATATGTATATATATATGCATATATATATATATATATATATGTATATATCTGCATATATGTATATATATCTAGGCAAGCGTTGTTAAACATCACGGAACTTTCGCGTTTTTATATTTACCTCGTGAGGTTCTCAAGTCGTCGAGCCATCTATCTGTATATATATATATATATATATATGCATATATCTGCATATATATGTATATAAATGCATATATATGTATATAGCTGAATATATATATATATGTATATTTATCCATATATATATATATATATCTGCATATATATATATATATATATATTCATATATATGTATATATCTGCCTATATATATGTGCATATATATGCATATATATGCATATATACGTGCGTATATATACATATATATATACATATATACATTGTTTTACTGTAAACACTAATGCTTGTCATATTTCTAATACCATCACAAGGGTGAGTATTTGGCGAGTATATATATATATATATATATATATATATATATATATAGCATTATTTTATGTATATATAAACATGTTATATTATAATGTGATATGATATTCTGTTATCAATTTTTAATTTAAACAGTTCTTAATATATTAGTAGATTTTAGAAATAGTAGTAGTAGTAGTAGTAGTAGTAGTAGTAGTATGGCAATATATTCATTGCTAGTTGGCTTCACATAGGCGTTTGTATGCCATACATGCAAAATACTGACAGGCTTAGTCCACGTAATTTTGTTACTAAGTCATTTTTGTATATCCACGTGTTGGTTCTAGCTATCTAATCAATAAGATCCATTGTTGTTTCCTGGTCATGAGTTTATGTTTTTTTTTAGCCAATGGCTGTGTTTTTTTCAAACGGCGACATGTATTTTACACCGTTTGATATTGTCTTGTGTAGGTGTAACTCATCTATGTTATAAGTGTTACATTTACAGATCTTATTTTAGTATGTGAGGCATTGGAATACTGTATTATCCATTTATTTTGTTATTCGTTAGTATGTTCAAGTTTTACTGAGTTTCATTATCTATTGATTACATTTCCTATATTTATTTGCTATGTATATGGATATTCTAAACTAAAGTGTGGTCTATGTCTAACTTTTGTTGCTATTTCGTTATTTTAGTGTAGTATTCCTTGGATATCTTCAAAATGTCAAGCTTCTAATTCAAACATAGTATATATGTGATATATGTGTCGTCTTAATATCAACCTTTACTAGTCTATCGTAAGACCTTCCACTTAATCCTGTGCGAATATATTTTTATACAACTATGAATATTTATAATTTGGATTATTCGGATAACTGTTCTCATCTTAAGTGATATCATAACAATGATTCAGCCGCTGTAAAATCCGGACTTTTTTCAAAATAATACAAAGTATCGCAATACCAGTAGGGCATACGATCGTCCGGGATAGAATTAGCAACAGCCAAACAAAAATCTCAAGCGAGCTCGCCCCCTTCCTCGAAAGCATCTAACTATGTGCTGACAATATTTGCATCCAATATCTGGACATAATCAAGAATTTACGGAGTTCAAATCTCGCCAAATAAAAAGTTGGGAAATCTTAAATATAAGGAAATAATTCTATATACCAATCATTCACCAATAAGAGCAATTGTCAACAGAAGTAAACGTCAGCTGACTTCCTATGAATAATCAGTGCTGAACAAATGTCTCAACTTTGCCACAACAATCAAGCGGATCCCATACTTAGACATGATAGCTTCAATAGAAGACCCAGCCTTGAATAAACCCAAGACACAAGGAGATGAGCTAAGGTGGAAGGTGAGACAAGCACTTCAGTATTCAAGAGTTACAAACTCTAACATCTCAAAAGTAAAATGTTGGCTATCATGTCACTACGCAGTAATGATGATATCATTAATACATAAAGGCAATACTACAGCGTTGATGGATAGAACGGAATATTTAAAGAAATTGGCAGATCTAATAGTATCTGGTGGCTACTTTAAAGTTAAAAAAGGATTCGACTCTGAAAACAGAGAGTAAGCTGTCACAAAACTCCAGAAAGAGCGAGGACCTAATACCACTGGCAAAATACAGACAACTAGTTCAGCATTACAACATTACAGTAAGCTACCACACATATTCGGCGTTCATAACATTCACAAAGACGGTATTCCATAAGCCTCATTATTTTAACGATAGAGTATGCCATCCATTCAACCGATTTATATCACCATCGTATGTAAATAATTCAGCGCACTTCGCAGAAAACCCTACAATGTTCCCATTGATTACAACTGGATGGTGAGTCTAGATGTAGTGAGTCTGTACACGAAAGTACCTACTGATGAAACTCTGGCAGATCTAATAGTATCTTCAGTTGACTTCAGATACTAAAGAAACGCACTTGTATCCCAATTGAGTATCTAATGGCGATGGTGAACTTCTGTGTAGAACCCGCATACCTCGTGATGGGATCTGTTTTATACCTGCAGGAAGAAGGTCTAGCTATTGGATCACCACTGCCCCCAGTATTGGGCAATGTATACATGGTATATTTCGAGGAAATGGCGTTAAGATCAAAACCACTAAAGGCAACAATGTAGCTAGTATATTGTCACACCACATTCATACTCTGGCCTTCCAGGAAGATGTGCCAACATTACTACACTATTTGCATATCTGTCCATCTATACAGTTTACGATCGAAAAAGAAAATAATAACAAATTATATTTCCTAAATGTGAAATAACTCGTACTGATCAGGGATTTAGGACATATGTCTATCGTGAAGCCAACCATATAATTTAAAGAAAATAATTGCCTGCTGCCGAAAGCATCGAGGATAAACAATATATTGTAACAGAAGTACATATCAAAAAGAGATGGACAGCTTGAGAGAAACATTCCACCGAAACAACTATCCAGAGAGAATGACACTAGCTCCAAAATAGCTATACCAACCACTTAAGAACACACCCCGAAAACTAACCACCGTTATTATACCATATATTAAGGGGTTGTCGAAAAAAGTCAAAAGAATATGTAATCCATATGCCATCAGTGTCGTATTCTAGAGCGAGTCAACGCTCCGAAAACATGTATTGCAATAAACTGTGTGGATTTGATCCAATGTAAGTGTAGGTAAATATACAAAGGTGAAACATGTTGCCAACTAAAAAGTAAGACTAACACAATAGCTGAAAAGCTGTAATACGAAAAGTTAGATATGGCTGGCTACATATGTTTGGAAAATTGAAAGCATCTACCGTTATGGGACGGAGTAAACATTTGAAACGATTGAGAGTAAGATGACTCAAAGAAGCAGAGCATATGTTGGGAGACAATGATTTATTAAGCATACCTAGTATAGCATTTAATACAAAATGAGAACCATTAATTATAAATAGATAACGTTATAATACATATATATATATATATATATATATATATATATATGTATATATTAATATACAGAAATATGCCCAATTAAAAGTAGAGATATATAGTTATAACTCGTAAGATGGCACATTAAAAACAAGAATATGGTTAATATTAAAACAAAAGTAAAATAAACTAGATAATTAATAAGAGCGTAATATTAATGTATCTGTAATATACCAGAATCATCCTAAACAAGATCGAGGAATTCGTAAAAAAGTGTCTGCATTTCTCAGATCTGAAACCGATGGTACGGATGTTGTTCTAACTTACTGTATTTCATATATATATATATATATATATATATATATTTGGCATATATATATATATATATATATATATATATATATATATATTTGGCAAATATATACATATATATATATATTTGGCAAATATATATATATATATATATGTATAGCGAGAACGAGCGACAGAGGGGCATATATAGAGGAAGCAAGTAGGAGCGAGATAGTCAGCGACGAATCTGAGGAGACAAAGTACAAGTGAGAAAAGGTTGATTACTCGGCGTCTGCATGTTCAAAGCAGGCTTCTTTTTTGGACAGGGGTGTGTGAGAACACGGCTTCTGCATGACTTTTATCAACGATTAATTAAATAAATTAGATAAATAATGGTTTCTTTGATATGACAGATGCATTCAGCCCTTATTCGCTTCCGGTCAGTTGATTTACATACTTCCAATCTTCAGATTGAAAATAACTGAACGCGGATTATATATTTATGATCATTAATCGTGCAAGAAATTCGCTGTTACCTTCGCTTAAATATGAACATTTTAACGTATATCGGTCACGAATTACAAGTTAAATGTAAATATATAGTTTTTTTTTACTCATTTCTCAACGGTATTTTCTTTTAAAATTATGTGTGTTCGTAATAGTAACGTTTATCAGAAGAAAACTTTTCTAATATTAATCCTCGAGCAAATTAGTGCATGGGGGAAGAAAATAGATTCCTGCATTCTTACTGTAAGTGCGAAAAAAATGAACACTGAAACTAAATCAAACAGTCGGCTGCTGATTATTTTTCATCTCTGTGTTTACTTTTGCTTTCTTTTTATCATATTTCATTAGTAGCCAAAGTTTGACTATGAATCAGAGAGATACATCATTGGGGAGAGAAATGTCTTAAGAAATCAATTTAACACAAGACGAGAAATATGTTACATACACTTTGTAAAACCTTCTACAGAGAACACAAGTAACGCCTGGCATCCCCGCTTGTGTCAAATAACAATGAAAGCAATTATTGTATTAAGAACTGTACCGTACAACCTCTCACATTTTAGGAATACTATATCATTAAAATAACAATACAATTATTAGAAAGTAACATAAACTAGGTTTTTTTGTATGACTATTACTAAGCATAATTGAAGCGTAATGTGGAATGTATTTTGATTTATTTACGGGTAAAATTGAATGCAGTGTATACCTGCGTTTTTACATGTTGGCGATTAAAAATAAATAAATATGATCATAATTATACTAAAACTATAACGAATTTCGGAGAAATATAAAACATAATGATAATAATTAATATAGACATACATACCGATAAGTATTGTTTAGACAGTACTAGACAAATATCCGATAACTAGATCGATTATATATGCATTATATATTACAGTTTATTGTATTTGAATTCATTAAAACTAAAATAGTTTTGGAACACAGTGATACTTTCTTATAAAAAATGTCATACTAATATGATTAGTGGCACGTTCACTAGTAGAAGTAATAGTAGTATTAACCGTAGTAGGTGTAGTAATCATTATTATAGAAAGTAGTAATAATGATAATAATACTAGAAATGACACCTGACTGTATATAATACAGAGAGACATTTTCCAAAGAGACTCCCTCTTTCTACAACTGTTTATCATAGTCATGATGTTACTCAACTACGTACTGAGAAAATGTGATGTCCGATAAAAGTGTACAGACACAGAACAAAGTAAAACCACGCTCATGTACATGGACGACCTGAAGATATTTGCAAAAAGCAAAAAGGAACTGGAACAGTTGATAAATACGAGAAGAATCTGAAGCCAGAACATTCAAATTGAATTCGATATTGAAAAGTTTGCACTGCTAGAGATGAGCACGGAAACACTAATATAACATAGGACATGGAACTGCCCAAACAAGTGGAGATGAAAGCGCTAGATAAACAGGAAGGCTATAAATATTGGAGGGTCCTGGAAGCAGACACCATCAAATCTACAGAAAGGAAAGAGAAGATTATAAAATCATATTTGTGAAGAACAAAACCATATTTAGAAACGAAGTGATACACCAGAAATCTAGTAAAAGTAATATACACCTGTACAGTATCACTAATAAGACACTCTGGACTATTTAAAGCCTAGACTAAAGAAGAACACAGACACCTTGACCATGCACAACGCACTACGCTCAAAATACGATATGACATACTCTATATGAAAAGAAACAAAGAGGGAAAAGACTGGTAAGTATAGCAGACTGTATTGAAGACACAAAAACAAGCTTGACAAATTCATAATACAGAACATGGAAAGGCTATTTACCGCAGCAAGAGATACCATCTCAACGAATAACTCGGGAAACACCGGCACGAGAAACCAAAAAATAAGAAACGAACATTGCAAAGCAAAACACCTACATTGACGCTTCATAAAACTGACAAAAGAAGGCACCAACGACAAAAGTTAGGCATGGCTAAGTAAAGGACACTTGGACCGAGAAACAGAATCTTCACCGCACAGAACAATGCCATTAGGAACAACTACATAGAAAAAACAAAGGACAACAATAAATTCAGACTGTGTAGACAAGGACAGGGTACAGTAACTAATATAATAAGGTAATGCCGCAAACTATCCCCCCAAGAATACAAAAAACAAACAAACAGTGTGCTGGGAACTTTGAAAACGATTGAATTTAGAACATCAGACACATAGTACAATCATAAACCACAGACAATACTTGAAAACGAAAACGACTAACTCCTCTGGGATATTGATGTACAAACAGATAAACTCATACAAGCAAGAAGACCGGATGCCTTGATAATCGACAAAATGAAAAACAGGACAATTATTACACATAATCGTAGGAGCACAAGGAACATTCCCTCAAAAATTGAAGAAAATACTTGGATAAATTGAAATGAAAGGGATCACTGGATACATACAAATGGACGGCAATGATCAAAACAGGTACAATCTAAAGAAACATCCTCGAATACGGAAAGCAACCCACAGAAACGGTGAATGGTGACCAGTCACATTCCAGAGATGGGGAGTACTGGAAATCTTGAGAAGCTTGTGGTCTCGAAGACTCCAAGGAAGACTACTGATTGTTGTGGTGAGCAACCACTGAATATAACTTGTGTGATAACTCCTAGTAAGCAGAAATAATAATAATAATAATAATAATAATAATAATAATAATAATAATAATAATAATAATAATAATAATTAATAATACTAACATAAAGGATTAGGGAGGACGGAAGAGTCAAGGAAAGAGACCACTATCGAGAGGTCCACTCGTAGGTCACAAAGATGATAGGAATCTTAATGAGGGTTGCTGCCGCTTAGCTTTAAGCGAAAACGAACGACCAATATTCGCGATAAATAAATGATAAATAACTGTTACAATAACGCAAAGAGGGTTGCCATGAACACGAAATACACGGAAAATAATAGTAATAGTAGAAAGCATCACTGTTGTTGTCAGTGAGCGACTACTCGTTATATTCGTGCAAAAAATCATAGTGAGTAAAATAATAATAATTTATTTTTTGCATAGCTTTGTCTATTTGCTTTCATTTTCAATTTTTATTTAATTTTCGACTTTTAAGTTTCGTTTTTCTCAATTCCATCTCTCATCACATCGATCTTTTTTGCTTCACCAACAAAAATGTGTTTTTCTTTCATTTTTGTCGTGTTGTCTTTATCTTTCGTTTGCAATCCTTTGCTTAAACCCTTGTAACTCTCGCTTTTATTATTGTGTCCTTTAATCCTAACATTCCATTAGCGATGTTTCTAACAATGACGTAAGATGTTCTGTGTTCTGGGTTGAAATCTATCTATATCACATTTATTGTTGATTTGGTTATAACCGTGAAGTGGTATCTTTTAGCTCCTTAGATCAAATGGATTCATGCCTTTTCTGGAGTGATTTCCATAAAAATGGAGAGAAACGACGAGTAATTTCTTTCTCTTATATTGTACATCTATTTTTCATTTTCCGTTTCCTTGTTTTTTTTAAATTTATTTCCTACTTGTTAATTTTTATCTTTCTTAGCTTCAACTACCTTCCTTCTAATTTATTTCAGTTATTCTGTATTTCGTTTATTTTATCATTATTTAAATAGATAAGTCACTACTTACCAAGGCCAACGGCTACTCGAGGATAATGTTTAATGTGATTGTCAGTCTGATGATGCAAATTTCTATGAGATGATTGAAAACGATTAATGGGATGGATAAAAAAGGCTTAGTTGAGAAGGCCGCCCGAAAAGTATTTGTTTACATTGACATCGGACAATCTTATGATCTTCAGGGGATCTGCCCGTAGGTTTCGCTCAAAAGACTGAAACTTTTTGTAAATTTCGTTTAGTATCTAGTACATAGACGCAGAATGTAATAAGTTATTGCAGACACGAATTTTATCTATTAATGTTTTAAGAGAGGAACAAGAAAATGGGGCTCAGTCGAACACCTCACATATATATATGACGATTGAGTAGAGAAGAGTCGAGTAACGTATTTTCTGTGAGAAAAAAAGACATATAGGAAAGAGAAGAATCCATTGCTATTTGATTGAAAAGTTGATTTTGTATTCCGTCAAGTTAAGGTAGATTGTCATGAGCGGATATATTCCCTTTTCTTGATTTATTTCTCCTATTTCGTTCTCGCTTAGTTTTCTGTTGGTTCTTTCTTCTTCTAACCAAGCTAAATCCGGATATTTATTATGTTATCTTTTGCATTTTTGTTATTCTTTCCATTTATGTAAGTTTTATATGTAACAAGAATTTCGACCATCTCCTCCGATTCGATTTTCTTCTTAAGATGCAGAATAAATCAATGAATAAACGAATGAACTAATACCGAAAACTGAGCCTTCAAGCCAATTCCCGAAATAATAAATATAGTATCATTGCCTTTCCTGATATTCTCCAGAGTGCACCTGTAATCGGATGCCAAAAGCAGTATTCTCACTCCGGATATGAAACTCAACCAAAGTTCAAGTTGATACAGACAGATTATTAAGTTAACCGCACACTCTATAACGAAATACAATACACCAAAGCGTATCAGAATTAATTACGGGTAAAAAGGATGAAGAATTGTTAGCGTTGATAATGGCGTCCGTTCTATGTCATGTGCATTTTGGAACGAGAAGAGTAGCGGTATCGTTGCATATTTGATACCAATCAAATGATACAACAAGAATCAACAAGAAGATTAATTGAAGATCGGAAAAAATTTCGAAGTAAAGTAGAAGAAAATAAATTATACTGACATTTCCAAAAATCAATATTATTTTTGTAAAAATATTGATTCACGAGCAAGACCCGTAGAAATTCCACATTTGTAGCTTTCATCTATATTTGAGTGTTCCTTTCGTGCTTAAATATTTATATCCTTATGCGGTACAACGCGAACGCAAACACACGCTATACGTGCACCCCTATTTTAGTTAAACATTTCATTTATAAAAATTACTTTATTTTTTATTGCATATTTCGCTATCAGTCGATTCCATCTTCAAAACAGAAGGGGATGATAACATACGTAAGAACACGGAATTGTCCTAACGTCTTATTATATAGATAGCCAGGTGGTGTGTATGTGTATGTGTACATTATTTAAGTGAAACCTAAAATATATTAAAAGTTCGTCAGGACCATATATAAAAATGGAACTGTATAGAAACTAAGAAAAATGTAAGTTATTTTTCGATTACAAGCAAACATATGTATTCCCTTGGGTGACTATTAATTATTTCGAGAGTACATGAAATAGTATTTTGTAATTTGTTTGCTAAGGATTGATTGTTTGCATGATTTGGACTTTTCGCACTACTATTCTATTTTTTAGGTTATTCTCGTGTCGATGTAACCTCCGACGTTCTTCAATTATGTCTTGTCGAACTCCTGGTACTTCATGTCGAACTCAGAAACTTCTACGGGCTTTCTAACTTCACTTTTTATTTAATACACGACGTAAATTGTTTTTACTTCCTCGGTCAAGTCCCGGTAGACGTCTGAAGTAAATATTATTTTTAATATTATTCTTAGTTAGAATCTATTGTTGTAAAGAGTTCACCTAAAACTTCGATAGGACTGCCACTTTTATTCGTTGCGCAACATCACCATATCAACTTTACTGTAATCACTGACTTAACGAAAACAAAAGCCCGGTGTACAGTTACAAATATCGGTATAGATTTCCGAGTTCGACGTAAAGATTTCCAAGTCCGACAAGTCGGAAGTTGCATCTTGTGAATAACATGCAAAGTGAGAATATTTTTCCGTCTTAAACAAATAATACAAGTATATGAAATAGTAATAGTTGTCTCATTTTTAGTTTTATCAGCGTGTCTTATCAAATGTATGTATAATGACATTGTGAAAAAATAAAACAATAGACGTTTCTTTCTTCATATATTTTATTTGATCAGTTTTCCCTTTTCTCTTTTCTTTTTATATCTTAATTATTTTATACTGTTCGTTCTTCCTCTCTTTCGTCATTCCTTTTACTCTTTTCATTTTCAATATTCTTTTATCTTCGATTTTACTTCCAGTTTAAACCATTGTAAAAATGAAAGTGCGTCTTTTCTTTATCGGAGGATTGCGTGTACTTTTATCGATGGTAAACATTAGAATGGCTGAGATGTGTGGGTCTAGTATTTATATCTAGTGTGTATCAATCGTGTAATTACACTGCGATTTAAATGACGCGTGGGGCAACACGAGTGCCGTATTTATATGTCTTTTAATTCGCAAATTTCAATTTCGAAACTCCGCGTGCGTTATGTACTTAGATGATGGTCTAAATGAAAGTTAACAATATGATATGTTCTAATTCGAACACGACACGCTGTGTCGTCAATCAATGCCGGTAAACACTTCATACAGCAACTTCTCAATGTTGAACGGTGTGTATTTCTAACTAGTCAGCGCCTATAATTTTTGATACTCCCACATGTATCTATCGATGTCAGTAATCAAAATAAACTATCCAAAAATTGTTGAGAGTTGTAGCAAACGGATACATTTCTGTCATCCTGAGCATGTCTACAACTTAATTTCTACTGTTGTATTGAGGTGAAGTATTTCTTTAAGCGGTACGTGAAAAGCGCAACATCAATAATGATTAGTTTAATCCGGAAAGTTTTACATTTCACCACGTACCTTTCGTATCAACGATAACTTATCCGTGTCTTATCTCCCTATCCAATATAAATTAATATATAATGTTATATATTTTTCTAATCAATGGTCTACCCACATGACACATATATTTCATTACCTTTACATCTTCCAATATTAAGCTTTCAAAGATTTACAAACCAACCTAATACGTTAGCATACTTCACGTTAAGTATTTTATCTCGAACTAGATTTTCCTCGGGGCCATATTTTTTATCCATGCACTCATATTAATCGCACACAACACTAAATAATTGTTGTCATGTATCAATTCATATCTCTAAAAGTGTGAATGATTAATTTATAGCGCATGTGACAACAGTCGCTCATGTTACGATTCCAAATGGCGCAGTGAATCCCAACCATAATTATAAAAACATGTGTTCACATGTACATAGCACATTACTCCAATTTAAAGGGATAAGTACAACGGAAATGTAAGTAATATGTGGCTAAAAGAGAATATATTATAATTCAAACATAGCTATTGTATTTGATGAGTGTTATACTGCGTGCAGATATAGCAAAACCTTTCAGTAGTTCGAACTCGCATAGGAACACAATGTTTTGTGAAATGAATATGTAATTATCAATATGAATTCAAAATTTTCATTTAACTCACTGAACGTTTTGCTGCATCTTTCGGAACCTTTTCATCTACCCTGCTATTCTGTACTGATTACATTACGCAGTTAACCTAACTCTCACTGGATTTAATATGATATCATCTGAAAAGTAAGAGTTTAACCGTCTGTTTAACGTAAACAAGATAGGAACCAGCTTGTCTACCAACTATTTTTATTATACAATGTTGCTGCTATCACTTTAAAACACCTTACTCCGAAACCCTTAGAATCAGCCTAGTTGAATAAGAAGCTGGCAGTGATGTTATTAATCTATTGAACAAACTCAAGCGTGTGTGTACAAGGTGATAGTATGTGTGTCGTTGGAGCAATTATTTGTTTTAAATTTGAACTATGTTTAACATGGTTCTTCAATTTAGCAGGTGCTACTCTATTGTATATACAGGCTAACTATACACATAGTAAATATGTGTGTAATCTTATACATGATAAACCGAAAGACTGACAGATGTAATTTTATATAGAAAAATATCGACACACATGAAATTTTATTTCAACAATCAGCATGACTGACGAATAAAAATGCAATAGATTTAATCATTAAACATTCCGTTTATGGCATCGGTAATAAAAGTCAGAATCCGTCTTCAAATTAAGCAATATTTGGGGAAAATATACTTCAGTATATGCTTGACATCTTTAAAAAATGTCGATTCACGAATTGTCTATATCTAATTGTGTTATCGCCGATCAATTATATGCGGAAATACATTTGTTATCGGCTCATCGGGATGAGTGTGATCTGAAATCGAAGTGATACTCTTTTGATCTTAATTACCCAGAGATGTACCTGGAACGTGTTATCAAAAATAATATCTTTACAAACAACTCTACAATTATTTCTAAACTCAGGAACTCAATCACAAGCCAAAGCAGGGCACTTACAAGAGTTATGGATGATGTTCTACTTTGCATCCAGGTGTGCTTATCATTGAACATCAATAAGACAAAAGGTCATTACTGGACTGTTGTGTACAAGTAAAGCATGGATGGAGGTGTATTTGTAGTAAATATGCAAATATTGCAGCATGTATTGTGCCTGCTATTAACGAGTACATTGTTGGCATCTTTTTTTGGCTTATTACGCGTGGCATGCACACGGAAATGATATTTAATATAATATATTTGCATGTTGATTGAGTGCAAATAATTTTATAGAGATGGGTGTATTCGCTATAATATAGCGAATATATGTATATAAATTCCTTGAAAAATATACGAAAAAGCAATTAAAAATAAAATGTATGAGATGGTAAAAAATATTGATATAAGCTTTGCCTAAATATCGGTTGAAATTTACAATGATTATTCAAGTGTAGGTTTTGGTACAAATTAACACGATGACATCGGTTTCACCAATTAAAAAAAAATCAGGTACTTTTAAGAGTGACCACATGTATGTCGTCAATATTAACCAATGAAAGTGGTGCTATGTTACCAATTAAAATGGATTGACACACTCAGATCGCGAACCAATGACAATGATTTTATTTTATATATGTGTCGATCGTGTTTATCGTTAAATGACAACAGCCGTGCGTTTAGCATATTCATTTATTTTTTATTCATGGCTGTAAACGGATGTAACTTACACAGACATAATTGAGATGCATACAACCATTTATGCATTACCTTAACTTTAATATAATACTTACTAATGATCAACTCAATTCATCTCTTAATTTTAATGCACCCTTAAATCTAGAGGCTCTTACATGGTCAAACACATTATCTAGTAATTAATGTGAAATGAACATTCTCCCAGTATCTAATGTGTAATATGAATTGCACCTTACCATCGAAACCATCAATCAAACCGACAATTAAACACTATGAACTCACTTGTGGAGGTAATGTTTAGAACATATTAGAGTCATATATAGTAATTTTACAAACTATGATTTTCATACAGTTTATGTGTATAATAATGGATTAAAAGGAGAGCACCAGTCCTAATAATATAAAATTGGGAAAGGACATACAATTATGATACAGTGATATCTATTATGATAGAATATATATGTAAGAGACGCACATGTGACCAAACAACTATTAAGTCTAGTATGATTTTATTTCAAAATGAATAAACTTGGACACAGATACTTTGCTAAACTATTTCAGTTAGTTGTACATTCAGTATAATTTAAATGCCATTTTAGCCTGACGATTCCCAACGGAGATGAAACGCGGAAACCTATGCGTAGCTTAATTGACATAAATAATTGTTCATTACTTACTACATAGCTCTACCTACGTATTGAGAACTGTTGAAGTAAATACTAAAAATTAATACATAAAAGAGTATACCCCCTTATGACATTTTATGTTGCTACATGAATTAATAATATATATATATATATATATATATATATATATATATATATATATATATGTGTGTGTGTGTGTGTTTGTGTGTGTGGTAATACTTTGTAAAACAATACATTTGAAAAAAGGTGTAAACTCCTAAAAGCCATACTAGAATTGTTTGCATAGACACGTGGTGCAAGGGATACATGCTTAAGTTTAATTAGTTCTATGAGACAATCTTCTCAATGGAGAAACGCCAACAATCACTACAGGCGATACTAAATAAAAATGCAATGGCTCAGTTAAGACATCTACCAATTTGTGGCTGACAGAAAGAGAATCATGTACACCCTTGGATAAGAGTAAGGATCTTTATCTGAGTTTGACATATATATTGATGAGTTCTTAAAGATGCAACTCAAGAAAGACGCAGGTTAAATCAAGTAAAACATTGTGATAATAACATCCAATATGAGAATTGTAGTCCAAAAATACAACAAATTCAAATTATTTATATATATATATTTCTTCTTCTACTAAGTAATTCCCACAATAGACGATTATTTTATCGACGTAGTTTTAAGTACAATAAGGTTGCCGTGGTCGTTTACCCTAATGCGTCACTTCATGGATTCTTCTCAAGACTAGGGTTAATGGTGTGAACATAGAAATTCGTCTATGAAGATTGCAAAAGCAGTTACTGCGAACATATTACTGCTGTACCTTCTGTAAATGCATACTCTTCGTTATGTATTTCTGTTTGTCTACTTTATTTTCGGCAACCTTTTAATACCAAAGAGATAAATATTCGTTAATAAAACGGGTAAAATTTTGAAATAGTATACGCATTACTCAAAAACATTTCAAAAGACAATATGAAGTTAAAATCTAGTTCCTTTAACATAGATATTGAAATAAAATGATATGAAATAAAATAGCATATACTTTCAAACAAAAAAGTGCACAACTGATTATTACTTTTAAGTCATCGTTTATGAATGCAGCCAGCCCCAAGTTACGTTGGAGTTTCGTTTAAAGATCGATTGCGACGTAAGTCTGACCGGCTTATTGTGCGTAAATAACTACGTTACACACTTACTTTATACACTACAGTAATTAGTCGTATTTAGTATTTAAATATAATAAAACTGTGCTTAGATAAGTACTTGGTAATATCAAAGAAAATATCAATCAATTGTTATTACTGTATATTAATGTAATATATTACATCTAGGTGGCTTTGTTTTACGATCAAGTTTAAATTATATTACGATATAAATACATGATATGCATAATGTATTACTACGCGCTCTCTCTCTTTTTCTCCCTCTCTCTTACTATATTTCTATCTGCTTCTCTGGTTCTACATAGTTTACAGATTTTGTAAAGTGCGACGTAATTGAGGACCGGCTATATATGCATGTACATGTCTGCCTTATATGAGTGTTCTTACGACTGCAAATCTGAATAGAAATTTAAAGAAGATAGTCAACAGTATTCAATATAGTTTAATCGTATCAAATCTAGAATATAAATATCAAAGTGACTTTGCCAATACGAGTTTCTTTCCATTAACTCATTTATGCATGGTTAATTCGATTATTTTCAAACTTAGTTTAGACATGGTCTTTGTGTTGCTAAAAATTCATGTTCTTTAAAAATTCATGTTCTTGGTTTTACATTTGGGAATCTAATTACGTGGAAAGAACGCTACCTTTAAATACGAAAACGCATAAATGATTGCATTAATCGTAATTCCATCTTCAAAAACAATAGATACGGCCTGTAATGATGTCCGCATTTTTTTTAACGGGCATTATATGTGCACAGTGGCAATGAGAAGTCCAGGGCCACTAGGAACAATACCAGGATAAATAAAGAAAGACTAGTGTTATTTTGGAGTCTTTTCTCTGGGAAATTAGTTGCGAAACGACGGATTTAGATTCTAGTAAACTCTACTTTTACATCTATGGATGCAGTTAAAATATAGGGATTCATAGTTTACCCAAGGCATTAGTGAAAGCCGTGTCGGGTTTTCTCAGACAAATATCCAACCCGCTAAGCCGAGTCAATTGTAGACAGCTATAACCACCACGCTCTGCCGGTCCCCTTCATAGCATAGGTTAAAAAAACCCGACAGAAAGAAAATGATCACGCGTATATTCAGCATTGTTTGTTACACTTTTGCTGCTGTGAAGAAGAACAACGGACACTGATATATAACATATTGTAGTGACGGCGCGGAAGGAAACAGCCGTCACACCCAGAGTTGCATTATGTAAATTATGTGCGGCTAGCGGCGAAGAAGGGTAAATAAACTTGATTTTTTTTATCGACGGTGTTAGTTTTGCGGTGAACATCGCGTTTTTCACATGCGTGTCAATAGAAAAGAAAGGAAAGGTAAGGAAATCAAAGAAAAGAACGGTAATTTCAAGGAACGAATGGACAATACGACGTAATTTTATCACACTGTACCTTGATACGATAGAAGCGCGTTCAAGCTATTTCGGCATTTTACTATGGCGAAGGTATGCATACACAGTGATATGATAAAGCCATTTACTGGCGAGGAAGACGTGGTTAAATTGTTGAAGAAATTGAGGTTGGTGGCGAGACTTCAGAAGGTGAATGATGTGGCGAGTTTGCTCCTATTATATCTTGAGGGGAATGCGTTGGCAATCTATTTAAAAATGGACGAGAGCGACCAACTGAGCGTAGAGCAGATAGAAACTCAGTTAAAGGAGGCAATTACAGACGGCACGTTCACAGCCTATGGAAAATTGACCATGGTTTGATTGGCTGGCGAGCAGGTGGGTGTTTACACGAAGAACATCAGACGGTTTATCGGACGAGCCGGGTTCGAGGGCGTTGGACAAGAGAGACTTGTGAAACTGGATTTTGCAACGGGATTCCGTGATGCAATCTTCATTAAACTCCAGCAGACGCCAAAAATTGAGACTCTAACCATGGGAGACCAAAGCCAGGATGTGGTCGCAGCCGTGCGTCCACCCGTCAGGAAATCCGCAGTTCCAACCAAGAGCTGCCCCAGCGCTGGTGTAACTTGCTACAGATGCGGCGACAAGGGCCACATAGCGAGAGACTGCCGAAGACGTGAAACACGTTGCTACCAATGAGGCAAGGTTGAACACTGGGCCCGGAACTGTTCGGGAAACGAGCAAGAGGACAAGGCATCATCGCCACTCTTCTCTCCTACCAAGATGTAAACACTGCGCTCCCGGAGTTTATCGCCCATGTTGATGGAAAGCGATGTTCGGCTTTAGTTGACACAGGCTGTTCGCGGACAATAATAGATGCCAGCCTATGCCGATCCTGGAAGATGGTAAAGGTGGGCATCGTGACTGTTGGAGGCGCGTCCCGTGCAGCTGCGACAGTGGAGTTGTCACCATTGCCACAAATGAAAGAAAGTATGTGAGGATCGATGTCTTGGTGGTGCGTGGTAGACAGCTCGGGTTTGATCTGTTATTGGGGATCGGAGGTGTCACTGTGGGGCCTACGGAAGCAGTTCGGATCGGCGACGGAAAAGTATCTCCATCAATTAACCTGCATTTACTGCTACTTTCGACAGTCGAAGACGATTATGGACCGCGGCGTGGAAGTAGGCAGATAACTCAGCACCTGCAGAGCTGCGTAATGGAGTGTCCGAATATCGATTTGATCAGAATATGATCAAAAGCTCCGCATGTCAATGAACAAGGTTTGGCACGTGCCACACACGGAAGAAAGGCTAAGACCTCCCAAGAGGATGTTTCTGTTGAAGGCCGTGTTACCGCGGAATAAGGCAAAGTTTGCTCAGTGATGGACTATCGCGAACTTACCGATCGATTGGACATAGTCACGGTAAACGCAGATGTTTGCGCTGCTAAGATGCGCGAATTACTTGATTTGGCATTGCATATTAAGCAACAGGTGTACCCCATCTTTTTAGAATAGTTGTCGAGGGTGATAAGACATGTACGAAATAAACATTTCCGTAGCGTATTAATATATAGAGTATAGGATACTATTTTATCCCATGTGTTTGGTGATTAAGACGATGCCCCACTATACGTTTTATACTCAAATTAAAGATACTCTTCTACTCATTAAAAAGGAAAAGTTTAATTTCAAATATAAAACGCTTAAGATCGATGTGCTGAAGTTTAAAATCCACATAATATCAATAGTTTGCATGTGTATTAAACATTTCGAAGTTGTAACTTATTTTAATTGAAACAGAGCTTTTTCAATTTAAAATTAATTTTGTTCTGTTATTTCCAAACTTTTGTTTACGTGGATTTAGTTGAAGCCATACATACATTGGTTTATACATAACCAATGTATCGACATGCGGGAGGTTAATGGTGCACTAAGTACTAAACATATACATTTTAAAATAAAAAGCATCAGTACCTGCAGTTTGAACAGCGCTAGTTTGTGTAAGACTGATTTATTGGCTTCGAGCATGAATACTTAATGAACGTGCAATTACCGTGAAATTATTTTGCAGTAAAGCAGATGTGCACCTAATTACAAAATCGAAATAACCTTGCTTTTAAAAACAGGCGAAAAGAAATTACTCAAAGATAACCAGTGTAAGACATAACCATTTTATGAAGAGTAGTGTTACAGGTTCTAGGACAAGAATCTGACAGCAGAAACGAACGGTCTTGTTTTATAAAGACATATGTGTAAGATAATAAATAATGAAGTAAGCATATATATATATATATATATATATATATATATATATATATATATATATATATATATATATATATATATATATATTCGTAGATATATGCTTCCTCCGGTGGCATTTTGCTATGCTGGGAGGATATCATGATCAACGAACTACATACACAGACCAGCAGCGGAGGGGTAATTACTAAGAGGATCATATAACGAATATTTACTACACTAATTCTGAAAGGAGGAGGTAATACCTGGTATAATATTAGCATTACAATAGAGCAGGTATTACACTACTCTATCTAAAATAGAATCTAGGATAAAAGTAAGAAGCAATGCTTGCGAGTATGGTATCATGGCAACAGAAAAAAATGTGATACTACCCCACCTCCAAAAAAGAAGAAGGTAGTACCTGAGAAGATGGTCTTATGACAAAAACAGATACTACATCAACTCTCTTACATAGGGATGTAACACTTGGGAATATTATCCGCTTGAAAAAGGAGGAGGTAATTCCCAGGAGAACAGTCTTTTGACAAAAGAACCGATACTACACTACCCTATCCGTACTAAAATATTATACTATAATAGATAACAGTTTTTTATTATTTATAATATCGCTCACATTTTAATCCAATGAATTTCTGTAAATAAATGTATTTATAAAAATATGTCTTTTCAAAAATGTTGGGATATTTTACATATGACGGCGTATACAGTAAACGTGCTATTGTGGTGACTGATATGATTCTAATTAAGAGTAGGAGAGACATTTGTTCACATTTGATCAAAGATGATAAACAACCTTGATATCCCCGCATTTTGGTTGCTTTGTTTTAAAGTAAAACCTGTCTCGCGTTTTTGTTTATTTTGATTGTTTTATTTTATTTTTGTTATTTTGTTGTAAGTTTCACCTCGATTATGTGTTTCAGTTTTTACAGTAAGATTTACCTTTCGTGTAGCAACAGTAGAAAATCAATTGGTATTGATAAAAATAAATTACTATTACCCCGTGCAATACCGGGTCGAACTGCTAGTTTTAAATGATATTTTTTTGAACACGAAGCATTTACAATTAAGTAATTTCGAAACAGATTTATTTATCTATTACATGTGACCAGAATAAATGAGAGAAAAGAAACGAAAAAAAAACAAATTTCCTTTTGACTGGCAATTTAGAAAAGTAAAGTCGATCACTAAAGAAAATAATGTTTGAGCACAAATGCTAAGTATGTGTCCAGAAAATAAAACAATATTGCGAATTAGAACTATTCGTTATATTAAAATTTTAAGAAATCATATATATATATATATATATATATATATATATATATATATATATATATATATATTATATATATATATATACATATATATATATATATATATACATTTACATATACATTTACATATACATATACATATACATATATATATATATATATATATATATATATATATATATATAAATATACATAGACATACATGCATATCTGGGCAGCATCTTCTCTTGCAGGCAAGCGTTGTTGAATATAAGAGACAACTCATGTCTAGATATCTGTTGGTAGATCCTTTCAATAGTCCGATTCAGGATCAGTCTTCAGGGGAATGAGGTTTATCAGGTACAGACCATGTGTCAGTATTATAGAAGCTTTTGGCGGGAATTATGTGCTAAGTACGAAACATATATATATATATATATATATATATATATACATGTACATTTATATACATGTATATATATATATACATATGTATAAATATAGAGTAGTTAGATATTCTACGCATACTTCTGAAGATTATTTGAGGATTAGTAAGTGATGTTTACAGAAAGTAAAGTTGGGAGATATCGTAGCAATCTGCATAAGTTCAAATAATACGTCATCGAAGATTTTGGGGCCTGCTAATAAAACACCATATGGATAAATACAAAATGCTGATAAATATATAATTTAGATTTAGTTTTTCCTTTTCCATTATACACACTCACACACAAATATATATATATATATATATATATATATATATATATATATATATATATAGAGATTGTATATATATATAAGTACATTTAATTGAAAAGAAGATACTATCAAATGTAAAAACCGCGAAAAAGTCAGCCGAACAAATAAAAATGAAAATAAACTGGTATACGTTTATTTAGTCTTGAACGCCTGTCTTAAGAGACATGTTTTTCGTATACACCATGAGTTAATCTTTTCAGTTTATTGAGGTGAACTAGCGAAGAAAAACGTCTCATTTCTTTCGCTAAGAATACCAGTCGAGGATCAGTCAGTCCGAGCGAGACTGGACTATTATGATCGCGGTTGATTTTGTTGGAATGTGGCATTTATCTTGTTCTGTTAAGCTATAGAAGGTCCATCCTCCAACACCTTTTCTTCTCGCTTCATGGGAGTGTTTATAGTTAATTACCAGAGTAACTCTCATTGGACCATGCCGACCAGCCTCCTGGGGCAATTTTTAAACGACCAGAGTAGACTTGTGCGTTGTTTTATTCGCTCCACTTACTGACCGTGTGCAAATCTTTTCTCGCAGTGGGAGGGAAGTTGATATATGAAGGTCAATTGACTACATATGTATGCATTCTAGACGATATAACATAACATGTAAACAGAACATCCTTGTATTTTCCTAGCTGTATTTGTTTGTGATTGGTATACTCATAGACCAGATTTAATGAAGCAAAAAATGAAGCGTCATATTTTAGGAAAAAAAATCTCATTTTTGCATGACTCTAGGGTACAGGATAATTCAACAGGTTTATACTGTTGTTTTCAAGTGTGGTATAACGTAGAAGAATGCCATAGCTAACATAATATTTTAGAGTTATATTTTCAAATCCGAAACTCTTGAATATACAAGGACTAACAAAAGATCAGAACACTTATTGAAACCAATGGAAGTTTACAATAGCTCTTCCATGATATTCGGAGTTGTAGAGCCTACGGGTCACAATTCA
>OY744519.1:94489395-94601895 GCA_963556195.1 Sepiola atlantica
TACGTTTGGTATGTATTCTCGCTTAGGTATCCAATCAACCCTTTTATAATATATCACCCGATTATATTTTGGACAATTTTGAGTGACCCCCAGAAGTAAGTTGAGACACCACGTGATTTTGTGGCGATAATTCAACCAGAACAGACATGTTACGGTGCTGTCCTCAAAGTGTATGTGGGGAGGGAAGCGCGAAAAACATAGCTGGGTGTTGCACTGCACGACTATCTATCCGCTAGGGTTTTCTGTGATTGTTCTTCTTATAAATTAACCTTTTTTTTCAAACAAATTACTAAAATGTCTCGATGTTGGTTTAGTCGGGGAAGCAAAGAACAAAGAGATAATTTATATAATGTTCTCTGCAGATAATTAATATTATATTGATGGATTAGGGGCGTGCTGATAGTTGGTTTGCCCAACGATATTTACCTCAGGGGTTTAAAGTGCAATAGGTTTGTCATACCATATCCTGTGAAAAAACTTGTGGAGCAAGTACAAGGATACAGTGCAGAATTATTAGGTTAGCGTCTCTTATTTCTATCCTGTCAAAGAGGAACGAACTAGTAGTTGGTGCACCAGCCTGTATGTGGCAACACAACTCAATGCCTGTGAATTAATATTTTCCTATACGGATACATTTCTTTCGCGAGTCTGAACAAAATCCGTCATGAAGCCGACTATTTTTAGCAATAAAGACGAGTGTCTCTATTCATGTGTATTGAGATATAAGGCCATTTACAGTGTTTCTTAAAATTGGTTAATAAACGGTTAAGCGCCTTGACCCGGCAGGATAAATCTACGAGAGGTCAGTTATACATTTTTGGACCAAACTTAATAAACATTAGTTTTATAGCCTTACGATATATAACTTTGGAGTTGATGGTCTGGGATATCCACTTGACTATTTGTAGACAATTGTGAAGTTAAAGTGAGAATGTATCAATGGCACCTTCTTATATAACTACTCGGCTATCTCTCAAGATTATTGATGATATAAAATAAAATTAAAATTGTCTTAAGCACAGTTTAGGAGAGTAGAAAGTCGACCTTGGGTTTACGTTCGGCAGCCTCGTAACTCTTGCTTTTCTTAGTTTTCTTTTAGTTTTCTACATTGCATGAGCGATGATTCTTACAAAGGGGGAACCATTTCTGTTTTCTGGTCAAATTGTTCGATCTAACACCTATCGTTGGCTAGTTATTACCTTGAATTGCTAATTATTTAGTCCTTACGTCAAGTTGCTTCGCGCATTGTCTGGAGCGATTATATAAAATGAAAACGCCAGCAGTGATTGGAGCAGATTATTATTGAATTTTTTATTTTTTCATAGTGATTTGACTGAAAATTCTAATGAGATAGACACCACAATTAAAAATCTGCGGAAGAAGATATGATGAGTCTTACATATCGTAGTTGTATCAATTGAATCGGAAACGCACGCCTTCGCAGAATGTGATACGTGGTTATTCAAATATAAAAATCAGAAAATTTAAATCAGTCGAATATCGCAAATCCGGGAACATCATGAATGACTTGATTGACGTTCCGTACATTATTAACAAAAGACATTACAATATTAAGGCGCGATTTCTAGGAAGCCTAACATTAATCTTATTCAATAATCTTTTCCGACTAGAGCGGCACATGCCCGTAAATTCTTATCTGTATAAAATTGTATAACCCTTTCTTTATTGAAATTTTGTGGCATGTGAATATGCACACAACTCATGCACACATCTTTTAATGTTAACATGTACACATATTTCTATTTATATATAAATGCATTAGCTGACATACATGTCAGATAACTCATATCTATAATTTTAATGGAAATATCTACAGACAATGTATTAAACCAGTTGATGTTAGGAACTGACAAGATCGAAATATGATTATCGCAAAGAGAGGACATGCCTATTAGCCTTAGTCTTAAAAGGGTCAAGGCTACACTTAGGAGGCACCCAGTCAGCAGGAATGTAAGCTACAGGAATAAGAACATATATTACAATGAGGTATCAAAACAGCGAATTGATAGATACTTTTAGACCAACGAGTCAAACGAGTTTAAACTTTAAAAAAAGCAAAGAATAGATCACACAAATCTGAAAGAACACATGCCATAATGGTACTCACAGAATAGACTGAGCCTAGCAAGACCACGTTCGTGAGAGAGTAAGTCTAGATAACAGAAAAGGGTGGGGGCAATCAAATTACATATAGGTGTATGCACCTTATCAAGAACCATACATTATGACATATATTTCACAGCTTAAATATGACAACAGTACCCATAAATAGTCTGATAGTACATTTGTAGAGATAGAGAATAGCCTGAAGTTCGATAAAGTGTTTGGAGCGATAGAGAAAACGGAATTTACGAGCAACATTAAGAGCAATTGGTCTCATGTTACAAATAAAGATTTGATGAGAGAGAACATCCATGAAGTATTAGAGTCGATCCCTCCTGAAGCGTAGAGTCGTCTATGAGAATCTCAGGAAGAAAAAAGAAACGCTTATGAGCTTAGAGATGTTTTTATTTTCAGATGTAAGATCCCATTAGTTGTTATTTAGATAATTATAATGTTTGCACAGTTTTCCTATTTGTTTTAATTTTAGTTAATGTAAAATGTGTTAAATTTCATTAGAATCAGCTTTAACAGAAAGAGTGAGGTAATAGTTTATATAGGATATATTGATAATGATGATCAGCTTGCACTCTTCTGAAGAACAAGGGAACGTTAAGCACTAGATCCTAGAGTTTGAGACTTAATCGGCACAAATAACAGATTGAGAGATGCACACAAGAACACACACAAATCTCTCGTGTTGGTATAGACAAAATGTTGAACAAGGAAATAATAATGTACTTAAATGAAATAATGAATCTGAGTTGCAAAGATGTATGTATGTAGGATTGTTGGTCCATATTTAATTGTCTCTTTTTATCATAAGTTTACTGCATTTCAGTATAATGAATTTAGCATGTTACACCATGAAACTGCACGTAGTTCTGCCCCTAACACATATTAGAGTCATTGATAGCATTCAAATCACTGGACTATGTGACATTCTTTCCGTTTAGTTGCTTAATCGTCACGCTGATTTGGTCAGGATTCAACTCAGGCCCACTAAATTTCTTGTACACATTTATGAGATGAAGATTGATAATTTGTATTATTTTGATAATTCGGAGGACAGTTCTTATCTAACAACAAACCTGTGACGCAACGAATAAAAGTTCTAAGTGATAATCAGTTCTTAAGTGACACTTTTCTGCAAGTTGAAAGTCAAATCATCTGTACGGTTAATACTGGGAATACAATCACAAATAAATTAAAATGTTACCCGGGCATGACCTACGGAACGTGAGCAAGTATTTTCGGTATATTAAATAAAGTTGTTCCTTCAAAATTTCGTACAAATTATTGAGTTCGATATAAATACTTAATGTCCGTCATGACGCGCTTGAACAAGGTCGGAGTTTACATGGAACGAAACGTATAAATAACATGCGAGATAAAAACAGTAGCAAGAGTAACCGAATCATAAAACTTTAATGAATATATCTCAGCTTGATGACGAGTTAACTAAATAAATGTCACAAGATCAGCAGAAAAGAATGTCCAGTGTGAAATGTAAGATCATAGATTCAGAATCCCATTACATTTCCAGAGTTAGAGAAGGCCTCAAAATTACGATAACCAGCCTCAAACTATAAGTTACAAGAAAGTAAATTATTCATATAAGTTCATATTACTCAATAATATGCATAACATAAAGGTACGTCTGCACTTATCACAAACATATACAATATACAACTTACATATATAATAATAGTGATAATATTAATAATCTAATGATAAAGCGACAGTACAGTATATCGCATCATAAGTGAATTCAGCAATCTGCCCCCACAACTACATTAAAATGGAATGACTGTTTTTTAACGTAGTCCACTATGAATTATGCAAACTAGTAGCTATGTTTTATTAATATAACGCGGAAACGGTACTGGAAGACAAAATGCATACGATCATCTGGAAGAACAGATTCGATAATAGAAAACACATATCGAAAAACTGCCAGAAAACGTATTTCAATTTACCAGCTAAATACAGTGTGACGCCAGAAATACAATGTAAGTACATGGAACTTTCCAGGAAGCTGTAGGTGCAACTAAACATGATATCTACTGAAGTACTTATACTTCTATAGTCACTAGGAACGTTTCGGAAACACCTTGAAAACAGACTAGATGGAATTAGAACATGAAAAACGATGGAGCCTATAATAAACTGAAAACATAAGCTAGCATATTAAGACATTTTCCATTGCGAGAAAAGCAAGTTAAAATACAAGTAATTCAAAAAGTAATCGAATACAATTACATGTACTCAAAATGTCCATGCTACTTGAAAACGTTAATAATCCATACATAATGAAATTAAAAAAAAATAAAATGTAAACTATTAAATTTACCACCTCAAATTTCCGGCTTTTCTAGTAACTACTCTGTAGATTGAGCATACTAAAACGGATATAAATAAACAAGTTTGTTAAATAAATAAGCAAAAATACTATGACAGTGCGGCTTCCAAAATACACGCAGTTATACCAAGATATGTTGCTACCATACAAATATATGTGGACAGTCGTGAAGAATTAGATATCATAAGAGTGAGAGAACCATACCAGCCTCGACTGGAGAAGTGCGAAATCTATTTAAACCTGTCATTTAAAGGCGTGAGAAAACCAGCAGTTTGTCAACGGATGGGTTGGGAATAATACATTGACTTTAATGGAGCCAGGCAGAGCGTACAATTTATCTTGAAGTGATGTGTGTCACTCAGACTCCATGAAAAACACATGTTATACAGCAACATCTCGCTCATCACAACATATGAAAGTAGACTAGCAAGTAAGAAATCACATTTTCGTAAAACACTTTAGATATCGGTGTATATCTTAACATCGGAGAAAGGGGGAATAAATCAAGTGATACAAACTCCTCGGAAATAAATAGTCAAAGAGGAATTAATACGTTTTGTAGCACATACTAGGTGAACTGTCATTACTTGTGAATAAGAACAAAATCGAAATGAAATATAAAATAAAACTTGTAAAAAATGTATTACCAGGAAATAATCACGAAAGACAAGTGATAAAAGATATACGAATACCGAAAACCATCTATAGGCAAAACAAAGTCTTTCAATCTGAAGGAAAAAGAAATTACTTCTAAACAATCACTCGAAATAAATCGCCTATTGATATTACGAGCTCGAAAGTTCTTGATAAAATATTAGATATAATTCAAACTAACAACGGGGCAATTCCTCATGGATAAGAAAGAAAAATATCAGATCTAACATAATATTGAATGCTATAAATAAACAACATGTCAATAAGCCTTCATGAAATAACAGAAATGGCAATTTCCAGGAATCGACAAATTACGGAAACGTTTTATCTTCCTGGATCTGACTTAGAATTTAATTCAGTAAGCACTATAAAAAATGATAACTGATTCTATGGGGATACATCCGTGGATCACTTGATCTATGGTTGCATAATATTAGTCCCTGATATAATAATGGGCACAACAGTGTGCACCAATATTTGCACTGTAGATATCCGTATTGTGTGGAAGAATGATAGCAACAAAAGATATTAATACAACCCTGCCACTGTAACTGCCATAGCAAATATAACTATCAGATAGAAGTTTTACTCTACACAAAAGCGATCAGAATATAGATCCCCTCATGAAAATATAATCACATGTAAAATCTAATTGAAATACATTTTTATGCCTCTTGAAATGCATGGCAGTATCTGCAGATGTTAATGTATAATTTCCATTATTTCATAAGATAACAAGATATCTGGACCACTGCATGCTATTTTGATTTCAAGTGGCAAATAAAAACTACGATTATCACAGTGATTGTGAGTCCAGTTCGTGTTATCAATAAATAGACGGGCACACATTATTAGAAAATGACAGGTACACTTTGTATAAGAAATATCCAAACAATTCTGCTTATCAGCACTGCACACGATTTAACGTGTTCAGTCTCAATAAATTAATTTTAAAGTTATCTGCAATAGAATAGAATTGTTTAATTCTATACTGTTGGTCAGAAAGTAATTTAGCATTTTCGAGGACTATCGCTATATTTAGTAATTATAATTGATTCAAAGATTTGAGCGAAGAACAGGAGGTGCGGAAAACCTCAACATCTCCAAAGCATGTGGACCAGATTGTCTGTCTGCTTTACTACTAAGAAGATGAACTTCTGAGCCGACCCTTGTTTTCTTCAAATTCTATAAGTAATGCCTTGCCGAATCTTGTTGCCCCGATTGCTGGAAAATTGCCACTATGTAACCAGATTACAAGACATCCGGTGATAGAACTGACCAGAAACATTATATCCCGATACGTTTATTTCACTCTTTAGCCTAAGTCTGTGTTTAGATCAGGGATGCAAACTGTGTGCTAACATTGTTTTTTTTTATATTGAAACGATAAAATCATGATAATAATAAAAATAATAATAATAATAATAATAATAATAATAATAATAATAATAATAATAATAATAATAATAATAATAATAATAATAATAATAATAATAATATTTGTAATAATAAATATTACGTGTCAGTATGTTTTCAATGGACGTTGAACTAGTTTTAAACAAAACCGATCACTGAATTTATGTATATCGTTTAATATCGCTCTGATATTGCATATTTAATGTATTTCAGATATATCAACAGCAGCTTCTTAAGTTTGACAGAACAGAGCATCAGAAAAATGTTTCCATTACTATTTGTAACTAATAGTTTTCCAATAAATAACTCATTTACACAAGAAATTCAAAGTAATATTGCTGTATTTTAGTTACCAATATACACGCCTGATGAATTAAAAAATAATATGTTTAATGATTTCCATAACTTCGACTCGCATAGCCAAATAGTCAATACAACTGGTATATAAAGTCACGAGAGTATTTCCATATTTCAAAATAAGACACATTCTAAATGTAGACATTAGTAGACGTGTTCTTTTTTATCTGTATATCATGTCTAGTCAATATTTATGAAAAAAATGATAATTATCTATTTTTCAAGATGATAGCTATAATCTTACATCCGGCGTAGACGATAAGTTCACCAATAACCTTGTATCAAAGCAACATTTTTACTTTTTCTAAGAACCTAACTTTTTCAAGGTATCTTACTTAGTGAATTACAAGAAGTAATAAGAAAATGGACGTGTAGATGACACAGTAGTACAGTGATTACAACACAATATTATTTTATACATAATTTAAGTGACCAACATACACTCACCAACCCACAAATATATATTTATATATATATATATATATATATACATATATATATATATGTATATATATAGTAAATTTATAAATATATATATATATATATATATATATAGACATCTCTCTCTATATAATATACATAAATAGTAAATTCCGTATTATAAATATATATATATATATATATATATATATATATATATATATATATATATATATATATATATACAGGAATAGTAAATTTCGTATCATAAATATATATATATACATAAATAGTAAATTTCGTATCATAAATATATATATATATATATATATATATATATATATATATATATATATATATATACAAAAATATATATATATAGAGAGAGAGGGGGGAGAGAGAGCGAGAGAACGATACAGCGAGAGAGATATATTAATTCATATATACACAGACAATATTATAAGAAGAGATGTTTTTATCGATGTTTAGTATTTACTTCAACAGTATTGAATACCTGAATAGAGAAAGGTAGTAAGTTATGAAAATAGATTTAATAAAATACAATAATAAAATACAGTTACATACAGGCGTCCGCGAGTTATCTCGTAGGGAATCATAAAGCTGTATATATATACAGTAGAGACAATTAAAACAGTATTTTGTGTTGTTATATTTACATACGTAGTTAAGTATGGTTTTACCTTTACGTGCTTGTTTACACTTCCGTAAATCAACTGATCCCCAATGTTTAACATTTGTAAACCCAATAATAAATTAATTTTACCTTGTATAATTACTTTTGGTCGCAGTCTAACATTCGCTAGATTTGAAGATGAATAAATTACAGATCAGCTAGTAGTTGGTCGTTGCTTGGCCTTTGAGTGTCGAATCTTGGGGTTCTAATGCTTGCTATTTCGTGGAATATAGATGACTATATATATATACATATACATATATATATATATATATATATATATATATATATATATATATATATATATATATATATATATATATATATATGTATATGTGTGTGTATGTGTGTGTGTTATTGCGTTGGAGTTTGATTTTAAATCTCAGAATGGAACACTCAGTTTAGTATGGCAAATAATTGAACATAACATATATATCAACCGTGATATTTCTAACGTACGAGCTAAATATAATTCATAAAGACTGGAAATATTGTTGAATATTAAATAACAAATGAACCACATACCAGACAATAAAGGAAATCCCCTGCTATTTATTTTCTGGTATAAGGCCAGTTTCCTTATCTTTTATTTTAATACCAATATATCTGGGTAATATACAACTATACATATATATATATATATACATATATATATATATATATATATATATATATATATATATATATATATATATATATACATATATATATATATATATATATAGAGAGAGAGAGAGAGGGAGATAGAGAGAGAGAGAGATAGAGAGAGACAAAGAGAGATAGAGAGGGAGAGGGAGAGACAAATGTAAGTCAGATATATATAACCATTGACTTAAGTTCGGGGTTTGAATCTACGACAGGTTGTACATCTATATCTAGCGACACTGATTATTCCTGGTTAAGATAAAACATATATTTATGTGAATATTGAAAAGGGTTTATAGCTGAGCAGCTTAAGTAAAAAATGATGAAGAATCGTGCATTTTGGTAAGCAAGCATGAAACTTGGCAGGATTGCTCACAATGGTCTACTCTTCCGAACAAACTTTTGGGCCACTCAAAAATCCAAGATGGCCGCCATTTTTCAAGATGGCCGCCACGGATGGTAAAATTTATCATTTTGTGAACTAAATGCTTCATTTTTGACCGATTTCCAAATATTATTTATCAATTTATATGTTTCTGATGTCAACAAAGCCATTTCTGACGACAAAATAAAAATTTAACACCATTTGAGTGTAATAAAGGCTATATTTTACACACTTATGTCAGTTTATCCCGCATTTTTCTCTTCTTGTTCGTGTGTTTTCATCAAGATGTACACGTTCAACACTCGCAATTGCAGCTGCATAAATTTGTACATGGAAGGCCGAATTTATAGCATTTGCATCTTCCAAAGCATTGTGTCTTGCATCCGCATTTTGTTAGTTCCTTGCAGCTTTCTGCAACTGGCGGAAGTGTTGTTCAAAATATCTTCCATGTATTGCCGTGCTTCTTCCACCCCCACTCGCCAGGACTATCAATTTCCATGTGACAGCATGTTGCTTGACTCCAAATGCACCCTGCTTGATATGTTGCACGCTTTGTGTGTTCAGTTAAAGCTGCTTTAGTTGGAGGTATGGAGTCATAGGGTCTCTGTTTACGAGCAAACATGTCCAATCTTACAGCATCTATTTCTGTGAGGGAGGTAGATCTGTCATACATTGTGATGACAAACTGGTCAATAACTGCTTGGTCCTCACTTGTTATGACTGGTGGATGACTGCTCAGCTTGACAAATACGTCCGTCACGTCAGGTAAAACATTTCATGTCTGAAATGCTGTCTTTTTAGCTTTATATCGAAAGGCTGACACATTGTCACAACCAGTAAAGGCATGGAAAAAGGACAAGCCTTTAACTTTTTCAGGGCCAAGTACGCTGATGACTTCATGTACTGGAATAAACCTTGTGTCATTTCCTTGACCAAATTCAATGAACATTGCCTCCAGGCCCAACTCTTTCAAGACTGGAAATACAGTGATGGCAATGACACGGACATCTCTGTCATTAGCTTTCAGCAGTACTGTTTTGTAACCATGATTAACTGCATGTTTTGCGTGTACAAACATCCTTGTGTCCGATTCCTCATGGTTGCAAGGTGCTAGTCCTTCAAAACTGATATTCTGATTGCTAACAACATCTGCAACTCTGGTGATTACCACGAGATTTTCATGACCCTGTGCTAGTGAAGTGATTCTATCAGCCAGAACTTTGAAGAGAGCTGTTTTATTGTCATCATCCCTCAAGAAATTTCGCCAGTTGGGAGGGAGCTTGCCGTTGTGGGTTACCCGACGCTTTGCACCTTGTCCACGTTTTGTCCGTGTTTCAGCTTTCAAACTTGTTGGTAAGTAAACATCAAAAACAATGTCAGTCCTCTCGTATGCTGAACTGAATTTCAGTACCTTTGGAAAAAAATCAAGTTGTGCATACTCTTCGAAGGTTTTTGATTTGCAGGGTGGTATTGTGTTTACCAATGCTGAACCATCGATGATGATGACTGACACATGTGGAACTGAATCTGGACATGTAACTTTGGACTGAAGAAGCAATGCAAGTTGAGACTTTGTACCACTGTAGAGGTTTCCATTTACACTCAACGATGCAGGAAAGGACTGGTTCTCATGTGTAAAGAATTCCATCAGGTCACACTCCCTGGATTGGCAAGATATGAATAGTTTAGAGAATAGGCGACAGTCATCTTTCAAACTTTTATGTTTGGCATCAGTCACTGCTGCTTCTTGTGTCTGGTCAAAGAAGTCTATGTTGTTCTTTTTGATTTTGGAATAGAAAGCAGCCCGGTTTTCTCCCTCTAAGGTCTTCATGAACTCTTTAAAGCGAGTCCTGCCATTCCCATAGTGCATGCGAACAGCTTCAGCTGCGGTTTCCGATGCTATAATCTTTGTATCCAGAGTGAGTAGATCGGATGATTCTTCTTGAAATGGATTGCCCATTTCATTGATGACAGCCGTGAGCTTTGTTACTTTGCCATAGAAAGCTTTCTGGGATTGACTTGTTTGTTCTCTGTGTTTCATGTTTTCAGTAACATCCTTGTTCGATGACAGTGCTTCATATTCTTCAGTAAGACGACTCACTTCTGGCCCTGCTACCATCCATCTTCGTAGTGCTGAAGGATCCTCTGTCACACCTACGACCCCACCCTCTCCTTTGATGATTGCATTTTCCTGTTCATGTGCTTGATCAATGGCCATAGACGAAAATGGTCGCAATGACTTGAAGACAACAAATTTGCCATTTTTGAATTGCAAATGCGTATCAGGATGGGTCTGCTCTAAGCACAGCATTTCCTTCAGATGAACTGATAGCCATCTTGCATAGTTGTAGTTATTGTTGGCAAAGAAGTATGGTATCAGCTCCATCAGTGTTTCGACATAAAGTCTGAAGTCAGCTTCCCTGAAAGAACGTATGGTCAGTTCCATTGAAAGCACTAGATACCAGTAACTGAATTGCGGGCTCTCTGCTTTTCGCTTCTCACACCACTCATCAAAGCTTAAGATAACTGACGCATCTTGCTCGAAAGAAGTATCTGCAATGTAATACTCGTATGCTTTTTCATCAGTGTGTAGAGACTACATGCAGTAATCTGGTGAGCGTATCGTGTCCTAGTAACACTTGAAGCAGTGATGAAAGATTCTGCAATACCAGACGAAGCTATATCTGCTTCTACAATGGCTTCTATCCAACCACTTGCTTTTAGAAGCGACCCAATTGACTTCAGTGCAGCCATTTCAACATGCAAGCCGCCAAACATGATGACGAACTTATTTTCACCATATTGCTGAGGCCAGTGCCATTGTATTTGCTTGGTCAATGCATAAAGTGGCTGATCAGCAGTTATGACTGGAATTTGCCCTGGGTTGAGGAACGCTATTGTCTCTCTAATCCTCTCCATAACATGTCGTATTGTGGCAACTGAGTGGGCTTGTTCTCGGAGGAGAGGTAGAATTGATGTAATGCTCACTTTTAAATCTAAACCTCTCTTCTCAGAAGCATGGTGTGCCGACCAGATTATGTTAACGTCATCATCAATGCTTTGTGTCAGATGAACCTTTTCTAGCCACTGAAATTCATTTGCTAACAAAAGCCTGGGAAAGTCAATATCGACACTTGTTGTATATTCGAACTCTGGAAGCGACGGAGTCTTGTTCTTTAGATATGCAGGATGAATGTTTGTGAAAGATTCTGGAAGTTGAGGCACCCGTTTTATACTATGATTTTTGATCATAAGTGGCTCACGCAGTTCAACATCACTGTCAGACGTTGGATGTTGAAATAGTGTCATGACAATCACTCTCTTACATATGACATATTATAAGAATGAGCTGAAAGGATTAATTTTTATAACTAATACATTCAGCTCACTTGGGGAATTGAATATCAAGTCAATGATTCGGTTTAATGGCACCAAAAGGCAAAAATCGACAATATTTGCTTAAATTCATCTCATATATGTACCTTTGTGGATTGTAGGACTCATTTATCGGTTATTTTTGTGTCATTTACTGCTTTCGCATCCCCTAAAACATATAATTTGACTCAAAAATTGTGAAAATCGGTTAGATACTTTGTAAACTAGCAATATTGGATTTCAGAATGGCGGCCATCTTGAAAATGGCGGCTATCTTGGATTTTTTGAGTGGCCCAAAAGTTTTTTCGGAAGAGTAGACCATTGTAAGCAATCGTGCCAAGTTTCATGCTTGCTTACGAAAAGGAACGATTTTTCCTTAATCTGCTCAGCTATTAGTAAAATTCGTGCATATATATATATATATATATATAGTGTTATAATGGAAAAATTCCAGGAAGAAATCCGGGTAAGAGAGCTCAATGTGGTAAACAGAGCAATAATACCTTAAAATATAATAACACAAAATTACATGATTGTCGATGCAATAATTTATTTCAACGTTGCGGTTTTATTCAAGCATCCACCTTGACAATTACATTTTTGATACTGATAGAAAACTGAATTATCCTCGGCACTTCGAACACAATCAGAGGGAGTGGTGGTAGCAGCCATTTTGAACACCCAACATAGAGCGAGTAGGAATTAACATCTTAAATTTAACTAAAGTAATCTAGGGGATCTTATGTTTTTTTTTGTTTATTTTTATTAAATAATAACGTCTGGGTTAAGCGCACATATTCTTTCTACATATCCGACCTGGTGACATACGCCTCCATACATACGCACACATATACCTATTCTTAACGTCACACACACACAATTTTTGGCTAGCCCGAAATTCAGCTTTCCGCCCGGCACACGGAACGAGAGGAAAGGGAATATGATAAGACCTGTTCTCGTGTCATCAGCGGGTTGACACTTCTCGTGCCCTCATTCTCTCTAGATTCGCGCGTCAAAATCAATTTGAAAATTAAAAATACTCTGATTTTCACAAGTTCATCTTACATTAGTTTATAATCTGTGGAAGCCTATAATTAATTCTAATCTAATATTGTCTAGTGATAATATTATCCACTTAATTTAATTCGCTATCTTATTTTAAGTAAATAACCGATTACATCTGCATACATCCCCACATATATACACACCTATCCCTACACACACATATATGTATACATACATATACACACACATACATATATACTTACATCTACACACAACATATATATATATAAATGTATACACATACACACACACATACATACATATACATATGCACACCCATACCTACTACCTTGAATTGAAAATTTTAAGACATCGAAGATAAATGTGTTTCGTCTTTAAGTATTCATTAAAGAACATCCCTACTAAATGAATGTATACCTACACACACACACACACAAACATATGTACATACACACACATACACACATATACATATACACACGTATATACGCACATGCACACATAGCCACAGATGTGCAAAATAGAGATACACATACATGTATACATAGACATACACAAATGCACACATGTACACATACCTATATACATACTCAGTCATACGCATACGTACACACATACCTATACTCATATACTCGCACATGCCCATACATGCACACATACACCTGCACCCATGCATACACATATCTACATACATACACATACATATATACAAAATAATATATACGGCCTGGGAAGTCTTAAATTGCACATACATACCCATATGTAAAATAATACATACGTCCTGGAAAGTTTTAAATAACCGGGGTAAGAATTTAATTAAATACAAGTATACATTGATAAGGCAAATATGATACATACATACACACACATACACACACACACATACATGCTAGCACGTACACAAACACATGCATGCATGTACACATATATATACATATAAAAACAAATGTACTTATATATACGCTCCTATTCTTACCATACATACATATACACTAATGCCCGCATACACGCGCATCCGCACGCGCATGCATACCTAGCAAATATAAGGCTATCTTATTTCAAGTAAGTATGTGCGCTTAACCCAGACGTTATTATTTAATAAAAATAAACAAAAAAAACCATAAGATCCCCTAGATTACTTTAGTTAAATTTAAGATGTTAATTCCTACTCGCTCTATGTTGGGTGTTCAAAATGGCTGCTACCACCACTCCCTCTGATTGTGTTCGAAGTGCCGAGGATAATTCAGTTTTCTATCAGTATCAAAAATGTAATTGTCAAGGTGGATGCTTGAATAAAACCGCAAGGTTGAAATAAATTATTGCATCGACAATCATGTAATTTCGTGTTATTATATTTTAAGGTATTATTGCTCTGTTTACCACATTGAGCTCTCTTACCCGGATTTCTTCCTGGAATTTTTCCATTATAACACTATTTACTGGCTCCACAACGTGTTGAGCTCTCACAGGAATTCTTGTATCGGAATTACTTCAGTTTTGAACTGAGGATGGAGAAATTTACACCGTCATATTCGCTGAAAAATATACCTTTTCCCAGCCTACATAGCTTCACTTTCTCTCTTATGGACAGAATAACGGACTTTACCAACAGACTAAGATGGAAAGCGTATTTCTTTTTAAAGAATGAGGATTCTGATTACAAGGAAACCTTTACTTTCAGGTCACAGAATACCTGTAAACCCATTGAGGCTTTGAGGTCTTTCGAGACTGATCTTTTCGACCTAGTCAAAAGAATTAAGTTCCGAAGATATTCAAACCAATTTCAGTCCACTCTGAAGAAAGACATCGCAGAGATCAAGAGGTCGAACAAAGTTTGGGTGAAGGCTGATAAGTCAGCGAATATTTACAAGATGTGCCCATCCGAGTATAAAAAAACTATTCTGGAAAAGATCTGTAATAATTACAGAAAAGATACCCACGACACTGAAAAGATAATTAATGAGGAAACCAAGGACTTTGCGTCCAGGCTGAACATCGAGGATAGAGTGGGGAAAATCGATAACAAAGACGCATACATACTCATCAAGGACCACAAGAAAAATTTCCACATTAAAAAACAAGCTAGACTGATCAACTCTACGAAATCGGAACTCGGCCATGTATCTAGGGAGTTCCTCAAGAACATCATTAAAGTAACTCTGGAGGCTACCAAATTCAACCTTTGGAAGGATTCTTCGGATACTATCAAATGGTTTATATCAATTGAAAATAAGAGGAATGCCTCCTTTATACAATTCGATATTATGGAATTTTACCCCTCGATTTCCAAGGAGTTACTTAAGAACAGCATTAACTATGCTAGGAATTTCGTGGATATATCCGATGAACAGGTAAGAATAATTATGGCATGTCGCAGATCCATCCTTACAAACAACCACGAAACATGGATTAAATTAAACAACAACAGCTTCGATGTTCCGATGGGTGCCTTTGACTCAGCACAGATTGTCGATCTGGTGGGCATATTTATAATGTACACACTCAGCAGAATTGTAGAGCCTAATTTAGTTGGTTTATACAGGGATGATGGACTAATTATCATCCCTAATAGTGACGGCCCCCTGGTATCCAAAATACATAAAAAAATAATAAGAGCCTTCAAATACCTAGGATTTAAAATAGACGTAACCCCAAATTGTAAAGAAGTAAACTATCTAGACATTACACTAGACTTAAAAAAGGGGACTTACAAACCCTTCAACAAAGATAATCACACACCATCATATATCAATATTAGATCTAATCACCCGAACTGCATAATCAAACAAGTACCTAAAACGATTAATACTAGAATTAATAAACTTTCGGCTAACAAGGAAATTTTTGAAACAAACAAACATTTATACAATAGAGCGCTAGAAAAAAGTGGATATAGTGATAAACTCAAATATATCAAGAAAGAAAATAAAAATAAATCCAGGAATAGAGGCCGTAACATAACATGGTTCAATCCTCCGTACTGCCAACTATCTAACATCAACATCGGGAAAGTATTCTTGAACCTAGTAGATAAGCATTTTAGCATGAATAATCCACTCAGAAAGATATTTAATAGAAAAACCATAAAAATTAGTTACTCTTGTACCAAAAACATGGATAAAATAATCAGCACCCATAATCGTAAATTACTAAACAATTCTAGTAAAAATAAGGTTACAGTAGATAAATGTAATTGCCAAGTTAAAGAGAACTGCCCACTGGACGGTAACTGTAAAGTTGAGTGTGTGGTGTATAAGGCCACTATTCATCCGGAAGATAATAACAGGGACAATAAAGTCTATATCGGCATCTCCGCGGGTAACTGGAAACAACGCTTTTATGACCACAAACACTCTTTTAACAACCCAGATCTCAAGAACAAAACAGAATTAGCGAAACAATGGTGGCTTTTGAAAAATGAGAACCGGTCCCCGGTGGTTTCGTGGTCAATACTATGCTTTTCGGATATCCCAAATGGATTTAGGCAGAGATGCAATTTATGTTTAGAGGAGAAAATAAGAATCCTAAAATACGACCGCAATAATCTTTTAAACAAACGCGATGAATTGATGGCGAAATGCAGACATAAATGCAAATTTAAAATTACCAATATCTAATAATCTGATAGACCTCTAGACTTAGAACGGTTAGATACCAAATAGATCAGTTACGGTAAACCCCCATAAATATTTACATTAATATCTGTTATGAACATGTAATTACTGACCTGGTGACATTAGTTATAGTTGTGTTTCGGATGTATGCATATACGATTGTACCTTAAGATATTCGTGTATTCAGAGTACTTACTTGAAATAAGATAGCCTTATATTTGCTAGGTATGCATGCGCGTGCGGATGCGCGTGTATGCGGGCATTAGTGTATATGTATGTATGGTAAGAATAGGAGCGTATATATAAGTACATTTGTTTTTGTATGTATATATATGTGTACATGCATGCATGTGTTTGTGTACGTGCTAGCATGTATGTGTGTGTATGTGTGTGTATGTATGTACTGCATATTTGCCTTATCAATGTATACTTGTATTTAATTAAATTCTTACCCCGGTTATTTAAAACTTTCCAGGACGTATGTATTATTTTACATATGGGTATGTATGTGCAATTTAAGACTTCCCAGGCCGTATATATTATTTTGTATATATGTATGTGTATGTATGTAGATATGTGTATGCATGGGTGCATGTGTATGTGTGCATGTATGGGCATGTGCGAGTATATGAGTATAGGTATGTGTGTACGTATGCGTATGACTGAGTATGTATATAGGTATGTGTACATGTGTGCATTTGTGTATGTCTATGTATACATGTATGTGTATCTCTATTTTGCACATCTGTGGCTATGTGTGCATGTGCGTATATACGTGTGTATATGTATATGTGTGTATGTGTGTGTATGTACATATGTGTGTGTGTGTGTGTGTGTGTAGGTATACATTCATTTAGTAGGGATGTTCTTTAATGAATACTTAAAGACGAAACACATTTATCTTCGATGTCTTAAAATTTTCAATTCAAGGTAGTAGGTATGGGTGTGCATATGTATATGTATGTATGTGTGTGTGTGTATGTGTATACATTTATATATATATGTTGTGTGTAGATGTAAGTATATATGTATGTGTGTGTATATGTATGTATACATATATGTGTGTGTAGGGATAGGTGTGTATATATGTGGGGATGTATGCAGATGTAATCGGTTATTTACTTAAAATAAGATAGCGAATTAAATTAAGTGGATAATATTATCACTAGACAATATTAGATTAGAATTAATTATAGGCTTCCACAGATTATAAACTAATGTAAGATGAACTTGTGAAAATCAGAGTATTTTTAATTTTCAAATTGATTTTGACGCGCGAATCTAGAGAGAATGAGGGCACGAGAAGTGTCAACCCGCTGATGACACGAGAACAGGTCTTATCATATTCCCTTTCCTCTCGTTCCGTGTGCCGGGCGGAAAGCTGAATTTCGGGCTAGCCAAAAATTGTGTGTGTGTGACGTTAAGAATAGGTATATGTGTGCGTATGTATGGAGGCGTATGTCACCAGGTCGGATATGTAGAAAGAATATGTGCGCTTAACCCAGACGTTATTATTTAATAAAAATAAACAAAAAAAAACATAAGATCCCCTAGATTACTTTAGTTAAATTTAAGATGTTAATTCCTACTCGCTCTATGTTGGGTGTTCAAAATGGCTGCTACCACCACTCCCTCTGATTGTGTTCGAAGTGCCGAGGATAATTCAGTTTTCTATCAGTATCAAAAATGTAATTGTCAAGGTGGATGCTTGAATAAAACCGCAAGGTTGAAATAAATTATTGCATCGACAATCATGTAATTTCGTGTTATTATATTTTAAGGTATATATATATATATATATATATATATATATATATATATATATATATATATATATATATATATAAATATATATATATACATGTGTATATCTACATATACTTATATACCTATATATATATATATATATATATATATACATATATATATATATTTATATATACATACATGTATATATATATACATGTATATATATATATATATTTATATATTCATATATATATACATATATATACACCTACATACAACTATATATATATATATATATATATATATATATATATATATATATATATATATATATATATATATATATGGAGCCAACCCCAAAACCATGGAAATCATTATTTTGAATAGTGGAACTTTAGTTTGAGGCACAGCATTGCGTCTTCTCATAGTTTATATACGACCGTGAATGAAAAATAATTAGATTCACAAAGGGTTCTGTGTAGTAAACATATAAAATATACCTCTTATTTTGGGACTATTTATTTTCTGAACCAACATTTTAGTTGTCATATTGTCGAAGTAAAAAATAAAATGATGCACTTGTAAAAAATAGGAGATGTAGTATTTAGCAGATGGCGTTGACATAAAACCGGCACTGCGTGTCGATATACTACTACTCGCCAGATTTTAAGCCATCCTACTTACGTTAATTTTATAGCAAATTATGTAGACAAACTGCCAGAACGACGTATCACCAGATATGGCAATGTCATAGAAATTGTTGACACCTACATGCCTAACATTAGAGCTGTAGAGTCAGATAGTAGAATCTTTGTACACTGATGATGGGTGTCATTGATTGGAAGATTTATATGGGTTCACCTTGTTTGGACACTAATTACTCTTTATAAACGTTTCCTGTATATTCATAATATATAAAATTGTGTTGTCAGATTATTAGAGTTTGTCATCGATGACAATTTACTTGATTAATCCATATTTCATTTGACTAGCAAATTTCTCTTTCTTCTGTAGGACATATTTATGAAAAAATAAATATGTATTTTAATATTTTTAAATGATTTTTATATTTTGTTTATTCCAGTTTACAACTTTATCATGATTGGACCATCTGTCGCTATTATTTTCATAGCGTTTGCGGCTAAGATTCGTATTAAAGAAATTCTACATTGCTCTTTCTGGGACAGCCTTAACATTGTCAGTTGCGTGTGTGTACAAACATATTAGATGATATATGTTTGCAAATTAATTTTATAGCACAGTACTTCGTACAGACTAAAGCCTTTATTACGTTATATTATACTGTGATCTACGTGAAATTACATAAACAACATTTTGACATTGTTGTCACTGAAAATAAGAAGTAATACGAGCAAAGTGGACAGAGCTAAAACAGGACACAAACACGATGTTACTTGGTCGGTCGCCCGGTACGTAAGAACGATACACGTAATCTTTCATGTTTATATACATCAGAAAAGAACAAGGGAGATAATTACAGATTACAAATAATTACTGTGCAAGGGAAATAACCGTTGTCGTTCCCAACATTGACGATTAAATATTACAGATGTTACTCTTATATTTAATATTCCTTATTATTGTACGTATTTTATTATCCCTGTAACTAATTCATCTCGAAATAAGTTAACATGTTTATATTTAAAACAAATACATAGCGCATTAATGTTTGAAAACTCCATCCACCTTTACATGTGAACAACACCCTATTTAATTTACACTAAATAGAGCTTAGTGAATATAAAAGTTAACATACAGTATTTGACTGCACTGATTTACTACGGTTACCAGATAGAGAAAAGTGGCATATAACGCTGACGAGCGATAGAACATTGTTTGTGTCAGTGCATGTGTTAGCGTGTAAGGGTATGTTGATTCGATTAAACGAACAAGTAGCAGTTGGACAACATAACTTGGTTTGTTTCGATACTGTACACACGAAAAAGATGATTTAGGCTTACATTGTCTTGTTAGCATGACGGCACTGCATATTACTCGCGCAAATGGTTATTTCCTCTTGTTTCTGTTTATGCATTGCAATTGTTGGGGAATCCAGTCCGACGATTTAATTAATGAGTTTATGCAGTACGAATCCCATTTAGAAAAACACAAATTCATTTTACAACATTAGAGATCGCATTAATTCAAAATTTAATGGATTTCTATTCCTTAGGAAACATGCCAGCCGTTTGACTAAATTAATCTGAGTAATATTATTTTGCTTTATAAAATGAACACTTCTATAGTATAGTACGGTTGCTTAAATAAAGTATACCTGGATTGATAAGTTTCAATTATGGAATATACATATCATCTCCTCCTGTCAAAATATTAAAGTTATGAAGAAAGGAGACTAAATAAAAATAAAAATAAAGCTTTTCGGAAGTGTTATTTCTGATGGATTAGGAAAAATAAAGAACGGTTTGCCAAGTTTAAATTGAAACCACATGTTAAATCAGTGTTGAAAATGAAAACAAATAATATGTAATTCACCTCATTCAATCAAATTGACGAAAAATTGAAATGACTCAAAATTATCGGTGTATAATCGAGAGTAGAATACAGCGAGTGAGTTTCGCCTATATACTACGTAAGAAAGTACAAAGATCCGTTTGTGTGTTGATTTCACTACAGGATTGAACCGATTACCCCTATCGTCTGCCTATTCTTGAAGAGATATTCGCTAAACTCAATGAGGATTTATTTTAAAGGTTGATTTAAGTCAAGTCCATCTTTACATACCTGTGGACGACAAGTGCTAAAAGCTTATTTGTACAAATACCCATAAGGGTTTGTACAAATTCAGAAGATTACCATTTGGAGTTTAAGTTGAATAAACCGTTTTCCAGCAAATACTTGACATCTTGCTTAGCAGACAGACATTTGTTACAGCCTAACACGATGATATTATTGTGATTGGTAAGAGCACAAAGCGACACATATCGCTTCTACACAAAGTATTTCAAAAGAATCTAGGACTATGGATTAGAAATTGAACAGGGGCAATTGCGACTATTCCATGGAAACATGAAATATATTAGTCTAATCATAGACAGAAATAATAGAAGCTTACACCAAGAGCGATTGAGTGACTGCGATAATAAAATATGCCGCTCCCGAATTGTATGTTTTTACAAAGTATTTTGGTTATACAAATTATTACAATATCTTTATTCGAAAACTGCACGGTTTGTGTGCACCTTTTAATAAGCTATCAGAAAAGAACCAGATTGTTTAGGGACGACAGAATACCAAGAGGCATTTCAAAACATATACAATCTTCTCACATCAGAATCATTTTTTACGCACAACAAACCAGATTTCTAAATAATTGTAGCTACTGATGCTAGTTCTTACAACATGAGACTTTCATATTAAACAAGTTTGAAGACGTATCGCTAAAGTCTATCGCCCACGCATGTAGTACATTATTATATGCAGTTAAAAGCTACTCATAAATCGAGAAAGATGATTGAGTATTAATTTTGCAGCCACTAATTTCATCGTTTGGTTCACGGACGGCATTTTGTGTTGCAACACTACTGTTAACAATTTATATGCATCATACTGCTAACAGATACAAATATCGTGTTAATTACAATTATAAAATGGAGTATATCCTATCGTCAAAAATCAGAAATACTGACGGATTATATAGACTTATCAAAAATTATAATAAGTTTTCCGAATAAATAAAATAAAACGCGCTATGGTAAAGGACAACTCACGGAAGTATATGCAATCTGTGATGAAGTAATTTGTACGGCGATTGAGTGGTCATTCCTACGAAATTGCAGACCATAAAACTAAAATAAATTCCTGTCGGTCACCTGGACATTTCGAGAAGGAACATTTTTATGTGAAGTTATATGTAATGGAAAGGCATCGGCAAAGACAATGGCAATGCGATGAAAATATTCAAAGTTGTTTTTTTAGCAGCAAATACATCTATATACTGCAGACTTTGGCTGAAAACTGAGTGACCCTTGTCTTGGGTTTGCATAGATTTTGCTGGCTTACTTGATGATTTCTATAACTTAATTGTAGTGGGCAGTTTTTAAAAGTTGCCGGAAATATAAAAATGTAAACAAAAAACTACGCAAGTAATCAATAGTTTTTTTTACATGTATTGTCGGCCTAGTTCAGGGTCATTGACTGTTTATGTCTAGCGAATTTGAAATATTTGTAAAACTTTGTAATAGAGCATTTCACGATTGCTACATTACATGCGAGACGCAATGATAAGTAAGAGCGGTTCGTGGATGCGTTAAAAAAAGTTTAAGAAAGCGAGGTGTTCACCTACTAAGGTTGTCATTCAATACTTTTTGCAAGCATATAGAATGATCCAAAATCGCAATGTTCTACTTTCAATGATGTCAGCAAAATCAATGTTGATTAATATAGATTAAAACAGTGTGTGATAGACTATTTAAAACACAGACAAACCGGAGCGTGAAAAAAACATCATGAATGGACGCTTTCGAGTCGACGAAAAAGCTTTCTTTCGATGTTCAAAAACAATAATCCTACTGAGAAACAGAGATAGTGAATTAACGTATTAGAAACATGATTTCCATAGTAAATGGATCAAAATTAACCCATAATGAACACCTGGACTAAATGCGAAAACGATATTCAGATGCTGTGTAAGATAATACTCCAGAGCACGAATTGATAGATGTTGTGTTCGACACAATTAAGATACCAATCCCGTAATAAGGTGCTGAACAATGAAGATCAAAAATAAAGCAGGAGATAACGGACTTCACTGAAATTAACCATGGTGAATATATTTATTCGAATCAAAAATAAAATATGAAAGACCCCTACAGATTTAATTGTGAATAAACATCTACAAAAAGTAATTAAGGTAAAAATAACAGGAATCTAATTATCTTGTTTAAGACACATTTTCACAATAAAGTCGAACGCATATTAACAGCGTATTTTCGAGGATACACCATAACTATTTCCTCAAAACAAGAACTATCAAAAAATATTAATTGGAATGATATTAAGAAGGAGCATTTTGTATAGGAAATTTGTAAACAATAAAAAAACACAATATAATACTTAATAAGAAGAATACTATTACTAATAATAACAACAATAATATCCAATATTAGTCGAGTAAAGACGCATGTATATAAATTGTTAATTGAAAATTACAGAAAATAGAAGTTTCAGTCGGCGTTAACTTTCTTAATTCTAGGTTAGTATTTACTCGGCTGGGGGGATTGATGCAGACGCATGTACGTCAAGTGATCAAGCGCGAGACTGAGAGTAAGAGTTTGGGAAGTTCCTTTTTAAGCAAGCATCGCGTAGACAAAACAATTAACATTTTCTGCTAACATATCATTTAACGGTGTATATAGATCTCTCTGTCTCCCCCCTCACACTACTTGACAATGATTAGGAAAAAAGAGCAATTACAATTACCCTCTTTTTACTTCAATCGTTCTGTCTTGAAATCGTTCAGGAGATGAAATAACTTATTTGAAAGCGGCGTCTGCTCAGTCTAGAAATACCGCAAAAAGGGCGTGTTTAGCTAATAAGGTGTGGTAATAGATGTTTTATTGATTCATGGCTGATGGCTTAAACGCAACAATAATTATGATATTGGTAATTGATGTTGTAATAATAGTTATACTATTAGTTGTCATAGTAACATAATTAGAAAAAGAAGAACAAACACAACACGAAGTATAACATGAAGAATATTGATTTATGTAACAGAATAATAAAAAAAATATTAATACATTACTGCTTAATAGTTTATTTGTATACAAAACAACAATAAATATCAATTAATTCTGACAAAAAAATACGGAGTTAGTGAAAATAAATTCAAGGCAGTTGATATTCGAAAAATAAAAAGTGTACTATATTATAGTCATTAATATAGCCACAGAATATAAGAATACCTATTCTAATATTAATCAAAGAAATTATAACATGGGCAGATCTTGTATTATAAATAGTAAAAATTAAACAAAAATAATTAATTTATTGAATTTAAATAAGAAATTATATAAGAATTAGGGCATACTTCATATGTATGTAATTACACAAAATTGTCTTAACATATATCTGGTTTAAATAAGGTTATGCTTATGTATGCTCTCTCGATAAGTATTCTAAAGTAAGGAATGATATTTTATAAAACGCTGTAAGTTTTTTAAAATAACTTCAAAATGTTGAAAGGACTCAAATGATGTTTTTATTATATTATATTATAATAAGTATTTATGAAATTATTGAATGTTAAATAGCTTCTAAAATGTTTAATATTATAATACATTATGAGCTGCTTACATTGGTATGCTAGTGAACATTATCTTTAATTCATAAAATGTAATATTTGAAGATTACTGTGAATCATTGAAGTGTGACAAACAAGTAATGAAAGAAAATTAAAATAACTGACCTTTTTTACGAAGAAACGTGAATTGATTAGTTACATAACTTTACGTTATGATATTTTTCATAAAAATCAATAATCTATTCATGATAAATAATAAGTTTCCAAGAAGAAAAACGTGGAAAAACGGCAAGTTAAGACCTTTCCCGATTTAACTATTTCGTCTGGTTATATCTCTTGTAGTTCTAGATTGGTTGCTGCTATCATGCTCATTATTCAGGAAGGCGTACATTTGAAATATATAAGCGGGTAACATTTTTTTAAAAATAAATCCAAACATTTAGCAAAAGCACTGGAAAAATAAGAAACACAAAACTTCGAAAAAAATATATCCTTTCGTATATATATATATATATATATATATATATATATATATATATATATATATATATATATATATATATATATATTCGGAAATGTCTTTCTTTTCATTGCGGTGAAGATGCTCTTTCGTAATTATAAATAATATTAATGTGTATATGTTAATTATGTTTTAAAATATTAATACCTATTTACTACGTATCACTAAACGTAATATGTAAAGACTATCGGTGTGTTGCGGGAATTCCATACATTATTTACCAATCTCTATGACTTATTATTTATTATGATGTTATTTTGATTAATAATTTTCTCTGAAGTGCAATACGATTGAACCAAAAACTCACTTTTCTTTTCTTCTGTAAAAAAATACTTTCATTGTTAGCTTAACACTTCCTAAGCAAATGAAACAAATACTTAGCATCCGTATTTATTCATTTAAAATTCTAGCAATTTAAATTTTTTAAAACCAATAAATAATGCCTGTCGGATTATTGTAAAAATAATTGTCAGTTGAATAGTATTCAAATAAATAAAACGAACGACACTACTTAAAGGCATTTATTTAAAACTGTACTGCTTTAGCGAGGGGACGACATAATTTGATTTTGGAACAGTTCATTTAAAATTGATCATGTTGGATGTTTCTACCTTGACAATATTAGAATAATTAGCAAGTTATATGTTAAAAGGTATAACATGCGTACGGATATGAAATGTATTTACTATTATATATAGATAGTTAAAAAAAAAATCAGTACAAATACGTATATGAGGTTCACAGGTTGAATCCTGAGATTCTTCGTTTATTAAATGTTCTCATTCATTCCACTACAAACAGTACAGCAAGTATCAGATAATTGTCTTACTCTGTCTAATATGCAAGTACCTATATTTAATGGGCGACCCCGGGTGTTACTGACAGTATTTGGCAAAATATAAGCCTCAAATTAACAATCCCGAAGATTCGTCACTAGTACATATACATCGGAGAGCCGTATTTCGTTCCGTAATGACGCGTCCCGGACTGTTATTTCAGTGAAAAGCGAAGTACAACATATAAAGACAAAAGAATAGAAATAAATAAATGAAGCCATTGAGAGAGATAAAAGAGATATAGAAAGGCAGGATGCGTTTGAGGGAGAGCAATAGAGAGATAGCGAGATGAAGATAAAAGTCGTCGTTGTATTGAAATGCGTCGGTCGTATCTGTCCCGATTTAGCATTTGAGTTTCTTAAAATAATTACGTGGAAGGAAATAATGAGAGCGAAAGATGTGGTCGAAAGAGACGGCCAATAGCGCAGCGCGAAATAACTGTGGAGTGTTCGTGAACAAAGATTCAGACCAGGGGGAGGGGAAACGAACGGTGTTGTTTGCCACCAGGAGGATACTATTCAAGAAGCGGTATACTCAATATAGAGATTCTTTGTCACACGGCTATAAACAGTGATGCGACTTCTGAATGAACACAACTTCGTATTTCAGTCTAAAACTCTTGGACGATATTAAGACTAATTCAGTTAGTTTGATCATCGCCAAGATAGGCTGATATACATTCGCATTGTACAATGCTGCAAAGGCTTGCCCCTCTTTACAATGTATTTACGCTATAATTGTGTTGATTTTATTGTCTTGAAATTGGGAATAAATCTCTATAGCAATCACAAAGGCCACTTTTCACACGTATAAGTTGATGAGGAGCCAAATGGCAGAATTCATTTCGTACAAGTGTATGTACTCTCTGTCAAGAATGACGGAAAGAAGTATGCTTCGCCAGTGTCTGCATTTATATTCACATAAAATAACGTCTCAATCGGTGAAGGATAAAAAAGAATCACCAAAAGAAAGGCAGCGTCTGATACTTGAAAGTCAAAACAAATACAAATCAATCGGTATATGAACAAGAAAAGAAAAGGGTAATACACGATCTCATTATGGAAATAGAGTCAACTATTATTTTCCCATTCATTTCAAACGACGGAGGTTGTCTGACTTTATATTTATTTCCCCTTTCCCTTAAATACGTGAACATGTTTCTCCAGCACATTATTTTACTCGCGTGACATAAGCCCCGGTCACACGAGGCGACTTCGCTCGCTGATACTTGTAGCAGCGAGTACCCGTTGCAGAGACTGAGCTGGTCACACGTGGCGAATTCAGTTGCCGCTACTTGTAGTAGTGAGTCTACTGCAGACAGACATGTCGCGGTTCAGTCGCCAGATTATAAATCAATCAATCAGATCTGCATGAGCTAAAATGGGCAAAGAACTTCTAGAGGAGCTTGAGAAACTTGAAACTTCACAGAAAGGAGAATTCCTGCTCCAGTTTTCATTAGCTTCTTCGTTTTATTTATGTCATTCTTATCTGTATCTTTCGAGTTGTTTATGTTCTTTTTTAAATTACCCTCGCAAGGAATCTTAATACCAGCCTAGTTAGTTCATTAATTAAATATTTAAAATTGTACTTCCTCGCATTTTCTTCATATACAGTATTTGTTTGTATCTCACAAACATTCGTAGTTTTTGTAAATATCCAGAAATCTTCCGATGTCATCAGCTGACCATTTCAAACTTTCTTTTCTTTTCTTTCATAGCAACAAACTGCATAACTGTGAGGTTATATGAAGCGAATAGTGATTCGTAGTTGCCACTTTTAAGTCTTCAAAAATCGTGAAATCGCGCGGTACCAGTTCACGTGATTATGAAATCGCGCGATACCAGGTCAACTTATAAAATCAGGCGCTACTTGCGACTAAGTTGAACCTATTAAATTTTAGTCGCGGCGAGTAAACTACTCCACGTGGGATGTACTACTTGCGACTAACCGGTCACACGATGCAACTAGGCTGATACTACTTGCCGTTACTGCAGTAGCGGCGAGAGACTTCACCTCGTATGACCGAGGCTAATATATAAATATATATGGTGGCTTGAAAATCAGACCACGTTTTGTCCGATGTGTGGACGGACAAGTGCGTTTATTTTTTCATTATCTGATAAAGGTCTCTCATGAGCAACCCGTAAGAACTAAAGAATATATTTTTGTTTACGTGTTGTAAAACGTTCGTCAGTTGGAAAATATATAAGCTTAGACGAAAAAAAATTATGATTATAAAGTAACGTTTTTTCTTTGGTCAGTGGAATACGACCAATCGATATATATATATATATATATATATATATATATATATATATATATATATATATATATATATATATATATATATATATATATATATACAAATAGATACACATTGCCTTTTTCATTATAGATCGATGGATAAGAGGATGTTTACGATAATGGAACTATTTATCTGAAAATCAAGAATAGACCACTTTAATAATATAGAACTTTCAGTGTATTTAATTTGGGTCTGAAGTCGCTAGTTTTAATATAGTGCGGTGTTACCACCAAAATACATATTTCAAAAACAGTTGAATTTGATTTAATTATTTGGCAAGAATGTTACGTTTCGCCTTGCATTTCATTGTACGCCTGAATGAGTTCTACAATTCTGTAACTTACTTCATATGCGCGCAAATTTTCTAGTTTAGATAGAGTTTTAAGTAACACACCATAGTTGATAGTTTATAACTTAGTTTAAATTACCTATTAGACACAATCATCGAGTGTCTTCGGTCCCTCTATACAAGGGGTTGGCAGGACAACCTGGCATGAGGATACTTCACCCTACAAGTAAGCCCTGACCAAATATTCTAAATAATATAGTATTCGAAGCCCAAATAAATTCTCTCGATACGGCTATACACTTGCTCCTACAAGGAATGGTGAACCTTCTCTTAGTAATCTGACCTCATGTTACAGCGTTTAGCTGGATACTCCACCAGCTCTCGGGCGCTTCCGCGCTTTGCCTGACCGTTGCCGACGCGAAGTCACGGAAATCCGACGCGTCAGCTATAAGAGTACCAAGAAAATAAACCTAAAAGGTTGTAATAAAACAAAGTAAATATATCATTGTTGAGCGACTCGTACACGTGTGGCTATATCTCTGTCTCTCTTTCTGCTCTGTCTCTCTTTCTATCTGACATTTCCTCTATAGTTTTCTCTCTCCCTCTGTCACTCTTCTGTCTATTTCTTTTTCTTGAAATAGAACTTTCTGTGCGTTCGACAAATCAGAAGGCTGCTAACTAAATGTTGAAATGGCCGCCGGCTGTTCCGTCAAATTCGATTACAATCTAATTTAATTATTTAATATTTACATAATTCTTATTCATAATTGTTATTTTTATTATTATTATCGAGAAACATATTTTAAATACATCTCGAAATCTGAAAAAAAACAATCATGAGTGTATATTTGCGAATATTAATTTATTAGAAGCTTTTAAAAAATAATTATGTAAATTTGAAAGACGCGTGATGCTTGGGAAGCTTTAGAATGGGTATATATAGGAGCTGAGAAATACAAAAAGAGAGCAATCAAAACTAATTATATACTTTCGGCTTCAGACAGATACATAATCTCCATTATGTAGGGATTTGTTTTTATCTACATACGTATACGTGTTATGCTTTCTGAAACGTCAGTGTAATTATGATTATTCATACTGGTCGCTGGACTCGAACCTCAACACACGTGGCATGTTTCAAACTCAAATTCCAATGTTATTGCCCACACGGCCGTTATCAACAACCCACTAATTCAGCGAGATATTACACCTATTTAAAGGGTCTTAGTGAAAGCAACATGCATTTAAGCCACGATGACGGCGGTGTTAATACCCATCAATACAGAGCCTAGCCTGAATTTCGGGGTGTCAAAAAAATATCATAAATATGTGTTTATATCTACATGCGTATATGTTTCATCATTTCGGGAATCGTCAGTTTCAAGATAATTATTCATACTGGTCGCCGGACTCGAACCATCGATACCGAGTCATGTTTCAAACTCAAATTCCAACGGTTTAGCCCACGCCAACTCGGTAAGTCAGCAAGAGATTACACCTATTTAAAGGCTGTGCTAATACCACTCACTACAGATCCCAGCTTACATTTACAAGCGACAAATTATTCATCATAAATATTTGTGTTTATCTACATATGTATACGTTTAACCATTTCGGAAATCGCTAGTGTAGAGATGATTATTCATATCTGTCGCCGGACTATATATATTTTTTCAATCATATCAGTCGTGGCAATATAATAGGTTTTTCTATTATATGAGTTGGGTTAATAACCCGTGTAATATAAGCCCAATAATTTATAGGTTATACTATTTAATGATTGTATATATTAATAAGGTGAGTTAAACTAGAACAAAGACTTAACATAAGTTAGATGAATGTGTTAACCGGTGAAGTATGACACATAGCGTTTTGTTGTGGGCGATTTCTAAAGTGCTTTCGGTGTTTCGACCTTCTCCAGGAAGCTGTGTCTTATCGTTTGTAAGAGTCGTTATTCATCGTGTTCTTATTGATTGCATATCTATTAATGTATATATATATATATATATATATATATATATATATATATATATATATATTTATCTCTTTATTTATTAAACGTTTATTTATGATTGCTTAAACATTTTATTTTAATTATTATTATTATTATTATTATTATTATTATTATTATTATTATTATTATTATTATTATCATTATCATTATCTATATATTAATACGATAGCGTGTGTGTTCGTGTGTCACGCTTCCGGCAAAAGCTCTGCGCATGCGTGCTGCACGTAAATTTTGAAAAACATTCAACTAGCCTTCGTTTAGGTATTTTGATACGTTTGTCACTCAACATTTCGAGGGGAAGGGGAAGAAATAATACATTTTTTTATTACCTGGTTAAAAACTACTTTTTTGTGTTGCTTAAAACTTAAAACTATTTTTTGTTTTTCTGTTGGCGTTTTTAATGGCATTGTCTATTTAATTACGTTGACTGCTTAAAAAGTAGGGTATCGGCCAGTATTATTTTGTTGTCTTTTTTTTTTGAACGGATGGCATATCAAACTTTTTTAGTAGATATGGGCAGTGTCCATCGTACACGAGTTACTATTTCAAACTGTTATTTCACTTTTATCTAGAAGGGGTGGCTCATAATAAAGCAAGCGTAACTTACTAACAAATAGAAGGTGCTTTGTTACATTAGGACCCGTATTGAAAACATCATTTCGTGTAATTTACACGGGTTCCGCTAGTTAATATTATTATTATTGCATGTTACCTGTTAAAAACTAATACGGCGTTAATACAGGTAGTGAATGCTATTTAATTAATTTTGGGTTGTATTTCTCATGTGTTGGTCTTCGAAGATTTTTAGTCGGTTCGTGCAATTGTTTCTATGTATGGTTTTAGTATTAGTTGTTAATATTGGTTTTAGTTCGGTTGATTTCATGTTTTTTGATGTGGGTGGTAATGTGCACTGGATGGCCCTAGTATTATATAAGTCATGCGTAAGGCGTTATATATATATATATATATATATATATATATATATATATATATATATATATATATATATATATATATATATATATATTATTTTTAATAGTCAGACTTTAACAGTTCATTCTCAATGGACGTTATTTTTTACTCCAGAGCATGTATAAATAAACAATAGAAATTTACATTCCAGCAAGCACGTATTCATGTATTATTTCTCCTTTTTACTCTCTTTATTTTTTTAATTAATTAATTGGTATTTTGTTTTACTTCTATTTAGAATTCATTCTTTTAATTATTTTAATTCACTCAGCGTTTTTCTACGATCTGATTAAAGGTTAAATAGTTAGGTAAAATATACGTATCTTTTGCTAGCTCTGTTTGTATTAAACATGACATTTATTCAGGCAAACATAGTCTTATGTTTATTATTGAACTTACATGTATGAATAGTTTAATAATGTTAGAGTAAGTGCTTCTGTTTTTTTAATTTCTTTATGATTTTTTATATTGTGTTTGCACTTTTCTTTCTGGGGAGTCGCCCTGATGAAACATCTAGGGTATATAGCTCTATCCTATTGCGGTTAATCTGTCGACGAAATAGTTTGTTAATATATAGATTAAACAAAATAAATAAAGACAGTGTTCTTAGACTTTATCTCCTGATTGCTTAGATATATATTTTTATATACATATCATATATATGTATATATATATATATATATATATATATATATATATATATATATATATATATATATATATATATATATATATATGGGAAGAGAAGGATGAAAGTAATCCGACGTGATGGGAAAATGAAAAAAGGAAAACCAAAAAATGGATGTTTTTTATGTGTACATCAACGTTTCGTCTTTATTTATAAGACTTCATCAGGATGATAATATATATATATATATATATATATATATATATATATATATATGCAAGGTTGAAAAACATAAAAGAAGCCCTACAATCATCATACAGTAATAACTTTAAAATATATAAAAACATAAAACTAAGTAAAACTTGTTAATGTTTATGTTTTAGAAGTATAATTACAGTGTTTTACTGTTTTGTCTAAAATGTATGTTTATTTCCAAATATTACCAAAATTGAATTTCATTTAAATAATATTTCTATGAAACTTCTAAAGGTGTACAATTGTTTTTAATAGAAGAGCGATAAATTTAATTGCCCTCCGATTTCCAAATCGCTGAAAAACTATTTAAGGGGTAAGGGTAACATCTCCTCTAGATGTTTTACTTCTGATATAATTGTGTTGTCTGTAGTATTTATGAATTCTCAAGCGGACATTCGATTCATACAAGTTTTAAAGTATGCAATACGCGGAACAAGTTAGTATACGCAAGTTTAAAATATCATATTTGTTATTCGTATATCAATTGCCAGAAGTTTCTTATAAATTCCACGCGACAGCTGACCAAAGAGTTCAGTTTAAGTTCTTCCGCTGTTTTAAATTCTCCAAAATTGTCCCCCACCCTAAATTTTCATTAAATTGAGTAGGACAACCTAGAGGTATAATTACACTTTGGGCTTGTCTTACTTAATTATTTAATATGTTAATTGCTTAATCATTTAATTATTCATCTAATTATTCATTCGGGCTTTATTTAATATTTTTTTAAATTATTTAATTAATTAATTATTTATTTTTAATTATACATTAAACAAACTAGAAAGCCCTTTTAAACTTTTGGAATATTTAATTAGTTAACGCTAGTCTCTGCCCGACTCTTACTTATTCAACATTTAACTTCGGATCTCCATTCATTGGAATTCCAGTCTCTGCAACGGAAATCCTATTAAACTTCGAAATTAGTTTGCCCTCCGTCCAAAATCCGTTGTTTAACTATGGCCCATTTTCTTTTCTTTTCTTTTCAAATAATATTTACACTCACTTGACCTGTCTCGTCACCCATGGCTAATCGCTACCCATATTATATCAACCACAACCCTACCACTTGAAACTAACCTCCACCCTCCCTCCTTTCCTTCCAACAACAACCACGGCTTTTTCAACTGACCCTACTACACTCCCCCCTCATGCTTCACTATTTCTTCTCTCCAGCCCACATCCTAATTTAGCTTCGCTTGTTAACTTAGGGATCTTTTATCAGAATCGCTTGAATATTTCACCACTAAAGTCATCTACTTTTCTACTGTTAGCCCAGGAAAATTTTAGAATGGCCAGATTTCTCATATCAATTCCGTCTAAGTGCGCTCCATCAACGATTTAAATTTGACTTCTCACCATTGGAGTTACTTCATTTTGAACACTTTTCCATACTGCCTGTACGGAAAAAATTGTTTGCTCCTTGAAAATATCCTTTGCATTGGACACTTAAGAAACGGACAATTACCATCTGGACAAATCCCATATCTTTTTCACACGAACTCTTTTTCACTCCATTTTTAATAATATTTTTTCAAATGTTTGAACTTTGGCTTTTCTATAGCCAACTTATCTATCTGTATATCTTCTCTGATGATAAGATTTCGATCTTTGAAAAACCTTGGCTTAAGGAAAGAACAATAAACATTAGTTTATTAAAGAATATACCTTGCATTGAACAATCTAAGTTTGAAATGAATCATAACATTCATACATGTTTATCACTCTTATTTCTTCTACTTTCATAATTGCTCTATCTCGTATATTGCGCTTAAACCATTTCACTATAGTTTCTATTTACTAAAAGTTTACTTTCAGTCTCGATTTGATTATATATATATATATATATATATATATATATATATATATATATATATACATGAATGTGTGTGTGTGCGTATGGTATAATATCAGTCTTGGAATTAATAGTAAGATTCATTTTTAAACTTTAATATATTCACTAAATAATAGAGGAATCAATAAATAAAAATGATTATAAATAAAATATGACACAAGGTCGGTTTCAATATGGAGAATATGTGATTCGAAGATTTTTAGTTTCTAAACAAAGAGGCCGGTGTCCAGTTTCAGAATTGTCGGTATAAATAAGTAAAATTTCAAGGAATGACGTTCTCTCTCATCCCGTTTTATTAATTGATTGTATGTGTTCATATTTTCTATTTAATATCAGTTAAAAAACGGACACACTTTGTTTATGTAACCAAGGTGCACGAGACAGAAAGAGCTCTAAAACAATTCTCTGAGCAGAACAAAGAGGTATAACTCGTTGTGGCCTGACGTATTTACGATTCGCGTGACAATCCTTAACGCCGTTGCTTTGTTTTTCATGCGCCTGTTTTCCCCTCGCAATATCTGAATCCAATTAAATTGCCAAATATTTTACGTTTCATTGTAATCTTCTTAATGTTTTTGTTGTCTTCTTGTGTATTCGTGTTTAGCTGAAAAATGAATCTTAGAGGAGAATGATTGATCTGCGAAGCAAGCATGTGTCTTTGTTTTATATTTCGTTTCATTCTTTATTCACGTATTTAGTCAATATTTCTGACGTCAATTACTCTCATTCCAATCAACCGCTTACTAGAAGTATTGTGAAGCACTCTAGCAAATTAAATAGAGTAAAAGATTGACAAGACATGCAATTGTACGGAACGATATCACAACATCCTATTCAATCATACCGAATAAAAATGTCAGTTTTTAGCAGGTGTGAATACGTTCTTGATAATTTGTTCGTGGCTGGTTCTTTTTAATCAATATAATACAAGAAAGCAATATAGCATGTATCCTTTTTAGTTATTTACTCACCTAAAAGGGTTGATTAAACGTAAAGCAGACTAACAAAACTGAAATATCGTCATATATTATCGGCTCATTGACCTAAATACAGCAACCTGGATAAAACCATGAAGTCCGGCTGACGGTCTATAGTGTGCAACTATGTTATACTGATACGTTCTTGGAACTGGTAACTTTAGGCCTTACGGGTTAAATTTCCAATTAGAGTATATGCATATAATGAATAGTTTACGAAATGTACAGTGTGTCTTCACAAAATGGTTGATATACTGTAGAACATAAACACCAAGTCAAACCGAATAAAATTGTAAACTTTAATCCAAGATGCTAAATATTCTCACTCAACTTTATGGTAAAATTGGTTGGATATGTAATATCGAGTTTACAACATATCAACAATTTAGGATGTAATTTAATACTATCATATCCATTACTAATCGGGCATTCTAGATTCAAGACTATTCATTCGTAAACACTGTGATGCAATCGAAGTTTAACTCTACTTAAAATGCTATCACAGCAGATGTATTATCAAATACTTTTCAAAATCAGACTGAACGTATTGACAGTTTCCTTTAGGGGAAATTCGGCGAATTTACAAACAGTTTTTTACATTGTATTTTATTACAGAAACAATAACGGTTTGCTCGATTATTATTTGTATACATAAAGGTTCGTTTACTTAGAGAAAATGATAAAACAACTGTTTATATTACACATGTTACAAGTGTATCATATTATAATAGTACAGCAGAAAATAGTTTATTAAAAAGTCCTTCAAACGCACATTGTTCACCAACACATGTCATTTGACTAGTTTAAGCTTGAATTAGCAAGCGATTGCGATCGTTGGACTTCTGATCTTTCGATAGCAGACAATTCCATGATAGTAAGTTCGAGTAAAGAAAAACGTATTCACATTTTTCTATTACATAATCGAATTTTATTTTTTTTTATTAACTAGGTTCACCCAAAACAAGGAAAGTTGGCATTGTAGACGTAAAGAGCTACTGGTAATGAAAGTAAACGTTTTGGAGGTCAGCCTAAATTTTAAGCAGTGCAGTGAGATACTTGTTAACATCAGTTTTACATTTCTGCATTTCGGTACAGTCGGGGAAAAAGAGAGTAAGGAGGATGTTCAAAAAGTCGACAGCTCAAGGAAAGAAGCTATTGGAGTTAAAGGTTCTCATGCATATGGCGGCCTACACAGTAAATGGATAGGATCTAGCTTATCGTCGGGTGTGTTGAGTGTGTTTATGTTGATAGGAACGATAGCAGCAAGTTCATCGAAACACATTCAATTGAAGTACTTGTAAAGCAAGAACACGGATACCACATCGCGGCGATGAGACAGGGGCGGGAGCGTGGTAGATAGTGATATACCTATTCGATGGTATACTTTTTTGGACCTAGTCTAAGCGGTAGAGACCGGTGGATGGTGCATCAGACCAGATGTGTAAAGAATACTCCATGCATAGGCGAATGATAGCTTTGTCAAGATATAGGATACTGTCAGGTGTGAGAAGTTTTCTAGCACGAAAGAGAAAGCCCACTTTTTTTGCAGCAACCTTGACAATATATTTCATATTTTAGTTCCAATTCATATTACCTGTGAATGTTAGGCCGAGGATTCGGAACATTGAACTCTCAGATATCGTGTTATTTGCCATAGCAATCGGTGGTAGAAGAAGTTTCTTGTAGTTGAAGGAAATGAGGTTTTCCTCAGCAGCATTAAATGTAACCATTCATTTATTACTACATTCCACTACAAATTGGAGGTCATTTTATAAGGATCCAGCCATTGCCTCAGATATGTGCGCATCTGTTTTACCCACATGACGTTAGTAGAGTGTCGTCTCGTCAGCAAATATACTCATACCCATATCAATGTCATCATAAAGGGCATTTATGAAAATCAGGAAGGCTAAATGTCCAAGGATCGATCCCTGGAATGATATAATGTTGTTTGGATGAACCGCTATCAAGGATAACCTGGATGTTTATTTTGGTCAAGAAGGGCCTAATTATATTAAATATGTGTCCAGTAATACCATATTAATTAATTTTGATATGAAATCTTTTGCGCCAGGCCTTGTCTGCGGCTTTGGATATATCAAGTGCTAACGCCCTAGGTTCACTTGTTAAGTCCAGTGTATGGTATATACGCTCAGAGGTGAATGCCAGGAAATCCGCAGTAGACCGTGCTTGCTTTAATCTATACCGATGATCAAAAAGAAGTTTAGCATAAACTCAGTTACGGGCTATCTCTAGATTGATCAAAGATTCACAGATTTTAGTGGAGAGCGTGTGTTGACTGATGTGGCGATAATTCTGAGGGTCTGTTCTATTAGCAGAATTCCTGAAGATTGGTGTCACAGATGCAATATTCTAGCTATCAGGGAAGCCAGATTCGGCAAGGCATTTGTTTTAGAGTGGTGAAAAAACAGTGTCCCGTTCAGCATACAATTTCCTTATTACTATTACTGGTATAAGATCAGACCCACATGCTTTGGAGGTTTTAACGTTTTTATGAGATGGGTTGGTTGTCAGGTCATCAAGTGTAGCTTCAGTTCGCAATGGGAAATTTGGGAGAGTGTTTAAGGCGGAGTTAAAAATGAAGTTTAATGCGAAACACTGGGCAGATGTGCATCGTACGTGCACATATGTGGATACGTTCTCTTTATACTTTCTCCTTGAAACTGTGAACATATGAATTTATATTATACAACTTATCGAATATACCTCTTTTATTATTCGGCATTAGCTAATATAACAAGGTCCATGCGCTGTGAAACAGACATACCAAATTGGAATATATTTCTGTATAATATTTTGATTGACCTAGAACCACTAACCTAGCAGGAAGCATAAAATCCGTCTGATCCGTCTTTAGTGTTCAAGTATGTTTTTTTGATAATTTTCTAAATGTCGTTATTTTCATTCTGACAGGTACATGTTTTTAATTAATTGCATACTATAACTCCTTTACAGAATATAGTGTGACAGAACTAAATGATCACAAAATTGTCGATATTTATTAAAAAAGAAGCTAAATAAAACCTAAACATTACTTGAATTTTAATCCAGGATGCTAATTATTACAACGCTAGTTATAAATGATTTGATGTTTTAAGCTGGAATTTGAAAAAAAGATTAAAAACGTTGGAATATGGATATTCGAATATAGCAAAATTCTTTGATAGGAGAATTGTGAAGCGAAATGTTTTTGAATACACTCCTACGGGCAGAATGGTCGCTTTCTGTTTCTATTGATTGTTCGACATGACATGCTTTCAAAACGACATATTTAAACCACGATCGTAGCCGAAGGGCAGACATATCAAGGGGTGAAAAAGGTAGGTTCGGGTTTAACATGTGTTATTGTTCAGATAAACGCTCACATAACGCCGCTTTCTAATGATTACTGTTTGTATAACTTATATTTTTAAGAGAGAAGTAAATCAAATCACCTATGTCGAAAAGTTGATGAGATAATATAATAAGGTTTTCTAATGTTGTCTAAGTATCTTTATGCGAGGTGTGTCTCTCAGCTGATCCATCGGTTACGACAGATATTAAAATAATAATGTATGTTCGTCTGTTACTCTTATACAGTTATAATATAATGAAGAGCTTCTCTGTCACGATGTCAGGATGTTTGTAAACGTAAGAAATACATTGGAGCACTGAATCATACATGAAAAAACAATAATTACATTTTATGTCGAGAGCGCGATTCGAACTCTAAACATTGTCCTTTTCAGCCAAGTTCGGTACTGATTTGTCGAACGTTCTACCATTTTAGCCAAGCTTCCAAAATAATTCAAGTTGTTCTGATTCAGATAGTTACCTCTCAACAAGTGCTTTATTCTCTTTTTTTTATTATATAATATACGGCATACATTTTTTACCTTTTTATATTTTTCAGTTTTTAAAGTTGCCATTAATTAAGAAATTTGAGAATGAATTACAATTGGAAATACATAGTGAAACATTGAGAACGAAGCTCTCCCCACTCTCTCTCTCCCTCTCTCTCCCCTTCTCTCTCTCTCTCCCTCTCTCTCTCTCTCCCTCTCTCTCTCTCTCTCTCTCTCTCTGTTGAACAAACACACGCAAACGGCGTTTTTTTACTTCAAACTCATTTTCTGGGAATATTTAAATTAAACTTCGGATAGGCGTTAACATAATGTAATATGGGGTTAAAAATAAACACAACTATATAAGACAAATATTCCTGTTCTTTCGTTACAAAATAAGTCGGGCAAAATATTGTCAGCTTAGCGTGTACACTTCAAACTTGCTATTATAGTTGATTTTATTTATAACAGTGATATGCTGAATTTCTTTCTCGACCTTTTATCTGAGATTAAAATATAGTATATATTCCGATGGATACTACACTCCTGAGACCAGTACTGTCTTGGCATTCGGGCCTAAGCTGGTCTTAAATATTGTCATTTGCAGTTCTAGGAGGTCAATCCTTGCAGTATTTGCTTTCTCACTCTTTGTGAAGTGGTTAGGTTATTGCTAATAACTCACAGGCGCTCCTACTGTTGAATGCCGACGGAGCTGGCCAGGCATTTTTCTTAAGCGGGAGTGCTCTTCCTCTAGGGCACTAGTTTTTAATCCCACTTACCTACATAGTGTGGTAGGAAGATAAAAAAATATAATATTTGGAATTTACAATACTTTTAAAATAATATATGTGTTTACAAAGTTTAGTACGAGAGTATTTTCATTTTAAATTTGGGAAAATATTGTCGGCTCAGCTCGCAATGTTCAACAAGCCCGAACGTTAGGTTTTTTTTATATTCATTTATAATGTTTCATAGTACACGTGAAACGCCGAACTAGAACATACGTATGAAAATTTAAATTTAAAAAAAAAAAATTCCATTTTTAAACGACAGTCAAGGAATATTCTCATCTATATAGCACTCCAGAAAAAAACATTTGACTCTGTAGAAGCACGTTACGTTCGTCCAGAATTTTGTCAGCAATATTCTGTACTGGACACGTTATTACTATGGTTTACTTGTTAATAATGTTAATTTGTAATATATTTAAATAAACCAGTTTGTTTTGTTATGAATGAATATACTTGTGTTTATTATCAATTCTTAGGAAACCCTCATGCCAGTTTAAAGTTATTTCCCTTTGACAGTTTAAATGTTAAATTTCTTTCAATTTTCTAAGGGTCACGAAGTTATTCCTCCAATGTTTTTGTAAGCAGCTAAACGCATTTAATTAAAATATATTTGTAAGTGTAAAACAACAAAAAAGTATTTACGTATTCATTAAAAGGTGCTAAATTTTGTTTTATAAAAGACAAATAATAAATTCAGTGTTAAATATAATTGTTTCTTTTAATTTATAATAGGGTGCTAAATAATAAAGTTATTTTAGCACGAGAAAAGAGTAAGTATATCATAATAGATAATACACTTGATAAAACATCGAAAAGTAACAAAATCAACGCTAACTCTATTTTGAAAACTGACAAAATAAAGATTTTGCTTACAAAAAATGTCTAGGCAGCCCCGTCAGCATTCCCCGGTAGGAGTGACTTAGGCGATTAGAAATAAACTAACCCCTAGGTAAGTAAGTAGAAAAAGCTTGGATGAGTGAACCTTCTAAAAGTGCACATAACCTCAGATCGGCGGAGGCAAGGTTCGAAACCGAAATATAGATGGCCTTTTCCAGATGTTCTACGAACCGAGCTATTTTCTCATACTAATCGACATTGAAGATTGAAGTATACACATAGAACATAAATTATTGTGTTAATAAATTGCGTGCGGACGAGGGTATCTAAATGAGAATATAGACAAAGAAAAACACATACTAAATAGTTTGTCTGTCTTACCCGGATACGGGGGTCGCATAATTATGCCCAATTACACTTGGGATATGAACGTTAAATATTAAATGCAGTTTTAAATAACTGCCTCATAGAAAGACATCTCTAAATACGGTAGAGAGGAACACAACTTAAGTTAGTGTTGACTAAATGGTACCAAAAGCAAAAAAGTACGGTATTAGTTGGTGGTTTTGCTTAAAGGCATATTATAGTATCTAAGACTATTGGATACTTGATCTAACCATTTAGGAAAAGTTTATTTTATGGTGTTTATATCTTCAAATATGTATTCATGCTGTAAATGTATGTTTTTTCATATGAATGGTTTACAATTTTAGTAGCAGCGTGTATTTATTGTAGCTATTTTTTTACTGATGCTATTATGTTCTATGTGGCAGTCTACCTAGGGGATTATGCAATCTTAAACAACATAGGCAGTCTCAAATAGTAAACTATACTAATCGAATTACAGATGCTGTAATATAATTCTTAATTACATCAAAGCGAATTCTTTGGTTGAATTCATGATGAAAAGGTAAATTATTGTTAACAGACATGTAGCAATTATTCCAAATTTTAGTGCACATAGTTTAGGGTTAGGATTAGGTTTATGGATATAGGCTCACATGATGTTGTGGCGCAAATATTGCAAGATGGATCGCTTGCAAATGTAAAACCGGGTGGTTATTCGTTTTAATAGACATTCCACAAAGAGGTTACCAATGCTACTAATACAAAGACTAGATTAACTGTGCGGGAAGAACGGATGCAAAAGTCTCAAATAGTTATTTAATAGTATATTTATATCCAACGGTCTCTGCTGGTATCTATAATATAAGACTAACCTAGTATTCAGGACAACTTGGGAAATGTCAATTATACGATATATCAAAACAAGTGTAAATTATTTTAGATATATTTTCTGCGAATTTTTGTAATTATGGAAATCGTTCCAGACAAGGCTTGAAGCCACTTAATGTAAGAAGTTAAAATATAGTACGGTAAGGTGAATAAAAATCTAACGATAAGTGTTTGATGAATAGATTCTGATTCAGAAAACATAAATTATTCTCTCTTTGTCAGAAAAATCGCTCACGAAATGTCAGGACAAAATAAGGGAAGTGAGAGTTAATGGGCTACCGAAACTAAACCCACGGTCAACCTTTTACTCTCCTTAATTACTAGCTATAAAACGGTAGCAGTTAGGTAAACATTAAATTCTACTTCCCTTTATGGTCTTAATAATCGAAGAATATTTTGGACAAGTAATAGTACACTTGAATAAGTTATGACTGAAAATAATGTTATAAGCACGAACATAAATATATATATATAAGAAAAAGACGCGTCTATGTCTATTCCTGTCAACGTCTAAAACAATCGTTTACTTCTTTAAAGTGTCCATCATCTGAAACAGACACAAACGAGTTTTCTTCACGAAACTGATATAGCCGCACATATCGCGTAGTGTTGTTTTCATAGTGTGTAGTAGCAGTGAGTATAGACTGTTTGTGTTTCTCTCTGTAGAACTGCTTTGACATAGCATCTCACTGCGAAGTTGTCAGCAGTCTACACAAAACGACGTGTATATCCAGGTACGTAGAGACAGCGAACATATAATAACACCAACACCCATATTTTTTTTGGGGGGGGGGGTATTATTTTTTGTAGTTTTATTTTCGGTAAAATTCTATTAAGAAATTACACAGAATGCATCTTTCTAAATGAATGCCTCGTAAATGAGTGGAAGTCCTTCGAAACGTCTGTGTTGTCTCTCAGGTAGAACGGTGATGTAATTAACTAACTATTTGAAGGATCTGAGTTTTATGTTGTAAGGAGAGTAAATATAAATCATAAATCATACTTATAATAAATATAACTAAAAACTCTCAGAGAATATGTTAATTATATGAATAGTTTATGAGTTGAATGTAAATATATAAATTTGTAACAGAAAAATGTTGACAATTTTTAAGTGCTTAATCGATCATTTCTGAGCGAACAATTACCTTAACAGACATATATAAAGATATTATTAGAATATTTGGGAGAGTAAAAGAAGACCTTTGGTTTACTTTCAGCATTTTCGACACTATCGCTTCCCTTATTTTGTCTTTTAGTCCTTACCGACCATGAGCGATGTTTCTTGAAAAAGGGGAAGAATTGCTGTTTTCTGGGTCACAATCTATCATACAACACTAATCATTGGCTAGTTTTTAGCCTTGAAAAAGTATTTCCCGAGCTCCTTACATCAAAAGGATTCATGAATTGTTTGAAGCAGTTTCCATAAGAAAATAATACGAGTATAAGATATAAAAATGCATGTAAGCACAACAATTCTGTGTTCGTGAACTTTGTATATTGTTTATGGGGATTCCTCCAGACATGGCATTAGCCGACTTGATGGGCAAAAATTAGTCAACGGCAACTGTTAGTGGATATTTTCCGACCCAGAAAACAGCAAATATCTCACCTTTGTCATAAGAACCACTCATGTTATGTGATGACTACAGTATAAAATAAAGGGAGCGAGAGTTACGAGGCTGCCGAAAGTAAACCCAAGATCACTTTGTACTCCCTTTGAGATATATGCGAACTTATATATATATATATATATATATATATATATATATATATGTTATGATTGCTATATTACTATATACGTAGAACGTTAAAGCAAACAGAAAGTTAGAGCGTTCCGTATATAATGTGTCTTATTTTCATAACTAAATGCATGTCAAGACAGCATAGAATAGGATGTAGAACTTCACACGTTTCCATTGTTGAATATCGATTTTCCTAAAACCCGCATTTGTACGAAGCAACGTTCGATTTATACAACCATTTAACTGTTTAAGGATGCAGCACTCAAAGGTCAGAACTTTATGCGTTACGTTCAATTACTAGTGAATTGAGTGCATCGATTTTTTCAACGGCTGAGAAAACCTGACCAGTAATTGAAATCCATTTTCTTCTTCTGTAATTTCTGTAAAAGATATTCTTAAAAATTAGTTTCAACCTCCGTGAGAAATACGTGATATATGGTAAATTTCATTGCATTTTATAGATTTTATGAGCTATATAGATTACTGTATGAAACATTAGTCAGCTATACAATGCAGCTCTGAATGTTACGCAGTCTTAACTTTTATTTTATACCAAAATGAAACGTAATTCCTTTTTAGTAACATTTACGAAGAATTATGCAATGTTATTCTTCTTGTATTAAGAATGTTACAATAATATATTTGACATGCGTTCTCGTCGGGCAAATGTAAAGAGTCAAGTCAACCTCTTGTTTTATCTTATCTTATTTTTTATAACATGAAATTGAAAACTATATAAATTAAAATATACGAACAATGGTGGTAGAACTGTGTGTATGACTGCAAACATAAATATAAATGGTCCTCACTCAGGTCCAGGCAACGGCGGGCGGGCCTGTATGCTAAGAGAATTATTACTATATTTTTTTATTAAAAATAATCATAAAAAAGCTTATGGAAATTGTAATTTTTCAACAATTAAACAGTGTGAACATAATGTAAGTAATATATTGTATAGTTATGTTTACGAAAGCTACTTACCTATTGCTGAAGAAAATGGCATGTCTTTATAGTGATATATATTGAGTAATTTAAAACAATAGGCTCGATAGAATTTTAACGTGGCATACACAATTAGAATTCTATTGAAATAGTATTCATAGAGAATAATGTTATTCAGGGAAAAAGGGGTAATTTGCCCTTTTTTACATCTGAGTCGGATAACAAAGGCGGATAACAGATAGTGGAGTTTTTTTCTGCTTTTCTCTATATATGTTTTCTCTTGGAGTTCAAAGAATGCGTTCAAGCGCGCCCATTATAGAAGAACTTTAACATGCGTTTCTCCTATAATCTACGTGGTTAAAACAATAACGGCATATTGCCTTCTTTTTTGAAAGAACTATAAAAACCGATGTAAATCGTTACAAACAGTGCCATCTTGTTTTAAATATATGCACATATTTCAAATTATATATACACATATATGTATATATATATATATTTATGAAGTTAAGTATTTTATTTGTACATATACATATATATATATATATATATATATATATATATATATATATATATATATATATATACCTGTACCTGTACCTGAACCTGTACATGTATTTGAACATAGTACCGCATTCACCCTGGGCGGGTTGAACCGGCTTTCTCTGAAGGAGGAATTTTCATGGGAGTATCAGATTTCCAATCAACCTTCAGTGCATGTATATCTTTGTTAGGGGAAGTGACGACGTTATATGTTTGCAGTTTTTGCAGGGAGGTGTCAACGTCCTTTTAGAAACAGCACTTATATATATATATATATATATATTTATATATATATATATATATATACACACACATATATATATATATATATATATATATATGTATATATATATATATATATATATATTCGGCACGAAATTGTAAGTTTCACATTTATTTATTTTCTTTCATTCTCATTTTTATTATTCACTATTATTGTACTTGTTTCTCTGTTGACTGATTACATATTAATATATATATATATATATATATATATATATATATATATAGATGTATATATATATATATATATATATATATATATGCATTTTTGGTTAAACAGTAGCGCCAGCTTCGATTTATTTATATTTTGATTCGTTTTTTCGATTCTGTCGTACGACCGATTTGGTATTGTCGTCCACGTTGTATAAAAAGTCGCCATAATTTCGCGAGCGTTTTCGACCGACGTCGGTCATCTTCAGGCGGATAAATGAGTAGGAAAAATAAAAGACTGGTGTCTTTATTATGAAGACGTTTTAAAAATCATTTCAATACCACTTCAACAACATATCAACACAGCTTCGCCCACCCCCCTTATAACGAGCATGGTTGATACTAGGTATATTTACTAGAATAAACAACGCTTCCATTATGGGGAGACAGATACTGCAATATGAGATCCCAAGAATGGCTGTGTTCTCGGTTAAAATATTTCTGAATTCATTTTTGAGGAATCTATGTGTTATCAAGTGTTGGTAGATGGAACTTTGAGGGGAGGTAAGATGGCAAGTTTGCTAGTTCTAGTCATGCCGATATACGTGTTGTTTGTAGAGACACATTCTCTGATAGGGCATTTAAACACGTATATGGCATTACTAGTTTTTAGTAAGCTATTGTCGGCCGGTTTTTTTTATTAATACATTTGTGGTTTTAGATTTCTTGTAATAAATAATGAATGTAATTTTAAAGTCATTATCTACGGGGGATATATGTTTATATATAATATTTTTAATCATTACTTCACCAAACTAGTAAAACTTGTTTAAAAGTTTAGAAAACGCCGTTATAATTCATAATAAATCCACAGCAACGCACGAAATGAAAAGAGATTGAATACGAGAATTTAACGATATATATGTACAGGGTAATTTCCTTAACTACTGAACAAATCATTATATATTTTGGAATATATATTCTAGAACAAACAGTGAGTAATATGAACACATTATTTGTTAGATAAATGTTAACATTAAGGTGGTTCATATGTATCAGTTACTATTTTCTTCTATTTTTTAATGAATTGATAATTATATTTGAATATATATAGCAAGTGAGTAACATGACCAGATGACGTTTGTATACTTTACCTATTAGTTGGCGCATGAATTTATAAACTACAGAATTCTTTTGAATGGCTGGCAAAACATCCTTACGAAAAGAAGAGAAAAAGGTTCGAGTCGTGTAAACTACCCTCAACATGGTTGCCGGAAAACAACGTTGAGTAGAAGAAGAAATCCTTTTAACAATGTCAAGGCCGTCAGAACCCAACCAAGGGAGTTTCAAATAAATATTGCAACGTGACGGGCCAATAAATTAACCACCATTAAATAAAGCAACTTTACGTGCAATGGTGCCTTTTATAGTATTGATGGGATATCCATTGGAAAGAAAAATATTAGTAATCTCACCAAGTTCTGCATCGAGTCGTGTTGGTGAACAAATCATAAGAGCTCGATGAGTGAGAGTACCAATAAGATTTATTTTTCTTGCTCTTGGGGCGAAGGAAACCCAATTTAGATAAAGGCCTGTAAATGTTGGTTTTCTATACACACAGGTTTCAAATGATAAACCAGATTTAGACACTAAAACATCGAGGAATGGTAAGGAACCACAATCCTCGACCTCCATAGTGAATTGCAACGATGGATGCAAGTCACAAAGAAGAAGAAGAAACTGTTCAGCATCACTCCGAGAGGGAAAACAAGCAAAAGTGTCATCAACGTAACGTGTGTAGAAAGCCGGCTTGGTCACTTTGGAAAATAATTGGTTTTCCAAAAATCCAACGAAAATGTTGGCTAACGATGGACCAAGAGGGCTGCCCATGGATATACCATCAATTTGCCGATACATAATATTATTGAAACTGAAGGAAACTGATTTAGTAGCAAGTTCCATCAGTTCAACAAAAATTCGTTCAGGAAATTGTGGAGACTTTAAGGGGCCGCGGTAAAGATAATCTGCACATATACCAATGGTTTCATCCAAAGGTACATTGGTAAACAGACTACTAATGTCAAAGGAAGCCAAGAACTCGGTGTCCTTTGAGAGAGATAATTTGTGTATAGAAGATACAAATTGGAAGGAATCAGAAATACAATAGTCGGAATAAAAAGTAAGTACGGGCTTAAGAATATCAACTAACCATTTACCAAGTGCATGTTGTGCAGAACCCAACATTGATAGAATAGGCCGTAAAGAAACGTTAGGTTTATGAACCTTGGGTAAGCCGTACATTCTAGGCCTTTGAGAGCCGATAGGTCGTATTCCTTCATATATCTCTTTAGAAATAAACTTGCTTTTATAAAGTTGAAGAAGCCTTTTCTGGATTTTTATTTCCATACGAAAAGTGTCATCGTGGCTTAAACCACCCATCTTGAAAAATGTATTTTTATCATCCAAAATGTTACACATTTTGGAGATATAATCTACTTGGTTCAGGATTACAACGCCTGGACCTTTGTCTGGACGAGTGATATGAATATCAGAGTTCGACTTAAGTAATTTCGCAGTTTCAAAATGATTTTTCTGCCAAATACAATCGCTTGATTTAGTACGTATAGCAGAAAACCTCCGACCTAATTCACCCAACTGGATTTTAACGCTAGTTAATTCATCAGTGCAAATAGGCGAATGTCTTTTTAGTTGAGAATATAATAGTTCAATCTCACTAAATATGTTGATTTTATCAACGCGGAGGGGAGGAATGCAAAATTCTAAGCCGGCAGACAAGACAAATTTTTCAGTATTTGATAGAGCATAAGACGAATAATTAAATATATGTTTATCCGAATATGCTCTAGTGCCGAACTTCTTGGTAATCAAATTCTGCAAATATTTATTATATGAAGAATTGGTTTTGTTGAGGGTGAAAATATCGCCATTAGACAGAAACTTTGAAAAGCGAAGTTTGTCAAAGAAAGAAAATTCCTTCCAAACCATAGCCCAAAAAATAAGATATTTACTTCGTAACGAATTATAAGAATCGGAGTTAAATAGGATTTCGTCTTGTACTATAAAAGGCACCATTGCACGTAAAGTTGCTTTATTTAATGGTGGTAAATTTATTGGCCCGTCACGTTGCCCTATTTATTTGAAACTCCCTTGGTTGGGTTCTGACGGCCTTGACATTGTTAAAGGGATTTCTTCTTCTACTCAACGTTGTTTTCCGGCAACCATGTTGAGGGTAGTTTACACGACTCGAACCTTTTTCTCTTCTTTTCGTAAGGATGTTTTGCCAGCCATTCAAAAGAATTCTGTAGTTTATAAATTCATGTGTCAGTGTGGAGCTGACTACGTTGGCAAGACATCCCAAAGATTAGAATTTAGAATATCCCAACACATACCACGTGATATTCGCCTACACAAGGTTTCGAGATCATCCGGGAACTTCCAGGCACAGGAATCAGCCATCGGTAATCACCTCGTTAGTACAAATAGTTGTTCTGACAGGTATTCCGATGGGTGGTTTTCTGTTTTACACAGTGCCAGGTCGAACTACCATCTCAATATTCTTGAGGCGTTAGTCATTAACAACTATCGACCTAGCCTGTGTAGCCAAAAGATTTTGAAACATCAGTTGGAGATCTTTAATGATTCAAAGCCACCATAACGTTGAGAGATTCACTTTTTTTTTTTTTTTCCCTTCTCAATCGTTTCCTCCAACTGAAATAGTTTTATTTATTTATTTTTTTTTTCCTTCATTTCTCATTCGACTTTTAGTTTTTAATTTACCATTCTGACGTTTCCTCTCAGAGGGTCAGACGACAAGGCCTTAAGGTAATTTTAACAATTTTCCTTTTTTTCCCCCACTCGTCTGTTTCATTGATTTTAATAATGCTTCCTCTAAAATTAATCCTACCATTCTGTTGTACACGAAATTTACTTACATACATATATATATATATATATATATATATATATATATATATATATATATATATATATATATATTTACATGGCAACACAGAGAGCAAAATGGGCGCACATTTTTATTCGCAATGCCCCTAAATTTTGTCAAAAGATTTTGAAATTTAATAGAATCAATATCATTTAATGGATTATAATAAAAATTATTGTAAGGAGTGTAGATTTATGTTTCACTAGCATTATATCTTAAGATACATTTTCGTAAAAAACATAAATGTAATGCAAAACTGTTACGGTTAACAAGTGAATTACTGACATATGGTACTGCCATTTTGCTAATATATATTTATAAAGTAAAGTAAATTCGTTTGAATCAACAGTGTACAACTTTGTTGACCGACTTAATACTGGTGTCGGCATTCTTGCAGGTGGGACCACGTGATGGTTGCAAACATCCCTAATTGAAAGTGACTGTTAAATCCCTATATTTTAGGTTTGAAATTTGTATATATCTTACATTTTGCTGTTGTTCTTATATGTTTCAATTTGACACGCGTTTATGCTGTTTCTCGCCATCATCACGCAGTTTATTTGATCATATATATATATATATATATATATATATATATATATATGTATATATATATGTATGATGTAAACCTTTTGCTGGAAGAAAAATTGAGCAGTCAAGAGACAATATATTGTAATATAATAGAACTAGCGGAAGCATTCACCGGATGTTATGCTAATAAAATAGATGCTGCAAATCCAAGTCAAAGTGATCGATATGCTCTATTGCAAAAACAATGGCAAAACATGCTCGAAAATACAATCGTCAATCAATGATAATATAGAATAAGCAAAGTTTCTGAATCATTTGATATGTGATATTTTCTACATTAACCACTCTTTTTAGTTTCATCAAAATTCCGCATTATTTTCAATAAATATGCATGTGTTTCTTACGGATGTATTGTTTCTGAGATAAATGACATAGTAACATATTCAGTTGAACTGCGTCTGCTTAATAAATAAAAACGTAGGCAAGACGTTGTACTCAGCTTCGTAGCATTTCGTTATATCGCGTTAAGAATATTAGAAAAAAATGCATTGTGTGGACTGATAAATAAATTAAATCTAAAAATTTTAAATTCAATTAGGGAAGTCCTATAATTTAATCTTGCGAGAAAATCTAGAAAATATGAAAAACATTTGTTGATGTTTTTTTTTAATTAAAGGAAATATATTTAGTTTTACGTTCTTACTATTTAGTTTTCTAAACTTCAGAATTATTTCTTTTTTAATTTTAGTTTCATATATTTATTAAATCTAAATCTTTTGGGGCTATTGTAGAATACAAGGTTAAGAATATAATAATATTGTAGAATGTGAGAAAGAGAAAAAAAACAATTTTCACAGACTCGTAAGTGAAAAGTTACAAGAAAAATGTTATTTCTTCTCTTTGCAATTCGAAAACTAACTAGGAAAAATACGCGAAAAATAAAGGAGTTTTCATTTCACTCTTTAGCTTAAATTCCTCACGATAGAGACTTAATCATATTGCCGATAGGAACAAAACAATGCCTGAAACGAGGAAGGTCAACATCAGTGCCTGAGGGTGTTTAATACGAAGGCGTCGGGTGCGTTTATTTTATTAGTTCTGATTTTTCCCAGGATGTGATTTCATTTTTTAATTCGTTTTTGCGTTTTTCTACAACTTAACGGATTGCGTTATTTTTTTTTCAAATGTGACCTTCAAAATATTTTATTTCGTTTTCTTAAAATTTACAAAAAAAAAAATAACCTTTTTTAAATGATTTCATAGAGAATTTTCTGAAACGATTTTTGTTCTTATCGAATTTTTTAAATTCGTTTTGCTTTCTTTCATCGTCAAAAGGAGACGAGTTAAACCATACGAAAATCGATATTGATTACAAGGACGAGAAAAAAGGTGGAATGAAATTATGACGTTTTTTAATTTATTTAAATTCTTTTTTTCTAAAATAACAATATTGATTGTGTAATGTGTATGTTTTTTGTACAACACGAATATATATATTTAACTATATATATATATATATGCATAAATCTTATAACATTATCGCAAAATCGGAACGTAGCAGATAATGTACACACAAAGGTGTCAATAAATATTTATATATTCAGATGTACCATATTTATTATTGTTTACACTCTCCCACTGTATATATATATATATATATATATATATATATATATATATATATATATATATATATATATATAAGTGGCAGAGATGATATTGACATAAAAATGTTGTTTGGCACAAGACAAATGAAACGGACGGTAAAAACTATATCAACAGAAATTTTATATTTTTGGAAATGTGAAAAAATAAAAATAATAAAATAAAACCATGGTTATTGGAATATAATATGAACTGACTTATATTTTACTCTGTTATCAATAATTGACAAGCATTGAGCTGAATCTTTTAAGGAGGCTACAAAGTTAAAGGAACTGATGGTATATGCTAATACATATATTGTCATTAATAATCATATATATATATATATATATATATATATATATATATATATATATATATATATATATATATATATATACTTTATTACTATTTTGTTTATAGATACACTCATATTTTATAATAATATATCACGCCTATTGTATGAAGTATTTGTAAGTATTTCTATCAACAGAGTCCAGTAAATTGGTATAGGGTATTAGTAATATAAAAATATACTGCGCGTTATGATTACACTTCTGAATGAAACCAAATTCATCTTACGTGCCACAATACACGTCATACTCTCTCTCGCTCTCTCTCTCTCTCTCTCTGTCTCTCTCTCTATCTCATTATAATTCTCTCTCTGTATAGATATATATCTACTCGGCACATGATGGCACCCCATTATAATCTCTCAAATAACATTATAGCACACAATCTAATGATATTCGTATTTTCTAATTTTCAAACACAACAACGCATGCGCCAACACAGAACAAATCTCATCCTGAAACTGAACACTGATATCGAAAGCCTGAATAATGTGTTTGAATCACCCGATGTATATTAATCGCATAGACATACTGCTTGATGAACAACATTTTAAACAGGAGAGGTAATGTGTTTGCAGTGGGAAACCAACACATCTATGTGCTCATCAAAATATGTTCCTATTTTCTCACTATATATTATAATAGCAAATTTAATTTCCACATTTATATACCTTCTAAATCATGTTTTCCTCCCAAGTATTTTTCTCTGGAACCCTTTATATCAGGGTGCAAAATCAACTACCGATTTAACTTTCGTCCCCCTATAGCATAGCAATACTAGCTCAAGATGTTGTACATTAAAAATCAAATACCAATTTTTGCTCTATCTCCTCGTTTCTCCGCGGAAAAAAAAACATATTGAATGGTTCTTTCTTTTAATGTATCTGTTAAATCGATCCTTTGATAACCGTCCTGGCTATTTACACATAGGCATGACCATTTAAGGAGGACCAGAGTACGGCCTTAGTACGAATTAGTAAGGTGCACACACTTCTTCATCTTATTTGCTTTACGTTACTTTTCTGATGCTACCACCGGCACACACATTCCCCATTACACTGTAGAAGTGCATCAATGATGAGAAATATATTTTTTTAAAGTATACATGAATACTTATTGAAATCTGTGCATTATCTGCATGCATAAATATATATATATATACATATATATATATATATATATATATATATATATATATATATATATATATATATATGAGTGTGTGTGAATGTATGTATGAAAATAATGTACAAATATATATATATATATATATATATATATATATATTACTAAATAATTGTTCAAAGCTTGTACTCGATGGACAGATTTCAGTAGATTAACAACAATCAGTCATTTAATGAGTGGATTCAATACTTTACGCACCGCCCACTGAGTTCTGTTGACAGCCTGATGATATGCCTGCTGAATTTGGCATTTATACGTGAATTCACTCTCATACCGACGGCAATGCGTGATGGCCACATCGGTGAGCGCTCCGACTACTGAGTAAAATGTGACTTTTTAATTAGGGTACGAATTGTGTGACCGGCAGGACTTGTCTCCTTCTCTACTGATGCTTGCAAGGTAAGATGAAACCCATGTTCATGTGGGTCAATTTAAAAATAATATTTATTCAAAAAATAGCATATATATATATATATATATATATATATATATATATATATATATATATATAGAGAGAGAGAGAGAGAGAGAGAGAGAGAAAGAGAGTGAGTTAATGGATATATACGGATACAATATAGTCAACCAAAAACAGTTACTTCCATTTCTGTAAAACTCCATTATATAAATCATTTACACAAAGTACATGCAAAAATGTATTTTGTTTCAGTGTAGTGACGTAAATTACATATGCATGATTGTACACAGCACAACCACGTATATAAATCAGATGAATTCTATATAAGAATAATACTAATACTAAACGACAATAATAATAATAATAATAATAATATTAATAATAATAATAATAATAATAATAATAATAATAATAATAATAATAATAATATGGATGTAAAGAAGCTTGTTATTTTTACATCCGTCATAGATGTTAGTTTTGCAGTTGTTTGTTTTTTTTCTGCTGTGTGTTTCATGTGTCTGCGTACAGCATAGCGAAACATCGCTTGACTAATCGGCAACAACCTTTAGGTCAAAATATCGGTAATGCTTTAGCACATACTTGATTTGAGGGTATCTAGGTCAAACACAAAGTTAAAGTCACGCAAAAGCTTAAAGTCGCGCTTTCGGCAACAACGTCGGTCCTCCATTTCAAATAGGTTTATATTGTATCTAAATCCGGTGTTTTATATGATTTTTCAGTGACGCTGAAGAATTCGAGCAAGTTCGAAATTCTAACAGAATTTTAACTTCAGCATTTTTTAAATTTAATATGTAAATCAAATGCTATTAGATTACAAGCATGCAAAATTTCAGCCCAGTTAAATAAATACTTTTTGAGTTATGAATGTTTGTATTGCATAACTTCAGGAATACTACTTATAATATGTAGAATTAAGGCCGATATAAGACTTAGGCTCATCCTTATGTCATCACGCAAAGCTATGCTATCTACGACAAACTAATTATCTTAGTAGTTTCTAACAATATTTGAGTGGAACGTTTTACTACTGAGAATAAGCAACGCATATTTCATCTTGAATGGAAATTCACGCCTTAATGCAAAAGATACCGACAAGTAAATGCAGGTTTATCTGTTAAATATATTATTATTTTTGTTGGAAGTGTTTCCAGTATAAAAGTCTTGGCATCAGTTGGAAATTCAATAACGTTGTAACAGGATCTTGAGATAAAATCGAGTAGAAAGTGTGGCTTAGTTTAATTTTTTTCCTTTTCTTTTTAATTATTTTTTTGCATTGTTTTTCTTCGAATATCTTAACTACATATCGATGCGTATCGATACACATGACCTTCTCCAGAAATCCGACCCCATTAAAAATCGATTAAAACATGTGAAAACATAGCCTATTGCATCCCCCTCACATTGTAACAGATACGGGTGTAAGGTTTTTGTAGCCAACAATCGGATAGGGAAAGATGATTGACTAACAGGAAATGTGAAATTATTGCAAACTGAATCGGCTTTCTACCTTACGTGAGAGAGCACGTATCTTGTCTTTAATTGACATCCCTTTTTCTACTTTAGAATCCAGTCGAAGAATACCTTTTATTATGCGGTTTAATTAATTAATTTCAGGTTCGTACGGAGAGTACAACATCCGGCCTGATTTTTTAGATGCCACAACCTAATCGTCGAAGATACAATCCATAAAATGTTTGTTATTTGAATTTTATATGATGGCGCTGATGTAGCATGTTAAACTCGAACTAAAATACGCTTTCCTAATTTTCAGTGTGGGATCAAAGTGTAGTATTAGTTCCATCCGAAGATTGTACAATTATATTTTGGGGTCTGCTTTCGCGGCGGGCGTCCATAGAGTGAATTATGTTACAAAATGATACAATGGTTGTTGAGGTAGATCCATTACAGCATATGTATCCTTAAATTACATTAACCAGAGTACATAAATACTATTATGTTTCAGTTTTAACAAAAATGGTACAATTATATCGTAAGATCTGAATTCGCGCCGGACATCAATAGAATGCACGATAGCAATATACAATAGATGTAAGATAAACCTTAAACTGTCCACGGTCCCGCTAATGTGTGTGTGTGTATATATGTGTATATATATATATATATATATATATATATATATATATATATATACATTATAAAAATAGATATTATATATATATAATATCTATTTTTATAATTATATAATGATTATTATTAATAAACAATGTATTTTATATCCATAGACATATATATGTTACGCGTTTTTTTTATTATACGCTCGTCAGTGTGGAATTACGTAACCGCATCGCCGGTCAACCAATTCGAACACCGAATCCACGTATTATCAGCTCTGGTTTCGTAACCATTAGGCCACCAATCTGACGAGGCTTCTAACACGAATGCAATGCCCCTTTATTGATTTAAATAGGATTATATTTCCTTAAAGGTAGAATCATGTAACTTGACTAATTTTTATGGAGCATTAGTTTATTTACTCTCGAAAGGGCTTAACGTAATCGGAGCGTAATAATTCTTATTGATAAATCAATATTTTGATATATATAGACACATATATGTTTCGCGTTTTTTTTAATGTTAATTTTACGCTTGTCATTATTGAATTGCATATCCACACAACCTGTGGAACAATTCGAACCCCAGATCCATGTATTATGGATACTGGTTTTGTACCCATTATTTCACCGATCCGATAACGCTCTTAACATCAGAGACATTCGCCGTGTATTTTATGTAAACACAAATAGAATTATTCTAACTAGGATACTATTTCGCAAGAGAGAGTATCCTGCATTACTTTTTATAAATCATCAGTCCATTTAGTCTCCGAAAAGCTTATATATATATATATATATATATATATATATATATATATATATATATATATATATATATATATAGTTTGTTTATTTTTATTAAAAAAAACAAGAAACTCAGAAGATAGAGTATATCTCCGAAATTAATAAGATTAATGTAAAAAAAAGATAAATAAATATATACTGCATTGAAAAGGGCTTTTATTCTCAATGTATAATACTTATCCTTTGATGCTTATAAAAAATATTTTAATATATATATATATATATATATATATATATATATATATATATAGCAGATGAGAAGAAAATTGAATAAAATGCGATATTTTCTGAATCTTCAATTGTTTAAACAAGGGGCGTTGAAAACAATGTCTGCCCTTAACCCATGCTTTTCACATATATGCTCTCATTATCAGAAGAAATCTGACAGATAAATCAGTATAATATACTATAGAAGATATACAAATTTAAAATAAGTAAAAATTAAAATAATTTAAAATGATGAAAATATGCTAAGAAAATATGCAATATGCAAAGCCCCTACCATTAACTTGAGCTACCTCTATTTTATGTTTATAAACTCTCTAACAACACAAAGTCAACTATTGAATGTATAGTCTCTTCAGTCTCAAACAAAATATCCAAACGTTTAGCCAATTAATCAATCTTCGACAAAAGTCTGCTGATTTTAAAATGGTTCGCTTAATTTATGATATTCTGAAAACATAATATATAAACATAATTACACAAAGAAAAACATTGGAAATTAATCATACACAACATGCCACTAAATAACGTAAACATAACTAATAACTTTTATAATAATAGTGTGATCCAACTAGTTTGCCGATGAGTGTGACTTCGTGTTTGTGAGACTTGAAGACGTGTTTGGAAGGGCTGTTACGTCATGAGCATGATCTAACACTAGCTCTCAACACAAAACGATCGTTGCATGCCCTAACTGGGTATTTGGTCGGCTAGCATGCTGCGTTAATCGGCGTCAGTAATTCTCTCCAGAGAATTAATAATCTGCTGGCTTTAATAAAAGGGTTTCTGTAATAATGGAACAAACTATTTCACTTGTTATATAAAAATATAATTCATTTTTGCCGAAAAATTAATATATTTGAAAATCGGAATTTGAGTTGAGTTCGGCAAGCATGTAAAACCATGCGTCTCGTACCGTGCTGATTTAGTAGCCGAATGTGTTATTTCGCTCTTAACTGAGTGAAAGAAGAAGGGAGAAGTAGAAAGAAAGAGAGAGAGAAAGAGGGGAACATGCACAGAATACATTGACATTGTACTGCGATTAGACGACGGTTTGGTTATAATTTAAGCTGTTCCGATTTTCTAACACAGCTTTGATGACAGCTGGTTTGATCTCTAAAGCCATCACATGCACATGCACCTGCCATTGAGTTGGTTTGACACAACCCCTCATTTTTCCAAGTCATGGTCGACATAAGCGTACTAATAGATTTTAATTGCAGAGTATTATTGCACTTGTCTCCACGTCTTGCACAAGGAACGGCAAACTGTAGTGAGATCACCAGATCCCCGGAAAAAAAACACTAACACTTATAAACGGATAGCTCTCAACTACCTAAACCACATGCACCGTTTAGAAGACGAAATAATACGTGAAAACACATATTCCAATGAGAATTCGTTTTAATTATAGAAATGTCATTCAAATATTCAGACAGATATAGTACTATAATAAATTACAAATTCTATACAAATATCGTATTCTCCAAGACCAAACATAGCCCACATAATAATTACGTAAAACAATAAGTAAATTACATCTGCTCAGACAACCAATTTCCCGATAGTCTCAATTACTAATGTAAATTGCAAAAGATCTCGGCAATACCAACTCAATAATGACCGTGCACACAAAGATATAATTATGCTCATGCACTGTAAACGAATGCTCTATCCGTGCTCACATACTATGTAATAGCAGTACACACACTCACTCTATCCAGCACACTTACGCATTCTCAACTTGTACTATAACTTACTACCCATAATGTGACTCAAGCATCAATTAGTATACTACTTCACTTAATAGCACTTGCACCCAAATAAGTAAACTTCTCGACAATAATGCTTTAAAATAATTAAACTCCCCCATTTAACTAACACATCAATACGTCTACCCCTAATTAAGCTAATACTATTGATAATGTACCTGACACAATTATTATTTCATATAAAATGCATGCCTATCTCGACGCCTACGCTTACCAACTGAAACACCGCAGCTCATACCATCCTCTTAAAAACAACAACGATAAGAATATCCTTACACAGCTTAATAAAGAATATAACATCGGAAAAATGTCCATATCCACTGCAATGATCAATCGTACACCAACGAATCTAAATATTGTCAAATGTGTAATTCCGAAGCCATCTAATCAGTCCGGCTAAGAGTAAAAAATATAATAAATTCTTTAAACGAATTTCCATCGGCGCGCAGACATAATTTTCTTAAATATAGACAATGATTAACTTTAACTGATACTTACTTCTAGCAAATAGTCAAGTCGACTTATAATATCTCTCTTTAAGATTCCTGCGTTAAAGTAATTCTTAAAATCTGTTAAAATCTTTCTATATCTCTATTTCTTGTACTAATTGAAGCTATTTCTAAGATATCCATCTCTGGAAATTTTAGGAACACTATTAAACTATGAGAAGCGGAAAAATATTAGTTTAATAATGATTTTCGCTTAGCACCAAAATAACAATATTATTTTAACCTAAAATTCTAATACAGCATTTGAAATTCGCCTCCAATAAATTTTGAACTTCACTAATATACATTATTTACTAAATGTATACTTTTAATAATTTACAATTATTGCATGCACGTATCTTTTATCCCCATCTTTACATCGATTTTAATATCAAGCCCTAATTTATAATCTTATCACTAATATACTTACATGTTAGTCGTATGCTCATTTGATAAATATGATCTTTTAAATCGGGATAAAATATTTTAATAAACCGTTTAATGATAACATATTCGCAAAATACCATACTTCTTCAAACCCCTTAAATAAAGTGAATTTATATGATGAAGTTGCATTGCCTCTTAATGAAAAATATTTTCTCTTTGTGATCTTCTTATTTTGGAGTCTATTGTTTCTCTTTAAGGTGTAAGTTTCTAATTTATAGAGCAGTTTCTTATGAGATCTGTGTAGCACTATTACAGTTATTTTACAGTAATTGACATGATCTTTTATTCTTTAGTGTATATCTATCCTAAATGTTTATGCTTGGTTATAATGATATACATTTACATGAACATTCAATTTGACTTTGCCCTAAACATATTATTGTTACTATGTAATTCGTACTTCTACCTCTTTGACTACGCCTCATTTCTTACTAAGAAGATGAGTTTGCTAATGTGACTGAGTCTTATTTATTGATTTTAAAAAAAAAATTAAGACCCTTATAATTATTTCTATTAATGTAAACTAAACCTCCTCATTCTATTTTGTCTATTATCTCATGATCTAGTTTTGAATTTTGTTTTTCTTTAGATTTTGATAGACTTTCTTAAGAATTTAATTTTAGAGTTACATGACCTTTTGGTATTTAAAAACTGTTGCATTTCATTCACTCTTAGGAATGTATCTAACTTGTGTGTATCACCTCCATTTACCCCCTCTCAGTATCAATTATATTTCAGCAAACTCACTGACCTCTTTAAATAAAGTTCCCATCCTCCTCTCCCCCAATTGTCTCTATTTTCTCGTCCATTTATCTCCCCTCCTTCACAGCCGTCATATATACTCCTACTTTTTCTCCTACTTTTCTTAAATCCCCTTTTTATCCATACTTACATCTATGGTTATCCGATTTCCCTTCCTCCATATGTTTTTTTTACTTTTTGTCCTTTTCATTTTTGTACTTTTTGTGTACTTTACATTAGTATAGTTTAAAATTTAGTGTAATTACAACATTTTTGTTCGCTCTCGATTTAGACAATTCCTAGTACTTTGTTTACTCAGCCCAGTAAAATAATAGCTCTTGAATCGTCTGCTCTCTGATTATATCAATTATTTCGCAAATTCTTTACAACATTATATATCTATATTATTTTAGTAGTTTTATTTGACTGCCAGCGAACTCTCACTTAGTTTTGAATACCTAAATATCCGAGATAGACCATATTTCTTTTAAATTATGATGCCTGGATTACCTGAAACCCATAACTTTACACCTGCTTCATACTTCGAATCTTCGGATTTGCTTAAACTAACTTTATATGCTTCGGTAATGCTGACACTTTTCTTTGCAGATTGTAAACTTTTTATATTGTTTGTATTTCTATGTCTTTTTTATTTTTATATCTTTAAATTTATCATTAATTTCAATTTTACTAACTTATATGTTGAAATTCCTCTGATTATAAGAGCATATCATTGAAAGTTTTTGTATATAATCATTGTTTGAACAATTAATAATATAATAAATGTTGCATTTTTACAAATATGTATCCACATCCCTAATCTACTTACACTCTTGCCGTATCACGTATATTGAGCTTTGACTATTCAAGATAAACCATAACTTAAAAGTACAATATATATATATATATATATTTCCTCATTTCAACGCATATATATATATATATATATAAATATACATATATATATATATATGTATACATATATATATATATATATATATTTACATATCTAATGAAAGCGGAGCACCGCTTGAAACGCGTTATATAAAATTATAAAATGATAAAACTACAAAATAATAAATAAATGTTCAAAAAAACATTCTACAAATGTTGGTAGCCTTACTCCTTTTTATATATATATATATATATATATATATATATATATATATATATATATAGAGAGAGAGAGAGAGAGAGAGAGAGAGAGATAGAAGAAAAAAGAGTGATAAATATGCGACTATTGTCCACATTTATTTCAAATTTCAATTGTTCAATGCAAGGTGTATTCAGTAATAAACTAGTGTTGATTATTCTTTCCATAAGCCAAGGCTTTTCAAAGATCGAGATCTTATCATCAGAGGAGAAATACAGATAGATAAGTTGGCTTTCGAAAAAAACAAAGTTCAAATATTTGAAACAAATATATGAAAAATATTATTTTAAAAATGCAGTGAAAGAAAAGTTCTGTAAAAAAATATGTGGTTTGTCTGGGTTGTAAATTTCCGTTGAAAAGATGTCCAATGAACTGTAGAAAGCGAAAAAAAAACTTTTGCGTAGGAGCAGTGTAGAGAAAATGTTCAAATATAAGTAAATCAAAAACGCGCTTAAAAGGAATTGAAAAGAGAAAACCTGGCCATTATTGAAAACTTCCTGGACCATAAAAAAGGCAAATGACATCTAGTCCAAAGGAAATCTAAATCCAAATGAAACAAAAAAGCTGAATTTGGGGTTAGGGGGAGGGGGAGTTAAAGAGCGAGGGGCTAGTAATGTTCGGATTGGTTTAAATAGCCGCTGTAGGAGCTGGGAACACTTTTAACACTAGTTTATTACTGAATACACCTTGCATTGAACAATTTAAATTTGAAATAAATTTGGACAATCGTCGCATATTTATCACTCTTTTTCTTCTATCTCTACAATTGCTCTATCTCGTATATTGAGCTAAACTTCTTCACTATAGGTTCCATCTACTAAAAGTTTTACTTTTGGTTTATAGTTGATCCTATATATATATATATATATATATATATATATATATATATATATATATATATATATATATATATATATATATATGTCTGTGTTTGTGTGTGCACGCATGTGTATATGTAAGCTGACATACGTAGGTGAATGTGCCGATGTGTCTGTGTGCAGCCGTTGGTATGTATACGCACAAGTTCACTTGTGTATCTATCTATAATTTCATTTATTTACATTTATGTATATCTGAGTACATTTAAACGATGTTAGTCACCACTTGACTCTTACCTCACAACTATCAAGAACACGCACCTGTTCGGTCACCATTCCACTGGTCTGTTTGCCGTATTTTTCCAATTCTAAAACGACCAACCAACCACCTCCCGCCGTACACACATAATTCTACATTACTTGTTTTTCTTTTTTTCTGGTAGACATGGTGCCTAATATTCTACATGTAGAAACACAGCTGAAATTGTTGTAGAAAATCTCTACGCATATATGAATACTAGGCCCAACAAAACTGCGCCAAACATTCCACATCTAAATAGCAAGTTAAATGAATTTAAAAATGCATAGCACTTTAAAGAAGAAGGACAAAATATGTGCATGTATATTTCGGGAATTTCTGATGATGGATGCTATACTTGTAATATGATATTTATATTTCTACAAAGAACGATCAAGACCTACACTCTCCTAGCTTTTTTATCTGATTTAAATAAGTGTTTTTTTATACTTATATTGTGTTTGTGTCGTTAGTGCTTCCCTTCAACCAACTTCCGATATAATTTCTTATGGATTCGGTTCTTCTTACAAAATGTTTACTACATCTTAAACGATAATGATGTATATCAGATTCAATCCTGCTGCAATAACTCCATTTGTGATCTCTAATTAATCCGACGTAAATAATGTTTTTGAAAACGTTCTAGCCTCTTGCGTTGCATTCGTTTACTCACACAAGGTATGTATGTATATTTCCATAGACACGGAAAATGAATGTGGTTTTGTAATTATCTTTATTGTATTCAAATGTAGAAACATCAGGAATTTATTAATACAAATAATGATAGGAGTAACAATAAATCAACTGCGAAATATTATGATAAGCAACATTGAATATTAAATATTTTACATATACATGAAACTCTACCGTAAATAATTCAAAGCTATTAATCAATATCTTAATTCAGTTCAGCTTTGATTATCAAAGGTATATTTCTATGTTATATATGTACTGTATATACAGTGTATGTGTATTGTTCAGTACACTAAATCTGTTATATAGTTACGTACATTACGTACATTGTTATTGTTATTGTTATAAATGATTGGTATTATTTAGATTGTTCGGACTATTGTTTTCATCTTTGATTTAATCCTCACACTGTTCCGGCGATGTAACCTCACTCCTTCTTCAGATGCGTTTTGTCGAACTCGGAAATCTTTATGTCGAACTCGGGAATATGTACAGGATTTACACCGAAACCCGTTACCTAATCCACAGGGGTAGTTTGCTATCGTACCGTTAGTCACGACCGGGCAGAAATCACAAGTAATTCGTAATTGTATTCTTACAGGTAACTGTACTGAAATGTTGGTCGTCATGCTTCAGAAAATTGTCATTAAGAACTGCTTATACTTTCCAATCATATCCGTTGTGTTATGGGTTCTTGTCGAACAAATATGGTATGTTTTATCTGAACAAATCTGAAACATATTACATATGCTTAGATGTATAGAAGCTAAATTGAATAATCTATTGTCTCGAAAATATTTTCCATCTTTTTTGTATGAACAGAATAACTTTAAGAGAACTACATTAGTTTCAAATTGGTTCAGTTAGTGAAATATAAAATTCTAACAGGAGTAGAAGATATTTGAAATCTCGTATTAATATATGTCTTCACTAATATAGTTGTGCACGTTAACATTTTCAAGATCATCCTTGAAATCAGTCGTAACAAATTAAATTGGTTTGTAATATGCACTTGCCTTTCAAAGCAATATCACACACAAATATATACAACAGTTTGAATAATATACATAAAATAAATAAAACACTTCATATAAAAATCTAGATAGCCCATTTATACTACATCTCAATACTAGATAAAGGTTTTTAACCAAATTAGGCTGCAATAGATATAAACAGAGTTACGTTAAGCAAAACGAGAAAGCTTTTAATATAATTTTGCAAATACATCTGCTTGATTGGTCTAAGTAAATGTCTCAAACCGGAAATACTTTTGGTCAAGTGTCTGCTTTTATTTATCTAAGTCAGCACGTATATGTTTAACTTCATTACACCATTCTAAGAAATAATTTATTTCTAAGAAATAATTTATTTCTTATAAATTTATTAACCTGATCATTATCAAGTGATAATACATTTTTTTTAACAAATGTATGTTTAAAAAGGAACACTATTTGGTTAAGAATTGAAAGGGTTATACTGTCATGCTTTATGTCAGTCGATATTTATTAAAATGTTATTCTATCAGGTAATAAACTGCAATGTTTTATTCTGCATGTGCTCTTATTTTTAAAACTGTTAAACAGTATAACATTACTAAACGTGTTCCTGTAGGTACAACAGATGACGTCACACATAATTCTGACGTCATTAACACCAGTTATACATTTCTTTTCTTCGAATGTACTATGGAATGCTAAGTTTCACTGTCTTTATATTACTGATTCAGTATTGAAGCTGAGGAATTTGAAATCAATGTTTTCACACATGGTCTTGAAAATAAAATAGATATTATTAAATATGTCATTCAATTTACCGCTTCGCGGTGATAAGGTTATTTAAAAATGTAATACTCATAAACCAGACAAGATTAAAATCAATACATAATGGTATACGGCATAATCTCGTTGACGCATCGATTCCGGTTCTATCACAGATGTTTAGCGACATTGAGTCTGGATGGTACTAAATTCCTGACAATTTAGGAATACCAAGTTCGACATGTGGCATGGAAATGACATGTCTTCTACCAGGTTCTATCATGCCTACAAAAATGTCATGTCAGATAAATAACTGCCAGATACTAAGACGAAAATATTTAACGTCCTTGAATATTATCATGATAATCAAACTTCATGTCGAGAATCATTATTCAAATTTTGACCAACATCTATTATATTATTTTTATTCTTGAAAGTGTCTGCAACTATAGGCTTATTCTTAAGGGGTTTTATGAAAAAAATAAAATTCAGTGATTCTTGCTTAATAAAATGTCTAATAATTATAGGTTTAATCAAATAATGCAAATCTAAAAAATATTTTATGTCGAGATACAGAATAACGAAACTAAAATGTGTAAAATTCGTATTAAATTGTATCTACTACATATCGGTAAAATTTCACAAATAATCGCAGGTATGTCATTAAAAGCTTTCACACCGCTTTGCCTTGTTTGCATTAAATTAAAGAAACATTGATATCGCTTAAGTACCACCCTTAAAACAATCAGCTTTGTTCCATTATTCAGAATGATTGGTTTATTAGTTCATACTCGAATCTCATACATGAAATATATAAATGTGTACACATATCAAACTTAATATATATATATATATGTATATATATATATATATATATATGTCTATATATATACTTATATATATGTATATACACACACACACACACACACATATATATATATATATATATATATATATATATATATATATATATACTTTCAAATAGGGAATATATTACTACTCCAAACAATAGGTATTCCAATGGGTTTGGATCCGTCTCCATTTTGGAGAAAATCTATATTTACATAGACTGGAATATATATATATATATATATATATATATATATATATATATATATATATATATATATATATATATATATGTCATCATGAATCAAAAATGATATATCTAGAGCGTATAATTATCATGGATGTAGGCGATATATTGACGACCTTGTTTGCATTAATGATAGCAAAGAGTTTGCAAATACTAAACATTTTATATATCCTAAAGAGTTAAAATTAAACTGTGAACATAAGGTAACACAAGCTACTTTTCTTGATTTGGATATACAAATTGAAGATACAATATTTATCTATAAACTGTTCGATAAACGAAATTCATTCCCTTTTCGTATCGTGCGAATGCCATATAAAAACAGTACTAGCCCTGTGTGTATATTTACGGGAGTATTATGTCCGAATTTCTGAGGATTGCTCGTGTTACTTTAAAATTAGTAGGTTTCATGCCCCCAATTTCTGATCTAATAATAAGAATGATTAAACAAGGTGGCGATCAAAATAAAATATTTACACAATTAAATAAAGCAATTACTCACCATCCTGATGCTTTTTAATCTTATCAAATTAATCAAAATAAACTGATAGAACAAATCATAGGATATATAAATAAAGATAATGTTGAATATGTATAGACGTATATATAACACATATACTAATTATAATTAGAAAAAGAAAAACAATAAAAATACAGAAGAAAGAAAGAAATGTTAAAAAAGAAGAAGAAGAAGAAGAAGAAGAAGAAGAAGAAGAAGAAGAAGAAGAAGAAGAAGAAGAAGAAGAAGAAGAAGAAGAAAGAGTAATAATCGACAGTTATGAACGCCGATTTTAAACACTGGGAGTGGGCAAAGAAGAAGAAGAAAAAGAAGAAGAAAATAAGAAAAAATTAACTGTTAGCTTATAAACGCCGATTTGAAACACTGAGAAAAGGAAAAAAAATCGACAGTTGGCTTGTGAACGCATATTAGAAAAACTGTAAGTGAACAAGAGAAGATTAGTATTTATTTGAGGTTGACGACAACGGGGAGATGGACAACAAAGGAGGAGGAGGGAGAGAAAGAAAGACTAAAAGTATATATATATATATATATATATATATGTATGTGTATATATGTGTATATATATATATACATATTTATTTATTTATTTTTTTGATATGTTGATATTTTTTATATTTATAATATAAAACTAAAAATAATGCATTAATCACCTAAATAATAGTGTAATGGATTCGTCCTAACACTTTAAAATGCAGCAACATTTTTTGAAGTAACGGATACATTTTATTAGACAGACGAACAGCACAGGTAATATAAGTTAGCAAACCATTTATATGGAACAAAACGTAGATTTAATATAAAGAACGTTTATGTTTTTATCTTTTAAGGGAAGTGGGGTCTGATCAACTCTGCTGGGAAGCCATGAAATTAAATACTGTCTTTTTTTTAAATTCCCGAAACAGTGTTTCATGGTAAACAACTGATGATCCCTAAAAATAGTGTTAAGAACAAACTAATATAATAACTGTAAACATAAATTGACTTACATGAGTGATTTTCCACTTAAAGACTTGGGACGAACAGTTTTTTTGTTTTTTTTTAATGGTTGCGAAACTTCCGAGACTATATATATATATATATATATATATATATATATATATATATATATATATATATATATATATGAGAGAGAGGAGGAGCTAGTTAAGGTGCAATATACATACTTAGGACAAACTTATTATACATTCTTTTAGATAGGTTAATAAAACTCCGACTTAAAATTAACGAAAATAATACTAGAACCGAAATTGTCGTAATTTCAACATTCAATTAATTCATTAGGTGACACACTAGATAGTTTCCATATTTGTTATTTAATTATTTGAGGTAAAGGCTCTATGAGATATTAGTTTTAATATGTACAGGAGTAATGACATATTTAATTTTAAACAGTTTTTCGATTTTTCTGAGCAGATGTTCCACTAATTTCCTCGATTACCAAGGGTGACTCTAGCCTATGTTATACTGACCCGTAGACCAATCATAAAATATGAGATGTTTGCAACTACGAATCATGCCTAGTAGTCGTAAACCATATCAATATATATATATATATATAGAGAGAGAGAGAGAGAGAGAGGGAGAGAGAGAGAGAGAGAGAGATCCCTCAATGTAATTTCTTTTGATGATAAGATTTTAATCTTTGAAAAACCTGGCTTGAGGGAAGAAAAGTAAACATGTTATTATCGAGTACACCTTACATTGAACAATCGAAGATGAAATAGATTTGTCATTCCCACATCTTTATCTATTTTCTTTTATTGATCATTATATATATATATATATATATATATATATATATATATATATATATATATATATATATATATATATAGTCATCTATACATATTGTTTCGCTGTATCAGAGCTCGTCAACTAGACAAGATAATGCCTCAAGCCGTGATGGAAACTAAACCGTCGAGGTGACAATCGCAGCCTCTTACCCCTATCATTCGAGAAATTAGTATATACATATATATATATATATATATATATATATATATATATATATGGTACATGTATTGTATTAGTTTCTGTAGATGTACATCCGTTGAAACTCAATTTGTTATAAAAAGTCCTCAATAACAAGTAGAACTTTTCTTAAGTATAATTTTTTGTTCATACAAAAATTATTGGTTACATATGTGCATACATGTTTCGGTTGTACTCTTCGCAAAGAGTGAATCTATTCAAACCAAGTACGTCTTTGGTCTGAAGAGGTTCACTCTCTGCGAAGAGTACAACCAAAACATGTATGCACATATGTATCCAATAATGTTTGTATGAATAAATATATAAAGATATGTATATATAAATATATATACACATGTATATAAATACATATATGTATAAATATATATATATATATATATATATGTGTGTGTGTGTGGGGGTGTGTTGTTTGGGGGTTATAAATGCATTGATGAGAGCGAAAGATCCAAACGACGTCGTCTGTAGGCAATTATAATTTACTATTTATTCAGAAATATTATATATATATATATATATATATATATATATATACACACATATATGTATATATATATATATATATATATATATATATATATATATATATATATATAAAGGACTTTTTCATTGAGAATTACATAGCATGTGTTTACGTTGAAAATCTGTATTCATTCATACTTGGGTTAGGTTGTTTATTAAACACTCTCAAAGATACTCTATTTTTGAGAGACACGTTTCGATCGCTGTTAGATCTCCCTAAGTGACAAATGTTATCTTACTTAAAGCGGCGTGTGATTAAATTATCATTCGGTGCAGATGACGAAGCGCTCGCTGCAAGATTCGATAAGACACGTCGGGATTCTATTGCGGGCACTCAATTCAAGCACCATGTTCCAATTAGAACGCGCCTCTCATTCTCCCTCACGTCCTCGAGTATTTGACCTGTAATCTCTCATTCGGGTAAGAAAAAATTTGGTTTGTTTTCATTTGTAGAAGTATATTTCTGAATTATAGGACGTACAACATTAGCTTTTAAAATAAATAAGAACGGTAAGAGCTGGCAATTTACTCTTCTCTTTCATTCCTGAAAAGGCTTTTTAAAATTTACATATGTCAGAACAAAAGAAACATCGAACGATCGATCGAGACATAAACGGAATAATATGGAGATGGGTGTTCACAGTGTTACTATGTGTTTTCCGTGTTGTAGTTATATGCCCGGCCCTCTTTTACTTGTTTGAAGCGCAGTTTTCTGTTCCCGTGTGTTTATGTGTGTATGCCCAGCTAAACTCTTAAACGACAAAATAAAGACTAACACAGTTGATATACTTTTGAATAGCATTGTATAGAAGCGAATAATATATATATATATATATATATATATATATATATATAGATATATAGATATATACATATATATATGTATATATATATATATATATATATATATATATGATCAGTTAAAGAAAAATAATTAGACCTGCAAATAGAAGCAAATCAATATTTTCAGTTGTTCAGAACAAAGAGCAGTTTAGTTAATAAAAATATTCATTTTCTTCTCTTTCATTTTTTAAACCAGGCTTTTCAAAGATTAAAATCTTATCATCAGAGGAAATTAATGATTGATAAGTTGACAGTTGAGGACTGTCAAAGTTCTAAATTTAAAAACGTTTTAAAAAAATGTTTTAAAGTTCAAAACGTGCATGAAATACACTAATAACGAAATCCAAATAGTGTAGGGTACAAAAATATTGGTAAGTCCAGTAGAATCTGTGTGGAAATCCAACGACGACGATTCCGCCCAAGTCAGTTGTCCATGGAGGGGGGATCAAATAAAATTGGCCACGTTAAGAAAACAATATTCTTCCTGTTTTCAATTAAGAGGATTCAAAGGCAATATATATATATATATATATATATATATATATATATATATATATATATATATATATATATATATATATATAAGTTTTGCAAAATATTACATCTTACACCGTAAACGCTTTTCGAGGTCGACACTACGCACCTGAAGAAATTCAGCGGTTACATCAGCCGAAACATTGTGAGAATAACATCAAGATGAGAACAGTAATATGAACAATCCAAATTATCAAACGGCATCGTCATAAGAAATCGTAAACATTGACTACGTTTTAAAACTTTGTGAAGAAGTACTTTTAAAACAGTTCTAAATCGTATTACCGATTAGATACAAAATTCTATTCTCGTAGATAAACTATTTTTTAGGTATTCTCCGTCAATTCGGCTATCATTCATTATCACAGTTCTGAAATAGAATTCACATCGCTAAACCTGGAAATAAATTGAACGCATCTTGAATTGAATGTGTGCATACATCTCTATTGACGGCACTGTCGGACGATTGAAATCAACTTTGTAGATGCGTTCACTCATACACATAAGAATACCTTTCCAGTTTACTGTATCCAGCTTAAGATTAACACCTATTTAATGGACGGATCTTAAGACTATACCTAACTTTTTTCAAATGACTCGTGTTATGTTTTAGAGGGGCGTTCAACATTATTTTTTTAACATGCTGGGAAACAAGTGCAGATTAGTGCACTTTACTCAATACTTCAAACTTCCAAATTTTCCGTATTAGAGAATACATTTATTAAGATGTAGAATTATCCAGGTTATAAAGATTTAATGTTCAGTTTAAAAGACGCGAGTGCCCGAATGACGTCTCAGTTAGAATACGCTCTATACTAAATCAGAAATACCCCCTTTCCTCAAGATATATATGACTTTAATTTTATCAATTTACGACTACTACAAATACAGGTAACCTGTTGACCAGAAACATTAATGTAAAACGTATTTAATAACCCATCGAAAAGATTACTATTCATGTCTAAAGTTTAAGTTGATTATTAAACATAGCCTTTTCTCTTTTATTTCTTTGTTTTATCTAACATGCCAGTATGGACTTGGAATTTGAGATGTGATAATTTGTCACATGGGAAAAAAGAAGGATCTCAATGTCAATAAGAACCTCGTCGGTTAGGTGAAAGCGGTTGTACTTAAATCGTTGTAATATTACGTTGGTCATTTAGTCAGAGCAGCGTCTGTTCTCTTCAGAATAAAATAACAAAACAAACACTAAGTTTGAGTACGTACATAAAGAAGTCATTGGAAAAAATATACAGTCACAGAATGACATTATTATTTGCTGATAAAAGGGAGTTTGTGATTGGTTCGAATGTAACCTCTAGCTAAATGTTTAACCTATTTCCTTCGAATAGAACACACAACAGCTACAAACACTCAGAGTTACATGGGTTTGGATCACAACTGGCAGGACAACAGACGTACCGTTATAAATATGTCTATAAAGACGATAAAAAAGAGAATGTTTACACACATTTGGAAATACTTCTATATTTGGCATCGAATCTTTCGAGAATTACAAACGTTGTATCAGAACTATAAAGAAATTAATGTCGTCAGCATGCGCATAAAAACTACTTCATTTTATTGTTTGGCAGGAATTGTATCTCTTGCACTTCATAATGCCGAGCAATAAAGTGCAATTATTAAACAGTTTTACCGTTACACCCCAATAAGTGTCAAACCTTATCTTTCTTTAATAGGCCTGTGATTAAATTATCTGTCTATCTATATGTTAGTACGCATTCACTTCAAGATTCGATAAGTTATCTTAGGAATTCTACTGTCAAGTCGGTTCGCGTATTAGCCTTTTATGTGGATGCGCTCGGTGCAAACCTTATTTTTGTCTTTCGACATATGCCACTTCAAGTGTGAATAAAAACAAACGAGTTTCTAGTTTTATTTAACTCAAATATTTTTGAGAAATGCATACCTATTACAAGCCTGCTTACAGTAGGCTTACTAACATCTCATCGACATAATTAAAAACGTTCATCATTTTAATTTTATTTATTTAATCATTTAATATACTGATTGAAATACGCCATGCTGTTTAAATGTGTATTTTTGTAAAGTCAACTGAACAAGAAAATTATCCCCGATCACAAATGTCTTAATCATACACCTATTATTTGATTATAATATTTTGAATAGAAAAAAATCCTAATAATCTTGATTGCTTGTTTCATTGTTTCACACAGGATATCGTGGATGGTGTAAAAAATGGAAAATAAGCCGATACGTACATGGAGCAGTCGTCACAGCAGCATATCATAAACATATTACGAGTTTTATTGAATGTAAGCTTAGCAATAAATAGACTAAAGATAAATTATTTAATAATCTATGTAACGCCTTAAATACAAATCAAAGAACAGATGGGATGTCAAAATCTAAATTAAATATGAGCTACAAGATACCAAAAATAATAAAAATACAATAATTCGTAATATTTGGTCCACTCCGTAATATAATCAGATTTTGAAATCAAACTTGCTTATGAATGTCTGAATATTCTCAGTAAACATTTTCTGAACAAGCTATCAACATAATACATTTAATGGAGATAATGTTAAACTTAGGGTCTGTTGGTAAACTTTAGAAATGGTGATTAAAGCCTATATAAATAAAATATTACATAGTAGCATGAAAAAAAAACTTATACACAAGGAAAATACATGAGCAATATTCATAATAATAATTATAATAATAATAATAATAATAATAATAATAATAATAATAATAATAATAATAATAATAATAATAATAATAATAATACGGTGCTTTTTTATATTGGGACCCGCGGTAAAAGTCTCTCGGCATCGATACTTTCCGGATATTTACGTTAAACGCCGGGCAGTGCCGAATGAAACATCCGTTTACTTATCTGCGTTCAAAAAAACACAAACGAGTCTGGATCTACAAGCGTGACAAAACAAATAAAAACTGTTCGGAATTATTATTCATTTTTCACGAAGTTTTTAATAAGTGATTAAATTAAAAAAATTATTATTTCTTTATTTTATTTTCTTGTTAACATTTTGTACGTAATAGTTTTTTTAAACGAAGAAATAACAGTGATAATTACAGTGAAAAGTTAATCAAGTTAGTGTTTTTTTACATTTTTGGGGGGATTTTTTTTTGTAAACTTTTTTGTGTACTGACTAATTTCGTTTATTTCGTTAGGATCACGGGTTATTAATTATGGTTAGGGAAGGGTTTGGATTTAGGGTTACGAATTGGGGTTAAGCATTAGGGTTAAGGCAGGGTTAGGAATTAGGGTTAGGAATTATAGTTAGAGCAGAGTTAAGAATTAGGGTTAGTTGAACAGTGAAAAGAAAATCGCATTGATCCATTGAAATACATAGAGAGTGGTAGTGAGAATTAGAGTAATAACATAAAATATTTTACTTGATTAAAAGTTTTAAAATCCACTGCTTTACTATAAAAATATATTAGAATGTAAATCCATGTATTAAACCTGACGATACTATCAGGGACTGTATGAAAAACGTTTTGGTAGATAACTTGCCATAATTATATTTAATACAAAAATAATAATGATGTATTGAGCACTTGTAAAATAAATACTGAAACAAAAATGTATAGCTATTACGGGTCGAGCGCTGTCGTTTTGTGATGTCACCTGCTGCTTCGTAGCGTAATGCAACGCTCTTTGCAAATAAACAAATTGAGCACTGAACAGTGTCAGTTAATGTTTATATAAATATACATTATAGATATCGTTTACGAGGCTTCTCCCGTAGCCTAGTAGTAACATTTGCCGGCTGTCAACGAGATGGTTTAATATTAAATCCCTGCCTCGGAAGTGCTACTAGTCATATCGCATGGAACAGCTGTGATGTTGCGAAACTATCTGGGAATTAATATATATATACATATGTAAGTAAATGTCGTGTACAACAGAATCGTAGGATCAATTTTAGAGGAAGCATTATAGTGATCAATGAAACAGACGAGTGGGAAAAAAAGGAAAATTGTTTAAATTACATTAAGGCCTTATCGTCTGACCCTTTGAGAGGAAACGTCAGAATGGTAAATTAGAAACTAAGAGTCGAATGAGATATGAAAGGAAAAACTTATTTCAGTTGGAGGAAACGATTGAGAGGGGAAAAAAGGTAAATCTCTCAACGTTATGGTGGCGTGTAATCATTTAAGATCTCCAACTGATGCTTCAAAATCTTTTGTCTACACAGGCTAGGTCGAGAGTTGTTATTAACTAACGCCTCAATAATATTGAGATGGTAGTTCGATCTGGCACTGTGTAAAACAGAAAACCAACCATCGGAATAGTTGTCAGAACTATTTGTACTAACGAGGTGATTACCGATGGCTGATTCCTGTGCCTGAAAGTTCCCGGCTGATCTCGAAACCTTGTGTAGGCGAATATCACGTGGTATGTGTTGGGATATTCTAAATTCTAATCTTTGGGATGTCTTGCCAACGTAGTCAGCTCCACACTGACACATGAATTTATAAACTACAGAATTCTTTTGAATGGCTGGCAAAACATCCTTACGAAAAGAAGAGAAAAAGGTTCGAGTCGTGTAAACTACTCTCAACATAGTTGCCGGAAAACAACGTTGAGTAGAAGAAAGAAATCCTGTTAACGATGTCAAGGCCGTCAGAACCCAAGCATGGGAGTTTCAAATAAATAGGGCAACGTGACGGCCCATAAATTTACCACCATTAAATAAAGCAACTTTACGTGCAGTGGTGCCTTTTATAGTATTGATAGGATATCCATTAGCAAGAAAAATATTAGTAATTTCACCAAGTTCCGCATCGAGTCGTGTAGGTGAACAAATCATAAGTGCTCGATGAGTGATAGTACCAATAAGATTTATTTTTCTTGCTCTTGGGGCAAAGGAAAACCAATTTAGATAAAGGCCTGTAAATGTTGGTTTTCTATACACACAGGTTTCAAATGATAAACCAGATTTAGACACTAAAACATCGAGGAATGGTAAGGAACCACAATCCTCGACTTCCATAGTGAATTGCAACGATGGATGCAAGTCACAAAGAAGACGAAGAAACTGTTCAACATCACTCCGTGAGGGAAAACAAGCAAAAGTGTCATCAACTTAACGTGTGTAGAAAGCCGGCTTGGTCACTTTGGAAAATAATTGGTTTTCCAAAATGCACACCGAAAATGTTGGCTAACGATGGACCAATATATATATATATATATATATATATATATATATATATATATATATATATATATATATATATATATTTATATATATATATATATGTGTATATATATGTATGTGTGTATATATAGAGAGAGACAGAAAGAGATAGAGAATACAAGTATAATACATAGGTATGTTCATTTTAGAGGTGTTTCATTATGTATGAAAACAAGAATTTGTTTTCTTCCACTAGGCTGAAAAACATCTCGCCAAATTTGTCCAACATCACAAGGCTCGAATGTCGCGCCTTCGTTCGCTCTGTCAATTCTTCAGTCATACAATTCGTTCAGGCTTTAAATTCAAAATCTGCAATCAAATGTTCTTCCGCTTGAACAGTATTGAGCAAGTAATTCAAGAAATCGATCATGCAAAAGGCAATCTAGACTTGTTTACGACTCGTTATTGCGAATTCATAAACTCTTCTGAACTTCTCCTTCTTCAACCACTCCCACATCATCTTCATTGTTTAAGTTCTACAATTATTTTTTTATCAGAGTTGAAATGTTCCTTTCTCATACTCATTCATTTTTTAGAAGTATACGAATGCACACGACCATAAATATCTTACATCTTATTTTTATGCATTTGTCTAACTTGTAGATATTAACGTGCTTCTCCACAAGGACAGAGTAAGACACAATGTTGTTATTTAAACCGAGCTATCCAAAAAAACGTACTCTGAATTTGGACAAAAATAAATCATTTTCCTAAGTCTACAATAATATCTCATACACTGACCGAGAACAGAAACGATTAAGTGAAATATCAGAATAGATACTACATTGTTTTCATACCCAGAAAGGTTGAATATTCGGCAACTATTTGAGTCGATGTTAATATCACGTGCTAACTGTAAAAAGAGATATCTTAAAAGAAAACCAGTAAAATGTATTCAAGCTATGAGTCCCAAATAAAGAAGCTGGTTGACTGCGATGTAACTTCCAATATGATCACCTTCATTAAACTAGATAAGCGGTCGTCTGGCGTGTTTCTTTGATTAACTTTTAATCAGGAACGATACAATTCGTCTTCCCTTCATGCTTGCGATAATAAAATGTACTCCCCCAAATGTCATGATAAATATATATATATATATATATATATATATATATATATATATATATATATATATATATATATATCAAGAGACCCGCGAGAGCTCTCTATCCCTTAATAGACTTCAAAAATGGCCTATGCTGGAAATCTCATTTCTTTGATCAATCATAACTCAAAAACCAATTAACCAAATTAGACAAAACTTTGCTCAACATTTTTATTTGATAGGTTCTATAAGTGTGTAGAATTTCAGCATCATTAGTCTAGGCAACCCAGAGATCCAGAAAGTTCAATCATGAAATCATGTTATCTGTGTGTACGTACGTACGTATGTGCCACCCTGTATCTCATCAACTATTTTATGGATTCAGCTGATGTTTGGCAGAGATAGAGGTTCTAGAGTCTAGTTGATGGCATTTTAATTTCAGTTTACCATATACCTTGATTTTCCAGAAAATTCTAAAAAACCTTTAAAATGACCATTGTTGTGAGGCATAACCTTTACAAAGGTAGTGACATTCCATGATAAATGCCAGTATACTGAAATCATATGCCCTTAATAGGGTTAAGATGAAAATGCATATACACTAAATGTACAAAAGCAAGGAAATTCCAAAATGTTTACAGTTTTATTGTCATTAAGGGTATGCTAGCATAACAGGGCTATGTATTTTACTGGTAGGAATTTTTCTACAGCGCATCTCACACACTTCATCCACTCATGCATAGAGATGTATACTGTAGTGATGTGATAATGAAATGGTTTGGTTGATATGTAGTGATACACTAAATTAATGACATAAAAAGTGTAAAAATTGGGGAATTTCCTTGCGTTTGTACATCTAGTGTATATGAATTTTCATCTGAACCCTATTAAGGGCATATGATTTACGTATACTGGCATTTATCATAGAATATATATATATATATATATATATATATATATATATATATATATATATATATATTGTATATGTATGTATATGTATATATATATATTGTATATGTATGTATATGTATATATATATGTATTGTATATGAATGTATATATGTATATATATATATACATATATATATATATATATATATATATATATATATATATATATATATATATATACATATATATGTATGTAAATGTATATTTATATATACAGATGCACAAGCAAATCTCATAATTACCGCTACCCACACCAGCGAATTAGATTCAATTAGCGAACATCGATTTGCCTTCTCTTTTTTATTCTTCCTTTTCTTTTACCTACCGCCTACGTTATAGGCAGCATGCGCCAACACTAAACATTAAATAACGTCGTCATCCAAAGACAAGAATATCCACCCGCACCGGGCAGACAGATTTAAAGAACGTTCGTTTCCTTCTTTTTTTCTACCATGCTACATGTGTACCGAAAATTAAACAGACAACTAACACACATATGACCTTCACAGGAGGCCCGTACTTGCCAGTTTGGAAAATATTAATTTTAGTTCGCCAGCTTTTCACAACTTTGCTCACACTTCATTAAATCAACATCCATGCGAGAAAAGAATCATAGACATACAGTTAGTAAAAGCTTATTTTCTGATAAATATTTTTTCGTATATCTCATGGGGTTAAATATATCAGTAAACCTATAAGGGCAACAAAGTTTGAGTAGATACAGGTAAATTGAATTTGTACACATACATAGAAGGCATTACTAAAGCTGCTGCAACCAGGAAGGTAGCCTCTGTCTACCGTGCTAGGTGGTAGTAAACTTCACACACCTTTCAGTATCCTATATATCTATATCGGGCGCTGTATGCATGTATTAACTCATTTTTGATATACACATTGACAACGACTAGACAGTGTTCTATCTGTTTACAAAGTGTTTTGTATTGTCGTCAATAGTAGTTGGTGATATCACTAACCACAGTGCTTAAATTGAGAAAGGTGGCTTATATAGTCATCTACAGACATACTGTTTCGATGTATCACGTATCTACAGTGCAGCTAGACTAGATCCGGTGGTCACTAAAATCTAGCCAAACAGTGAAAATAGAATAAAGGAAGAAGAAGACTATTAGCTTACTCTGCTAGTCGATCACGTAACGTCCAAACAAATACACCAATTATCCGAATGTTAAACAATAATAGAACGTAAGTATACTTAAACTCCTCTTTGATATACAACTTGTGAAAGTAAGGCCGAGCTGCTGTGTCATTTATCAACCATTGAGTCGTTGTTATAAACAATTCTCGACCTAGTCTGTGTAGACAAAAGATGTTTAAACATAAGTTAGAGATATTTCATAGTTTCAATCCCCATTACGTTGAGTGATTTACCCCTTGTTTTTCTCTCCTTATTGTTTTCCAAACTAAAACAATTTCCCCATCATTTCTCATTAGATGTTGGTATTTTAAAATGTTTCATTCTGAAGTTTCTTCCTAGCTGGTCAGGCGATAACGCCTTGATGAATATATTTTATTCTCTCTCTTTGTATCTCTCTCTCTCTCTCTCTCTCTCTCTCTCTATATATATATATATATATATATATATATATATATATATATATATATATATATAAAACGTTACCAAGGTTAGTACATCAAAAACATCAAAGATCTCGATTGTAGGACTTATAAAAGATAATATTCATGATTTTTTAAAGAGCATGAACCGTGTCCGTTTGGAATAGCCGAATCACGTCTATCTGGTAGTCCTAGATTCAAGAGGTTTCACTCTTTCTTTGAAATGGAATTGATTAATCGTTTTGCTATAAAATGAATGCGGGATTAATCTTTAATCCAGTATACCAAGATAGCCGACACTTGGGTTTTCCCAGCGGTCACCGTAATGTATAGTACTTTAATATATATATATATATATATATATATATATATATATATATATATATATATATATATATATATATATATATAGGGAGAGGGAGACGGTGAGAGAAAGAAAGAGAGAGAGAGAGTTAGATAGATCGAATACAAATGTAAATATGTAGATGAAAATACGTAGTTTTCTTCATATATATTACGAAACAGAAAATAGAATGTTTCATTTTGTCACCACAATAGTTTAGACATGGATAAACAACATGGTTTACTGTTGTCTCTATTGTTTCTGCACCGGATGAATGGCGAACCCTGTGAAAAAAATTGAAATCTTCTTGAAATAAATTATGATATTCCACATCAGGATTGTAAAACATAGTAAAACACATAAAGAAATTCAATATTTGTTTCTTTTAACAAATCTGCAGAATACATAATTCGTAATAAAATGCATCAGGATGAAGATGAACATTAACACTTGATTGCAGTTATTGTATGAACTGCACTATTTAAAGATAAGTCAATTGTTTTCAGAAATGTATGCTGAAATAAATAGAAAGTTCGAATTCGTCGTTGTCTTCGACCCCTTCTTCTCGGCATGCTTCTTCCTAATGCACATGATCTTTTTCTCTTCATTTTCGCTTGAATATGTTTTATATTTCGTGGGTAACTGACTCATGTAGCTTTTGCTCTTTTTATTCACTTTTATTTCCTTCATCTTCGTTTTCTTCTTCTTGTTCTTCTTTTTAAATCTTCTTAGAATTATTTGTTTGATTATTATTATTATCATTTTTATAATTATTATTTTTATTATAAGTATTATTATTATTATTATTATCATCATTTGTATTATCATTATTATTATTATTTTATTATCATTATTATTATTATTATTATTATTATTATTATTATTATCATTATTACTATTATTATTATCAGTTGTGTGCTTCTAAAATTACTTCCCATTATTATTATTATTATTGTTTTCTATTATTATTTTCAGGATTCTTCTAATTATAATTGTCATTATCATTATTTTTGTTCGCCTCCTTCTAAATCTTCTTTTTCGGTATGATTATCTTAGTTCTTTTTTCGTCTTCTTATTTTGCTTAATATATTTTCTCTTAATATTATTACTTTTGTTTTTATCATTTTCTGTCATCTTATTCTTGTGATTCTTTGTCTTTTTATTATCATTATGACTATATATTTATATTTGAAACCATAACAATCTCAATGAATCGGATAAGTGTTGACTCTATATTTTCTATGTACTCATCCACTTTCTCTTTACTTCACCACCCGCTCGTTTTTCTCCAATCTTCTCTCTGTTCCTCCTTGATCCGTCCATTACTCTTTAACTATTGACTATTGCCCTTTTTAATTAAAGTTCAAATTATATATACATTTGTACTCCTTGGTAGCCATCTTGAAATAAAATATAACATGTCAACGATTTATTTAAACATATTAGTTTCATGATTCAAATTATTCTCAATGAAAACACCATTAAATCTATATTCTAATGCTAACTAGTCATTATCTGCAATTTGATTGTAAAAAGCAAGAGTATTTCTCAATGCATCTACGTTTCAATAAATTACAAATATAGTATATGCAGATGTAAATGAATAATACAATTTGAAAACTATTATATTAAATTTATAATTTAATTTATTAAATTAAATGTATAATGCTCCCGATTATTATTATTACTACTATAAGCAGTTCTAATAATCGTAGTAGTATTAATGTGTAATCACTATATTTCACAGAAAACATTATCAGTGATATCTCTCTGAAAATAAGCAGTGGTGTTCCCAGCAATCAGAAGGGCAACATGTCAACCCTGATTTCGTTAACTTTCCACCCCTATTAATAGTCATTACAACCTATGATGTGATATTGCAACATGCGTTTACTATTCATTTTTACCCGAAAACCGACCGTTGGCTTTCCGAAGTTTCAAGTAGTTTCTGCACCCTTCGAAATAAGATCTAGTTGGTGTTCTTCTACATCGGTCTTTTCATTCTTCTTTTCGCTTTAATGCCATTGCCTGAAGTATTACCCGGCTTTGGTCCTACACAGTTATGTGTGTATGTTGTTTTCAGAGGGGTGGACATTTTATGGATTTTTTGTTCTTTTTGTCCCATGTAATAGAGTGTCTATATTTTTTGTTTTCTATTATTATTTTAACTTATCTGTTGCTCATAGTATTCAATGTTTATATGGATTGGTTTCTTCATTCGAAGATGTTCATTAAGATTTTGGCTACTTTTATAATTGCTATGCGTTTTTCGGTCTCAATCTTCCCTTTTGATTCAAATTTCTTCTAGTCATTTCAATTTCTTTCAGAACTGCTTTTAGTTCTCCTACAATTATTGGAATCATAGTGATTGTCTTCTATGTTCTAGAATTATTTCACTTCTCTGGCAAGCTGGATGTATTTGCTTTGTTTTTCTATGTCTATATTCTTAATTCTGGTAAATGTAGCGTCTAGAAAATCTATGATTTGGCAGCTGTTCTTTATTAACTACTATCACATCGGGTCGTCTTACTGTGTTTATTTTACCTCTATGTACCAGAACATTTTGTGATTGTCATTTATCAATATTCTCCAGTGTGGGTTCGTACGATTAGTCTGCATGTTCAAAGTGTTGACGCTTGCATAGTTCGCAATGAACTGCCTTTTCCATGCAACTGTATCGTTTTTTGTATTGTTTTGAAGTTGGTCTGCTGCATTCATTTATAATGAGATGTACTGCTTTGTCTCTTTACCAACATAATTTACATTAACTTTTGCCCTAGGTTGTGTCTATCTAACTTGTATACAGTTGGTCCTGATCACGTTGTTCCGTGCGACTGTTGTTTAGCTGACTTATGGTATACAGGCCCAGATGTTAAAGGGCATATCTTCTATGGTCAAACTTAAACTCGTCCATGTCGTTCTTTTTCTCATTTTTCTATTTTTCTTTTTTAGAGTTTCAATGCTCCATGAGATGTGTGTCACGATTACAATCCTGTTTTCTGGGTTGTTTATTTTTCTGATTTTTTTTTCATCTCAAAATCGCACTATTCTATACATACGTGTGTTATTTTCTTTTCTTCTTTTTTACGTAGCGTTAGTTACGTATTAGTGTCCGGATGAAATGCATTGTGCCTGGTTAGGAGTTTTCTTATTTTCTGGTCGGGAAACCTGAATTCTACTTGTATCGTACCTATAAAGGATCTAAAATATCTTACTAGTGATACTGCCTAGATGGTGTTTATTTTTTCAGATTTCTACTATATAATTTTGTTCTAACAATATCTTTTTTTCTCTGATATTTAAAAACATATTCTTTAATTTTTGTTGACGTAATAAAATCGGGTTACAGAAATATATATATAGCATGTTTATTATGTGCCCTCATCTTTTCTTGGTTTGATAGTTCCATGCATTATGCTGTCTCAAGCTTTCCCCTTTGAATTTCTAGTAGTGCACACTTGTTATTTTTACGTTCCATTCCAATGTCCTGGCTGATAATTATGCTTGTTTTAACAGTTTTCCAATTGCCCGATTTTGTTTTTTTGCAAATAGTTTTAGTCGATGAATATGCAATGGTTTGTTCTTTCTTCTCTGTCTCTTAACATGTACCAAGCGTTACACTTCCATGACTATGATAAACTATAGTCGCGATAGAGAGTATATGTGGATACTGTCATGTGTATTCTAATCTTAATCACGCGGTGTCCTACCGCTGTCTGTCAGCTCCAGTCTTTAACTTTACATTGCTGTTTTATAATAATGCTCATATTATTATCGTGATGAGTATTGTTATTTGTAATAGAATCAATAGTATTAGTAAAATTATTGAATGCATAACATATTGCGACCCAACGATATAGAGACTGTTACGCACTCTTAGTTTATATAGGAATACTCTATATTCTGTGTTTGTTTTTTTATGCTCAATTAAAAATGATTCCTATATAGATAGAATATATGTATCTTAATGAAATCTGTTCTATAAAGTAAAACATGGGTCATCTGTAGGACTCTTTAGAACAGGTCGTTCCAAGCTACATATTTTGTGAAAAAGACGTGTACAAAAATATACATACACACCTGCTTTCTAAAAACAATCTATATGCAAACAGTGCTTACAAAACCATATCTCTTTACCAAAGGGAATAATGACATTAGTGTTATTTCTTTTTTAGTCAAACAAATTAGTCCACCAAACAATAAAAGTAGAGCAATGTCATAATGTATCACCATAGTATGATGCAACTTGACGTACGTTCAAAAGTTGACATCATAACATATATATGATTGATTATATAGTATGATAACCTGGCGGGGCCGAAGCCGTCTAATATAAATTGCATATTGCCCCCTATATATAACATGGTAGAAAGGCTTTTGTAAAGTGTGATAAATTTAGTTTCAGAAATGTCATAAATGGTTTGACAAAATACATTGTATCATTTAAATGCATTCTTTATTCTTACAAAAACTAATTAAAAGAAGCACTTCTCACTACACGTGGTATTTTCTACCATAGTTTAAAGTATGTCAATCTCTAGTTTAGAGCACACAATATAGGTCATACTAATACAAAATAGTCAGTTATAACAGTTTGTATACTCTTAAGTATACTTTAAGATTGAAGTTATTGTAGCAATATGTTAATATATAATTACTAAGAAAACTGCTTTTTTTAATACACGTGGAATTTTCAACATTCTGTGAACACCTTCGCTCACTTTACAATATTTCTTTACATAAAATACGAATTATTACCATGTTATGAAATCGTAATACATGATGTGTTTCTTTTTTAACAATTTATTTACTGTCGCTGACCGCCCTTCACTCTTTTTGTGTGACGGTGTTAATCCCTTTTTATAAAGAACACATGGGGTCCTAGATCTGGTTGAGTTGTAGTGGGAACATTACTTATAATCTGTAGACATTGTTGTTAACCTACCTAGTGTGGTGTTCGTTTTCTAATGTCATCATATGTTTATTTGGAGTTATCGGCACAGTTCATACAATGCTTGTTTCATTTTAAAAAGTTATAGTTGTCCAATATGTAATATTAAAGTGTCGCTTATTTATTTGTGTTCACTTTATGGGTTCCTAAATAAAAGGTTTAAATACATTTAATCTAGTATACTGTTACTAAATTTGAAAAAAAATATTTACTGTCTATGACTTCTATTTACTGCTTTTGTGGAAATCTCTTATAAGAAAACACGGCGGATACTATATTTAGTTGACTTTTGATGAGAAGTAATTTTATTCTGTGGACGTAGATTTGTATTTTCTTGTATTTTGTCATTTTCAATTTGAGGCTAATGTTTTATTACAGAAAGTCATTGTTTTCTAAGAAGTAATGTTAAGGCGTTACGTATTTTCTTCTGTTCACAATATAATTTCGTAAATAAAAGATTATAATTCCTTTCATACTATAGTGTACACCTATATGAAGAATATAAATTAGTTGTTATTTTTACCTACCTACTTTCAGTATAATATTTTCTGCGCAAACAAAACGATCGAATAAGCACCTAAAACACGACCCCAGAAAAGCGGAAGAGCATGATACGTTGCCTAGACATCGAGTGCATTCGATTTATTTTATTTTATTTTTAAATCACTGAAATCTTGCAAGGAACGTAAAAAGTAATTTTCCAATCTGCGAGACATCATATTACTGGAAAATAATAAAGTAATGCTTCAGAAAAAGTTAGAAGTTGCTGATAAGAGTTCTGTGTATTTAGTTTAGTTGATTCCTTATTGATTATTGCTAAGCGATTTTCTGCTCGGTTCAGATTTCAGAGATTTTAATTACCTGATTGTGTCGTGTATGGTTTTTCTCATTGTTTTCTTTTTTGCATCTTCGACTATATAATTATATTGACATAAAAACCTCAAAGTTCTTTTTTTGTTTTTAACGATATAAATAATACAAGCTACGTACAATGTTGTGGCTCTATTCTCACAGGACCGAGATCAATTCAGGAAACTTAGAGCCTTTTCGTTCGTTTGATTGTTACTGTGATAAACTTACGGTTCACAAAACACGGATAGATCCGTTTTCGTTTGATAACATAGTCTATTTTGTAATACTACGTGTATTAAATAGACGTGCACACCTAGGTAAACACATAGAACCATACGAATGCTTACATGATTTTTAACAGTTCTCCTTTGATAACAGTGTTAAGCAACTGCTATTATGGTCAGTATTCATATCGCTGACTATTTGTGGAATACTACGTGTATACAATAGATTGACACACCTAGGTGCATACATATTACCGTACGAATGCCGACATGCTGTTTGAACAGTTCTCATTTGATAACAGTTGTTAAGCAACTATGAGTATCGTCAGTATTCATATCGCTGACTATTTGTGGAATACTACGTGTATAAAATAGACGTACAACCCTAGGTGAATACATATTACCATACAAATGCCTACAAGCTGTTAGAACAATTCTGGTTTGATAACCGGAGTTAAGCAACTATGCTTATGTATAGTATTTATATAGTTAGCTATTTGGTAATACTATGTGCATTAATAAAGCGTACAAACCAAGGTATACACATAGTACCATACAGATTCATTACAAGACGAGTAAATCTCACTCAAACACAAATTTACGACATATCACAGAGTTTAAGCCAACTTGAGACAAGCAGAGAAGTAAATGTCAGTTAACAAACAGCAAAAAACTTCTGCGAGTTTTTACTTTATTTACATGCCCATTTTCGTCGTGTACAAATTAATCAAATATTAACACATGCATGTGTGCGCAAATGCGAATTGCAGGTGGTACTAATTTAATGAGTGAAAGAAATAAGGTACGTATAAACATCTTTTGAAGGAATTTACATGGGTGCGACGAAAGCAAAAGAGAGAGAAGGATAATGCAAACTTTCGAAGGTCCAATACACACCTCTTATTGTCTACCCATTATGAGCCTACAACAAACAGAAGCGTTCATTAGACAGGTCACCGTTTTTGTTTTATTCATATGCATGATGACATTTTATTAATACGTGTTGTTGTGACCATTTATCACTAGACACCTATTTAAGTAAAGGCAATCGTATACAACTAAACTAGGATTGCTTCAGTTGTTTGATTCTCTTAAACATAAAAAATAGTTGCCAACTAATAAAATTTAAATCAATAAAACAAATGGAATGTTTAAGTCAGCGACAATCACAAAATACTAGTCATGATGATTTTGTAACAATTCATATGGAGATGGGGACACTTTTAATTTTGATAACAACGACACCAGTAAATCATTTCTGCATTTTTCTTTTGGTAATCGGATTATCGAATTAAAAAAATAAGTGTGGTAGGACATAACGTACGTATACATCAATGTAAATGCATGTTACCTTACACATTTCTATGAATAGATTAAATCATGTTGGAACAATCTTACTCGATGAAGCGCAGAAGTAAATCAAACTTGACTCATGAATGTACGGTTTTAATTTAAATTTTTTATGGAAATCGCTCCAGCTAAAGTATAAAGCCACTTGATATGAGGTGTTAAATATACTACTTCAAGGTTAACAACTAGCGATCGATAACAGATAACAGCAATTCTTCCCAATGTTGTCAGAAATATTACTAAAGGAATGTGATAGCTAAAGGGGGAATTACTTTCGGTATTAATTTAACAATAACACTTGCTTTAAGTGTATGAATCGTAGCGACTATATGCTCATGAATGAAACCATATCATAGCAAGCAGATAAACTAGTATAGGGCTAGGTAAATATAATATGGCAATTTTTTTAGTAGAATGTACTACTTTTGCACAATAAAACAAAACTCTTCCATCAGTCTCTACTTTCTGATTACTTTTTCTTTGTCCTCTTTCTTTCTCTGTGTCAGTGGTCTAGTCCGAGTCTCATAAGCTAAACTACCATTCCACCAAAATATCTATTTATATCGTTCGTCTGTTTCCAGTGAGAAATAGGAATCTCGCACTTGAGGTTTTCTCGTTTGGTGTACGCGGTGTGTCATTTTACCATCTCTTTGGTGACGTTCGCTTTGCAAGTTTTCCAAGTCTACAAACACATGATACCAGAATTTTGTCCCCTCCGGAAATTATAGTCTCCGCTTCAGAAAACTACAAAATAACATTAGTTAGATAATCACAGAATTCATCTGCGTTGTCTAAGAATTATTCTTGTGACTGAACCGACCCACTTTCGTGTCAGAGGTAAAATTGTCGATTTCACGACGATAGATGCACTATAAACTATTACATTTTGCAAGAAGCTTTGACAAGGGCATTCATTGTATCTAGATACAGAAAACAGGGGAAGGTCATGTTACTCTAACATTTTGTACATCAGACACTTTAGTAATTTATTAAACTATATTGTACCAGACGTTCGTTTCATTATTTACATAATAGCTTGCAACGTTTTATTAGATAACGAAAAAGAGAGTGAAAAGAAGTACTATTTTGTCTTAGTACGCTTTTTATTATGAGGATTATTGATATATATACATATCTCCTGTGCTTACTTGTAAGACGTGATTAGTTCGTCTTTGCCGCGAATCCGTTTTACGGCATGTTAAGCATGGTTGTTCATTTATACTCTTATTTAAATTAAAGGTTAACAGAAAATGTATGGTATATGAAAAACCTTATGAGAAAAAAAGGACAAAAATGTAATATATCTAGCGTGGCCGTAACATATAGATAATTGGCATACTTCATATCTGTTTGTGATGATGGTTCTCGCTTGGTTTTCTATGGACTTCTTTAAAAGTTGTTAAGCTGGTCTGCTCTAAAAGGTAAATTACCAACATTATGTTTATAATCGTTTACAGACCGAATAAACTGTACAGTATTTGCAAATTAAAAAAAATATTTGTCTGAGATAGTTTGCCAGCGAAGTAATGGTCCTTTATTAATGCCCCACATAAAGCTCTCAAAGAAATGGGGTAGAACAAATATATTGTTACGTAATCTCCATACGTCTTTACGACTCACCCACTCGTTTTAACTTACAAAACATGTTTTATCTCTTCTCTTATGGCGTGCCTCTTAATCTGAATCCCCTTAAACTCTTCTATTCTAAATTTTTGACTGATATGTTTTCTTACCCCTGCCGGACAGCGTATACTCTTACGAGTATAATTAAATCCCATCGAAAATAACCATTATTTAATATTGGGGGAAACATGCAACCTACAATGTATAACAAAAACAAAGTAGATTTTGATCAACTTAATTTTGAACGGATCTTCCAAATTAGGGAGTAATATATGTTGTATAAACCATAGTTTTAAAAAGCGACAATCTGTTTTAGTGTTTCATCCTGTGAAAGCAAATACATATGAGAAATTTACAAGAACACATGTAGTACAAACTCTAAATAAACCCTTACATCGAACACACTATCAGATTATTATTATGTCCCTTTACTAGTGTAAATCCATTTTACAAAGACTAAACGTACAGATAAATTATCGATCTACTATTATGTAATGTTTACGTGCACTCTAAGAATAAATCGACGTTCCCTTACGCCTTTTTAGATGATCACCTGTGTTTAAATATTGGAATACTTACTTGATGAGCGTCTAGATATCTTAGTTACATGACATTACTCATAAATTTGGAATACAAATATGTACATTCACCTGGGTCTTCTAATAGGTAGCCCAGTCTAACAATGGTGCTGACAATGGTACATCCGTATATAATCAATAAATGAGTCTCGTCTTATTCAGTCGTTCCTATTTACGCTACTAGATTTAATTTGTTGGTTTCTCGTCGACCATCATATTGTTTTCCTTTTAGTAAGAAAACACAAAAGCAGACACTTACTTTATTTATAACTATTTAACACAATTCGATGACATACAAACAAATATATTAAGAAATAAAAAGGTTTCTCTCATCGATGTATCAACAGTTTGTTTTCTATTAATCAGTGGCAATACGTTGAATGAGTATAACACGGTTGTACGTCTTCGCATGTTTCATATAATAGCTGTGTACAAATAACACAAAACCGTTGGCCATTTGGCAAATATGTTGCATTTGCGTTGTTGTAACGCGGCTGAAGACGTTACAATCAAATATTTTCAATGCATCTAACTGACCACTCATCTCATCGTTGGTGAAATGTTTTTATTTGTTACATAAGTTGATGCCGCTTACAAAGCTCTATCTGCTCGATCTCGACTCGATTTGAATCGTGTTTGATGACGGCAATGATGATGATTGCCTTGAAATATACTGCCTCTTAAATCCGCCATCGTTGAATTGGAAATCAACTGCCCCCTAGCAAACAACGATACCATATCGATACGGTTCACTAGTTTATTAAAGCTCTCTTAAAATACAAATGCAATAGACTATGGCTGTTTTTCCTATCCTGGGAGAAATGATGTTTCCTCAGCGGCTTAACCACAAGCCACGAGCTAACGTGTCCGACTTCCCCGATATCGCATATAAAAGAGAACAAGACAATCGGATCGAATAACATTCTACTCTCATTGGGCAAACATGCATCGATACGGTCATAGAAAAATCGGATAACTCGCTCTGCTTCTCGCTTATATTCCCTAACAAATTGGTTACAATAAAGATTTGCGTAATGTCCTATGAAATCGTTATGTTTTTTTTTATTTATCTAACACTCTATTGACTGTAAATAATATATATATATATATATATATATATATATATTTATATATATATATTTTAAAATTAAGTATCATACGTTTAATAAAGCAAATGTAATTTCGAAAAATTCCGAGAATTAATTATCTATTTTCTGTTGTGCCAGGTTATTATGTTTATTTTAAACATTATTTAACATATTCTCACAAAAAGTCGCTTTGTTTTAATTAAAACATTTCTTGTTTTTACTTTCTTTTTCTTACTTTTTCATGCTGTGAAGAGTGTAAATGTTAATGTTATATAATACTACGAAACAACATATTTTAACGTTATATAGTTAACGTTACGAGTCCGTTGTTGATAGTATATTAAAACAATTCAAGCAAAGTTTTTCAGGATAACATCATGGTGAGCAAACATATACTAAACTGTCCTCCAAAGGAAAAAGTAATTACTGAGAGACTCCCTATATGAAGATAAAGTCACGTATGTGAATATTGTTTCATGTCAACCGAATAGATATAATATTATCCCCTTCCTAAAATGTAAGATGTAATACATGAGAGGATTAACATTAATCTTTAAAAGACCTGGGCAGGTAATTCCTGCGAAGGTGAGGTGATGTAATGACAACAGACCAATACTAAAGTATCCCCGCCCATGAAAAGATAAGAGAATAACAAATTAAGGCATTTTTCATTTGTTAAAAATTGTCAAGTCATAAAGCGTGATGTTTATGGTTCTATGATATGTTGGCTACGATCAAAGTGTAGTATATGTTATAAGAATCACAGCGACTTCAGACGTTTTACTATCTACAAAATCACTGCATATAATATAAAACATATGAAAATGCAAATTCCAAATGTATATCACAGAATATTAATTAATAAGTAGCCGTCTTTGAAATAAATATTAAAATTAAGATTACCCAAAGGTGATGGTGTATTTTTTCAGATTACTATATAAGCGGTATTTCAGAAGTGACTAGTTTATCACAAGATGTAAAAAGTATAATGCCAATATAGTAAAGATAGGTATAACAGACTCTGATTTATTCATTAAAAGTGGGTTTCCTTGGGGGAATTCAAGCCCATGTAAAATAATACATGGGTGTGTTAAAATCTAGATCATAGAAGATCGATGCAAGGAGTCAACCAGTAAGTTACTGAGAAGTGTACATCTGCATATCTGGGAAAATCTAGTTCTATTTAATTTCTCAATTACTGATGCAGAGAGAACACGACTATCGACAGAGAGTGAAATATTGCAACAACTCTCACTGCCAGCTACTTAACATGCCAACCAACAAACACTTACAACCTTGTTTGGTATCATGTCGAGAGACGTTTTTTCAACAAAGTTACCTAAAATATGACGAACATCGGAAACACTTTTTTATTTCAGAAATTGTATGACAACGAATAATTAAACTACATATAAGCATAAGCTTTGTTAAGTGTGCTCTCTCTTGTTTACAACCTTATTATCTTTTGCGAAATTATCTTATCCTAGGAGGATTTCATTTTCACAGACTAAGGAAATAACATATACTATGTGTTATTCCGAATTAAAAGGCCAGAGTAAAAATATAATCGAAATGTCTACGTGAGGTTTTGTTAATTTGCTGAAAGGGTACTACATATTAAATTCTTTAATTATAGAGGCGACTAGTTATTTAGTTTATTTCCGGGCCCGGAACCCATGCCACAATTCAGCTAGCTCTGAACATGTGAAAAGTGTGAAGATAGCAATATCAATATTTAAGTTATTTTTAGCTCTTTAATTTTACAAATAATATAAAAACACAAATGAGCTATATTTAAAATGATTATCTATCTATGTATTCCAGTATAACACCGTCGACCTTTTGGGACCTCAACAATTGGTTTCTTCGCTAAAAATCTCGTTTTGCTTGCGTCTTTCCTGACCTTTATTTTTCTTAACATCATTTGTTTTAGTAATTGTATAAAGTGGAGCTATTATTCATATGTGACAAAAATAGGTAAATTTTCGTTTAGATATTTATTCACAAGATGGCCGCTATAGAATTTTGGATATGCTATAGAGAGAAGAAAATCTCAATAAAAAACAATACAAGACATAGAGCTTCTTCGACCCAATTCCAACTTTAAACACAACACTATTCACGATTTATTGGCCCTGAAGAATCAGATATTGATGAATAAGTTACACGTAATTTTCACAATAATAAAGTATTGCTGCATTAACACTTGAAATTGAAATTCATTTATTCGTTAGCTGAAAAATAATCGAAGGAATATGATAAAATATTGTTTTAGTACAGTTTTCTAAAATTGAACGATTAATTTAAAACATTTTATTGTTTTATTTTACCATTTCATTTTTGAAGATGTCAATCACAGACCTCCTCATAGTTATATGAAAAGAATTTAACTCTTACATAACGTCAATATAAAAAATAACATTTGTGATAATTTAACCGTATTTAAACGCATATTACGAAATCAAAAGTAAGGTGTTTCTGTTTTTATTGTCTATTTTGACAAAAACAATATTTTGCTACGATATAAAAGAACAGTAGCAAGCTTCCCCAAATATATTATGCGAACAAATTATGCAAAATAAACGAAAACTACGTATGTTCAAAAAGATACGAAATGATATCTATCTATCATGATACAAAGTATACGTTAATGAACGTTTGTTTCACTAAGTTTGTTAATACACTTTAATAACATAAAATGCGAAATGATAACTTATTTTTTACTAATCGGCTTAACAAGCCGTATTTTATGATGTTTAAGCTTAGGAATAAGCGAAACAAATTAAATATCGTTCTAGCACATTCTCCAAGATTCACGGATTAATGTTAAAAGATTTTACCGTTCCATTCGACTATCATTTTTGACGATGGACACTGTATAATTCCTCACGTTTATATAGGGTTTTACTTTCGTAACATTTCACTATCTATCTATCACGCTAACTATCAATCACTATAAATAAACTGAACACGTCGTACATCTCGGCTTTAGCAATGTATGCATTTCTTTCGTCACACTTACTCGATGTTGATTAAATCACCCCCCAACCGACTTTTGTTAACGATTATGTAAGCATTTAGAGATATGCCAACTTTACTCTGGCGTCGTCATCTAATTTACATACGCGTTCCTGTATACACCATGAAATAAATGTAAATTGGCTGGCCCCCCAAAATATCTCTCTTTAATTATGTACTAGAATACTATCAAGGCTGCAATAGGAATGTAGAAAGTAAATGACAGTAGGAGTCAACGGCTGACACCAGTAAACTAGAAGTTTGCAGATGCACGTGACTTCCTGAAAAAAGATCATTCAGATTTGTCGACGATAAACTAACTAAAGTGTCTGCTCGCAATATAGCCAATGTAAGCTGGCGCTGCGGGCGCGAAATAATTTATTAATGTGAGACCCATCTTTCTTAATTTCTCTGGTTATCTATTTCTCTAGTTATCTACCTTTTGTGGACGTTGTTATTCACTTCTGTTTAAATTTATATATACTTTTTATTTAATTAATAATAATAATAATAATAATAATAATAATAATAATAATAATAATAATAATAATAATAATAGTAGTAATAATAATAGTAGTAATAATAATAATAATAATAATAATAATAATAATAATAATAATAATAATAATAATAATAATAATAATAATAATAATAATAATAATAATAATAATAATAATCGACGACTTCATATGAAATGCGAGCGCGGAAACTGAGATGTATCTATAAAACAGACGTACCATAGTAGATGCCCAACGGAATAGAAATACTAATAGAAAAACACGCAGAAAATGGAAAATACCAAGCAACTACAGAATGTTAACATGTTCCCCAACAATGAAGAAAATTCTAACGGTACGACCGAGAGAAAAAATCTACCACTCCCTGAAAAATCGTGGGCTGCTCCCCTAAAAACAAAAGCGTTGGTGGAAAAAGTAAAAAATAGGAGCGCATTATCTGGTGTACATAGATCAAAAGATCCTGAAAATGGTTAAACGCAGACAAAAAACATATCCATTTCATCGAGAGATTACAAGTACGCTTACGATTGAATCCATCAAGCATGGATACTTGCATTATTAAACATGTTTATAATACCAGACAGGAGTATTAATATCATGGAAATGCAATGAAAATATAGAGACTGGAACTGACAGCTGGAGGACAACACTTGACTAAGATAAACATACAGAGATGCATCTTCCAAGGAGACTCCCTATCACTACTACTATGTATCATAGCTTTATGCAACTCAAGCACACACCAAGGAAATTTAATGTCGGATACCTGTTTGCAGACACGTAACAAAGAATAAACCACCTCGTGTACATAGACGGCGTAAAGCTATTTGCAAAAAAGAAAAAAGAAAATGGAACAACAGATAAATATACCCAAAATATTCAGCCAATACATTCAAATAGAATTTGGAATGGAAAAGTGTACACTTATAGAGCTTAAAAGGGAAACACTAGAGACAATAGAGGAAATTAGGACGCTAGGCGAAAAGGATAGATATACATATTTGAGAGTTCTGGAAGTAGGCATCATCAAATCTACAGAAATCAAAGACAAATATAATGGAATAAACACCTGGCAAGTATCAGTGTACTCTGGACTTTTAACAGGCAAGACTAAAAAAGAACTCAGGCATCTTGAACAGAAGAGGAAAAGTTAATGAGCATACACAACGCACTACACCCAAAAGGCGATACGGTCAGACTCTACGTGAAAAAAACAGAGGGGAGGAAGAGGACTGGTAAGTACAGAAGACTCTGTGGAAGATCCAAAAAACAGCTGGAGAAATACATAACCCAGACACCAGAAATACTGATCACCGCAGCAAAGACAGCGTCCCAATGTACTATCGGGAAGCATTGAAACAAGAAACAAACAGACAAGGATTGAAAAGTGTGAACAAAATAGTTACATGTACGTTTCAAACGAATGACCATAGAAGAGACCAACCTACATTCTTGGGTATGGCTAAGAAAAGGGCACATGAACAATAAACAGATACACACAATCTCTACTGACAGCAGCGCAGAACAATCCGAATAAGACTAACTACATGTAAGCTAAAATAGTTAAACCCAGGAAAACAGTAAATGCAGATCTTGTAGACAAATAGATGAAACAGTAAATAACATAAGTGAATGCAGCAAACTAGACCAAAAAGCATACAAGAACAGCCACGACTGCGTTGGGAAAGATATACACTTGAAACAATGAAAACTACTGCAGGTCCAACACGCTAGCAAGTGGTACAATCATGAACCAGCGACAGCACTGGAACATGAAAATCACAAAATCCCTTGGAGCATGGAGGTGAAAACATAAACTCATACAAGCTAGTACACAACATGTCATGATAGTGAACAAGAAGGAAAACCCTTCCGAAATTGTATATTTTGCCGTTCTAGCAGAAACAGAGTGAAAGTTAAGATGACACAAAAACAAATACACAGAACTTGCCAGACAATTGAAAGGGATATGGAGCATAACAAAAGCAATATATACCAATAACCGTTGGAACACTAGGAACAGTCTAATAAAACTAGAAAAAACTGTGAGTAATTGGAATCAAAAGGATCACTTAAACCATACAAAGGACGGCAATAATCAAAACAGCTGCAATCCTAAGGAACATAAGTTACGAACGGTGACCAGTAACATGGAAGCTACAAAAGAGAAAAAACAATCTCATACGAACAACACCACCACACCAACCAAAGAATAGAAAATTAAAGACATCTCATGAAGTGCTCTCTCCTCTATAAAAGTGGTGGCACCAGCATCGGCTGATATCACACAAAATAGTCGTGAAGGGGCAAGTAGGATGGGAATACCGAAGACGGAAAGCACTGCCCAGACCTCGACTGGAAGATTGCGGAGAGTGTCCAGTCATTGGGGAGGCTTATTGCCACCCAATCTCATAGGAGACTAATTGTCATTACCAGCGAGAAATCAATGGTTGACGGCTGTTGCGATACCGCAAGAAAATGTGCGGATGTTATCGAAAAGGAGTGCAGAGTTACGATATTTGGGGGCTTTGTTGTAACTCGGACTCATGGAAACACCAACAGTTATTGTCGGTGAGCAATCACGGGTGATCACTTGTGTTATAACTATTAATGAGGGTAAACACATACATACATACTACTAGTACTACTACTACTATTACTTCTACTACTACTACTACTTCTTTACTAATAATAATAATGATAATATGAGAAGAGCTATTTAATTAAGGCTAGAAAAATGTCTGACTTTGTGGGGCAGATGTTATGAATCTTTGCATATAATCAAAGTTAAATAGTGTTAGTTGTTGTCACACAACGCGACACGTATTCATGTTTTATTTGTTATATTTCGTATTGATATTTTTACAAAAATAGACTATTAGTTTCACGTGATACAACAGGTTAATTTTCTATCATATGTATTTTCCAGTTTATAATCAGGACGAATTGCAGAGTTACTGTGCTATTGTATCGACAGTCTATACTTCCCGAAAATTTCCTCCCATACCTGCATGGCTTAAAGTTTGATCGACGCCCAGATTAGATTATTCCAGACAGAAATTAGAAAAAATGTACTACAGAAAGCATATGAACACAGGACATTCGGAGAGTTAGTAACAACTAGACAACCTAGTCCCATTAAAGATTAGGGACATATATTACATATACACGTTCAATATTTCATTTAGTAATATATTCTTGAGTTGTGTATCATAGCGTTTATAGTGAGATGTTATTTCCAGGCACCTCATAACAGGCCTTCTGATTGAGCTTGTGTGATGTGTATAACGCCTTAATCAAAGAGTGAAGTCAGCATAGTACAAACGATTCACTCCGGATAATTTTCAATTTCAACATGGCGTGTATTAACGTTTGCATTTCTTTTGCGTAAAGGATGTAAATCACATCATGGCGTAAATATAACAAAAAACTATAAAATGAGCCACAACAATAACCGTACATGCGACCGAATTTAATTTACAGAAAGGCAGTAAGTAAATTGATAAATGAGCGTAACTATTGTATTTAAACTATCGTGAAACACCCTATACTGAAACAAAAGATTTATATACGACATTACCATTTAATGGGAAAGTAATGTTCATAGACAAACATAATTTCAGCACCAATGGAAACTTCTGTTATGAAAAATGTTATTGTACCAAATAAAAGTTTATTTTTATCAGAAAACGATATTTCAAGTACATTTCCGGGTTAGAGAAGCAATCAACACAGTAATATTTAGAATCTCGCCATTCTAACTATGCAGATATTTATATTTGCATACGATGGTAGAAATTTGTTTAAAATAATGCCATTTATTTTAAAGAATATATGTTTATTTTACTAATGGGTCACACATAGCACGGTTTAAACCCACTTGAGTGCAATGGTTTATCAGACAGAAATGTTTGCAACCCGAAAAGTGAGGATTATAATGATACTGATTACATTGGTCAATAGGATAAACAATGTTTGATTAATAATGGAGAAGATTGTAACAATAATTTGTTCACATAATTGTTTAAGACGACAACATTTTAATCATCAGTGAACCAAATACTGTTAGTTCACAATAATAAGAACGTGGTGGGTTAATTCCTAAAATAATGAATTTATTATCATGGATTATGAAATACGTATTCTTTGCAACACGGTGAGTAAAGTGCGCATATTATTATTATTATCTGTTGTAAACTTTATCATTTAGAAGTTATGCCTTCGAAAGCACATACGCCAAAAGAAGAAAACTAAAAAACATATTCTATACATATAGTTTATGTTTTTGTAATAAATAATATATATACGATTTCTATATATGTATATATAGAGAGAGATATGTATATACATATATATATATATATATATATATATATATATATATATATATATAGAGAGAGAGAGAGAGAGAGAGAGAGATATTGCTTAACGACAGGTATATTTTACTGAATAAACCAATCAATGTTTGTCCAAAATAATATGTGTGCTAGGTAAACTTTTAAAATAACAAACTTATTTTCATAAACTATCGGATACGTAATGTAGGCAAATCAGTGAGTAACGTAAGCACATTTATATTTTTTGTAAAATGTACTTCTAAATAAGTTAGTATTGCAACGAAGCATTGTCCATAGTAATGCTGCCTGACGCTCAGCACATACATGGATAAAACAGTGGTTTAATTGTGCTAGAAAAGAACGAGTTATTTCTGAATGCCTTAAACGAAAAGAACGCTCAGTGGGACTCAGTCAAACATCTTCTGTGGAAATAAGTAGAGAGGGTGAGAAACTAGCATCGCCTCTGCTGTAAGAAAGTGGTTTTAAAGAGATGAAACGATAATGCCCATCAAATGTCAAGCCTTTTCGATTTAATAGATCCATAATAAATCATTTACACAAAACGCAAAAAAACGAACATTATTCTAATTCGTCTATAAAACCAGCTAATTGTATGGCAAACCTGAGGGCAGCTACAAAATATTATTCGGGTATTATATAACTAAAACTTATATATTTTAAAATGGTTTTATTTACAAATCAAAAGATGTTGGCCCAGCAAAAAGCTATGAATTTTATTTATGAGTTGAGTGTGTATTCAAGAAACAAATATTACAGACCTATGTGTATATCAATGTTGTTGTGTGTCAGTATAGTAGAAACAATATAAGGAAAAAGCAAATATATTTTCTATTCTTTTTTTCAGAAAATGAAAAAATAAATCTAAGAGAAAAACAGATAAACACAACACAGAGAGAAGCACAGACGCTGAATTAGTGATTTGACTTTGGGAAAGACGTTCAGCCGGACACGTCATTGGAGAGGAATCGTCTTTGAGAAGAATCGTCGCTGGCCGTTGTTCTCTCTTCCTGCGCCTATCGCCGTCTCTATACATGTGCGACTTCCTCTTTCCCGTCCATGCACCCCCAACCTCTTGTCCTTGCAGTGTTGCAGTTCCGAGTCAGATCAGGACACGACATAAACTTCCTGTCAATCGCTGCAGAACAACGTTCCTCATTAAATCAAGTAAAAAAGTAACGATACTGCTGCGTATTCTTGAGTCAAAGCGACACGCCGACTCGAAAAGATCAGCCACGCTAAAACGATCCAGGGGTTCAAATGTTCTAACATTATTCTTTTATATATATATATATATATCTATATATATATATATATATATATATATATATATATATATATATATATAATTTATGAGTGTATGTATATACATCTGTAATACAACAAAGTATTTTAATATATATATATATATATACATATATATATACACATAAATATATATATATATAGATATATATACATATATATACATATATATATATTCTCAGTATTTTACAAGAGTTCTCAATACGTAGGTATAGTTTAGTAGTAAATAGACATATCTTTATGACAATTAATAACACAAAACTCCTGCTTAAGTCACCCATACCGTCTAAAAGAGCGTTCTTTTTAAAACACACATTATTTATCTCCCATACAAAAAATGTTGAATTTAATTACTACGCAATATTAACCCGGACATTATGGATCATTTCTACGTGAAATTTATATGCAAAACCACTCTATGTTCTAAAATATTTTGATGAGAGATTTTTTCTTTTGATTCCGCTAAGTATTTTAGGCTGTTCACACGTAATCGTCTAATAAAAGTAGATTCTTATTTTCATGGGGGGGGGGGTATTATTTAACGGAGGGTGTAAATCTACAATAAAACATACATATATTATTACGGTTTATGATGATTATGATGGTTATGAATATGATTGATATCAGCTAATAATTACTGAAACTATATAAACACAAAAGAAAGTTACTTCTGACCGTGAGATTAGAGCCCTGATAGATATCATGAAATATTCCAATAGAAATCTAACACTTTAACCACTCGATCACCGATAACAATGGTTCTTCTTTACATATTCATGATGTTTATGAGTTTGACGTAGAAATAAAACAAGACCATAAGTAAACCTGAATATAGAATTTAAAAAAAATGCTTTTTAAAGTCTAAATATTCAAAAGATAGAGAGCGCTGTTGTGATGGCATCCAACAAAGAAACGTTAAAAATGTTGGATCATTTCTATCGAATGTTATTTCTATGTAATTTCGAATAATGAATTCAAAAAAAAAATCAAGAAGTTACATTTTTAAGGACATCGACTAGATTGTAATCATTGTAACTTTACGGTAAATTACGCCCATGAATCAATCATTTAACTATTACGCCGCGAAAAACTTACAGGCAACTTTGCTTCATATATATATATATATATATATATATATATATATATATATATATATATATATATATATATATATATATAAATATATATATATATATATATATATATACACACACACACATATATATATATATATATATATATATATATATATATATATATATATATATATATATATATATATATATAAAATGACGATATAACCCTTTTTACAATGCGTGACAAATTTATTTCTTTTTTCTTTTCTTCCAATTAATTTCGGAGGAAACCTTCATCATCAGAGATATATTTTAACTATTTTTTTTTATAAAATAAACAAACTTTTACTTTTGTTTATAGGTAAGACGTCTTGGGTTGGTGTGACGTTATCCGCTAAGATGTAATAGGCGGCTTTGAGAAGAAGAACGGAAATGCCAGAGCATGCCGGGAGGTTTATTCTTTTAGATATTGTTCGTTCTTCATTTATATATATATATATATATATATATATATATATATATATGGTAAGTTACATGATAATTCATGAAAATGATATATATATATATATATATATATATATATATATATATATATATATATATATATATATGTATATATATGTATATATAGTCTCCTTGTCTGTAAATATTTAGACTCTAATAGCATGAAGATAACTTAAATTCTCCGGGTCACGTTCTTATTAGAAATAGCTGTATGAATAGGTTTAAAGCGTGCAGCTGCAAAGGTGGTTATGTGAACCGGGTACGCGCCTTATGACCGTCTGAAATTATTATCTCCCTACACTGAGGAAAGCAATACTTTCGAAACGACGTCGTATGTAGGTAAATTTAATTTAATATTTGTTTGTAAATATTATTATAAAGCCCCTTATAGTAAAATTAAATGTCATGAGATATTTTAAAATAGACATTCACTTAGGCACAAAGCCAGACATCGCGTAAGGTCGTTGAGTCATCTAGTCTGCCTTTAATGTTTACGCTGTAATCGGCATAACTATAACTGAAATTCATCGTACTACGTGGCAATTAAAAATAACCCTGAGGCTTTGGTAAAAGCGTGCAGATCCAAAATATGCTGTGTGAACCGGGTGCGCGCATTATAGCCGTCTGAAATTACCAATTATTAACCCAAAAGAGAGCAATAAGCTCGATACGATATCGTCTGTAGGTTAATACAATTTAATATTTCTGTATAAATATAAATATATATATATATATATATATATATATATATATATATATATATATATATATGTAATACTAAAGTGGTCGACGATCGTAGAAGGGAACCTGATAGCGTACTTTTCATCAGCTACTACAGTGAGTTATAGGAGAAGGTGACACCTATTTTCTCAGCAGTGCTCCACTTGCATTTTGGCATCACATTATAATGCTGAATATTTTACAAGAGACATTTAACCCATTTGTAAGTATTTGGTGTAACTCGATCGATGATTGAACCCTGAATTCTTTGACTCTAAGCAAACTCTCTTACGATGACCTGGTTAATTATATATATAGATCATTTGTATTTTGTAAGAACAAATGATATTATGTAACACTAGTACATACAAAGTTTACTACAACATAAATTATTTTCTGCAATATATTAACAAATACAAGGAAATAATAACATTTTGTAAACGCCATATTAATCGGTAACCCTTCCATATCAAAATAGTCAAATTGTATTAGTTTCTTTTTAAAATAATTGTGTATTTATATTTTTTCATCAGTATTTTTTTTTATTTCTGCAGGGTTTTATACAACTCGTATTTTAACGGATCCCGATGTAAGGTTGTTTAACCTCATATACCTTACTGTTTGTGGCTGCCGCTATAAGGTGTGATGGTCCGCTAGTAGCAGTATATACGAACAACAACAATGTATCTCTTCCCACGAATGCTGCTTTTTAACCAGACATTTAGCTACAATTAATGATTTAAAAGTTGTGATAAATATCCCTACTGTTTGATTTTTCCATCAGTTCCCAGCGAAAGTAAAACATTGTGAAAGATTCATCTACAAGAAAAGTTGATACTTAAACAACTCGCTGCATAATTCAAATTCGCTGATCAACACATATACTCTGTATTTGTCGTTACTCAAAAGCTAAGATCAAGACATGGAAAAACAATTGTTCATTCTTACGTAAATGGCTCTCAGGACAATTGCATTTATAATGCTGAAAACAGTTTATTTGTATATAAGCCAAAAGTTATAAAAGTCCTTATCTTTGCTTCCCAAAGGAATAAAAAGTTGTACGTCTATGTTCAACATTTGAGAAACTTATTCGTGTTGGAACCAATTAACATTGCATACAATCGTCTGGTTATAAATAAAATGTATTATGCAACTGAGTTTTGTTTTGCTAAATAAAAACTAAATATTTCTTGAAAAATAATGTTATTTCATATCTATGTAATTTTAAGTTGGCTTCGTGTACTTAGTTTCGTCGTGTTTACAGTATATCAACACATGCGACTTTATTTGATGATGAACATGGAGCACTTGTTATAAAACGTGTGATTGAGAACATATAGCTATTTTACTAATAGCTGGAGTGATCGTTATTTCAGGTATTATTGCTAGACTGGACAGTTGCATTACTTTTTAAGAATGTGTGATGTATAGAATGCAAAATTTATAGAGCTAAATGATTGTTAATTTCAGTTAATACTGCAACAATAAAAATATAAACGATAGTGGATTTATATTGCTAAGGTAATTTAACAGTTAATTAATTTATTAAATGTAATTAATTGTCTAAAAATAAAATCCAAAATAGATAACTAAACTTTTAACTAACCGAATTCATAACAAAATACTGGTTTCGTGTCATGATAGTAGATTTACTGACGAGTTTAAGTAACACAAAATGCATAATTTTCATTTTAATTCGAAGTCATGGAAAATAATACCACCAAAGAAAGATGGTGCGAGATAAATACAAAGAGAACGGGTGAGGGCGACAAAAAGAAATAGATACAAATACGTGAAAATGGATCATTTTTGTTTTGTTTATTTGGTTTGCAAAAAGAGCTGCGTTTTCTAAGTAGTAATTAGGAGATAAACAACAAAAAGAATGAGAAGTAAACAGAATTAATGATAAGAAAAAACATGAACATTTAAATAAATAGAGAAATGAAAAAAATAGTTACTAGAATAGTACAAAGATAATGTAGATAAATGAATTAAGAAGATGCGTGTAGGGCACGAGAGAAAAAGAAAAAGGGAGTTAAAAGGGGGTTGATAAAAACGTCAAAAGGGAGAAATAAGAACAGATAAGAAGAGTCGAAGTAGAATTACAAGAAAGTTGAAAAGATTAAGAGAAGAATGGAAAAGAGTATACGGAGTAGAAGATGGTGAACAATAGGACGTGTATAATAGAATAATAGATTACAGAAGTCAAGGAAGAATGACAGGAAAGAGAATATAACAAGAATACAAGTAGTAGAAGAAAAATAAGAAAAAGAATAATAAAAGAAACAAAAGAAGATAGCGAATAAATAGATTACAGGGAGATACATATGAAAAAAAAAAGAAATAGAATAAAATAGAATAAAAAGGAAACATGGTCACAAAAAACAAGAGAAAAAAAGATTTGGAAAAAAGAAGAAACGGAAAGACTAGTAGGAAAAGGCGGTTGAGAAGGATGAGAATAAACAAAGAATAGTGCGCAGTAAATAGTATGATTAAAAAGTAAAGAAGGTAGAGGAAAAAAACAACAAAAAAGAAAAGACATTGGCGAAGATACACGAGGAAATATGTGTTACTATAGATTTTCTGACCAGGTATATTAAAACAAACTCTAACACTTTTTCTCTTTTTATAACAAACAAATAAATATTTTTATACGCGGCATCATCAGGCGAACCATCTCAATACGTTCAGGTAATTATCAAATGTAAATATTGACCAATTCTTTATTTCTTAATACAACAACTAGCACCCTATTTTCTCTCAGGATCGCATTATGGCTTCCGTATTCAATCTGGATATACACATGCGAGGGAAATCTTTTTAGCTTCGAAATAACTCAATTGACATAAAGTATGCAAACTGCAAAATATTGATTTGATTTCCGTTGCCCTTCAGAGGATGTGAAGAGGACGGTGTGAGGAATGATACCGCGAATAAATGTACTCATTGAACCTAACATGAAGTGGCGGCTTGTTGCATCTTGCCTAACCTTGAGATATGAGCGACAACTTTTTAAATGCCATGCAATATTTGTAGGAGTTACAAACGAACTGGTTAAAACTCCTCTACTTTAAGCTATATGTAGTCATCATTATTCGACATTTCAGTCCATTGCGTGGAGACTGAGTTTAAACGGCATCTAATTCAATATAATCATTACTTAGTAAATTTAAGACAGCTTTCTTATAATTATCAAGAGTATAAAAATACTAAAATATAAATTTGCTGAAGGAATATACATTTTATTGTGTTGTAATACAGCGCCAAATTCGCACGGTTAATTAAGTCGATCGAGCGAGGAATAAATATAAAAAACACAAAGTTCGATTTTTATTTTAAACTTTGTGGTTTTCTTGGATTTGTAGACTAAATTCACCGTTTATATGATTATATATCGAGGTAAACATAAGGGTCGAAATAAACGTGATGGGATATACCCATACACACTGATACACACCCCCACACACACACGCACATATATACATATATATATATATATATGTATATATATATATATATATATATATATATATAATAAATTAGATAACATGACATTATTGCGAGAAATGGCTAGAATGTTGGTTTGATTTATTTCTGTTTTACTTCTATTCCTGCTCTGTTTTACATAAAGCTCTCCACCTCAAGAGTTCATACAGTAATTCCTCTATCTTTTGCTGATCCTTAAAATGATGTATATATATATATATATATATATATATATATATATATATATATATATAACATTGAAATTTTAGAATCAGTTAACATGACGCGAGATTTTGTTAGTCAAATGAAATTTGTATTAAATCATTTTTTTCTTTTTTTATAAATCCTAAATTTTCGGTTTTTAAAAACCTTAATCATGGTAGACAATGCTTTTTCCCTCTTCTGGTGTTATGAAGATAGTTTATATATATATATATATATATATATATATATATATATATATATATATATGTATATATATATATATATATATATATATATATATTACAAATTAAATATTTAAATATTTATATCCACAGACACGCGTTTGTTTCGTCTTCTAAGACGTATTAGTGCTGTTAGACTATTGTCAGCGTGCATTAAAGAGTAGAGAGTAGGACTGAATGCCCAACCTTTTAGTAAATGTAACCAACAGAGAAAGCGTGAATTAGAAAGATGAATAATGCAATAAATATTACATTGTGCCTAATAAGCTTCAAGCTTGGAATGAACATTAGCTTCACTGCTTCAGGAAAAATATGAAGCATTCATAGTGGTCTCCACTTTAAGGGTGTCAATATCTATCTATCTATGTATCTCTCCCTCCCTCTCTCTCTCTCTCTCGCTCTCTCTCTCTCTCTCTCTCTCTATATATATATATATATATATATGTAAAGTTTATTATATATATATATTAATTTTATACTTACATAAAAGTAATCCATAGACACGTGTGTCTGGCTAACAATCGTCATCAGCATGGTTAATCAAGATAAGGATCTCACATTTGATATTGGTGTCTGTTGTATGGCGTTTTACCTTGACATATGTACGGTTTTCATCGCCTAAATATGTTATGCATTTTATGTAATTGTGTTCTTTATTTGTGATGGTAGCGTTCAGAAGTAGTAACAAGAAACAAAAAGCTGAACGGTACTATCAACAATCAAAAAAACAATTACATAAAATACATTATTCATATAAATATTTTGAATTATCTTCTAAGCAGCACAGTGAGTAACATGGCTACATTATTTGTTATAAATCGTAACATTTATGGATGACATATATGTATAGTTTTTTTTAGTTTATTCATGGACATATCATTACAAATTGTTGAATATAACTATTCGGCAACCAGGTTAGTAAGCTGAACACATTATTTTACATTTTCTTTCAAATAAAATAGATACACGAAAAATTAATAGAGAAATTAATCTTTATACTAATAATACATTTTTAAAGCGATCGAAGCGAATGTGATCGTCAATCATTTCTAGGGGCTTGGTAAAATCCTTAACCAGTTATTATTAACTATGGAATATATATTCTACATTATAAATACGTGGGCACATTTGTTTTATTTTGTAAATATTACTATTAAGGAACGATGGGTCTGAAAACCTTCCATAAATCCCAAATAAAGATAAAAAAATATCATAATGTTAAACTAATTTAATAATATAGAGTAATAGAACTTGGATGTTCCATGTATGAAATTTAATGATTAAATATGACGTCCAAAGTGTAAAATGAATCTTTTGTTCCTAGTTTGAACCCTCATATATAAATGTGTTTTCAATGTTACTGTTGTGGACACAGTTTATGCGACTTTCCTTCTTATCAGTCACATTTATGGAAAATTCACAAAATTTAAATCTATACTATAGTGGCCCATGTATCGATGAAAAGGTATGTCAAGTATCTGAATTTTGTGACTGATAGAATAAAGACATGTTTATGGAATCTAACTTTTCGTTATTTATTTGTACATGCTCTAGGGCTAAAAAAATAAAAGAAATACAAATAACTGTTATTGAGCTTAACCTTTGAAAATCTGACTATTAATAAGAAGTACGACATGTATCTATCTATCTATCTATCTATCTATATTCTCCCTTTTTATTTATATATACATAAATACCTATCTACATGTATATACTTATATATTTATAGGTAGAGAAGGGCATATAAAAAAGAGAGAATTAGGTACAAATCTATCGTTAACTAGAAGTAAGTGTATTTCAGGGCGACGTTACTCTTATCGCAGTCAGGTATTTGAAGAGTCATTGTTCTCACATTTTTTAAAACGTGTACAGATAAATAGATCATGTTTATTTATCAGATACCATACTGTATTTATTCTTGAATTAAACTATGAATTATTCCCCTTCCTAATTTGATATTACAGTAATATTTGAAAAATATTTCATATTACTAATTGGCCTGGCAGGATTAGATATGTTTTTATATATAAACTGTAGCAAAGCACATCATTATAGTGGCAACAATAATAATAAATAACATTTAGCTAGTCATAATCAAAGTCAGCCTAGATGTTTTTCAGTTCGAACTTTTAAAATATCACGAGATAACTGCATATGTTGGATAAATACTAGAGCATATGTATTAAACAGAGAAAGTGACAAACCACAACCTTTTATGGATCACAATCGAAGTTTATTTCCTCGGTTGTATATCACATTTAATTAAACTATTTTATTTTCAGAAAACAATTTAATGAAGTGGATTTTCAAAAGAACCGTCCACCGCAAATATTACAAGAACGATAAAAAAACTAACTAAAACAAATGTAACTTTAAACAATTACGTAAATCAATACTGTTAGATTAATCGTATTGTTGTAATTGCTTCCTCCTTATGACTAATCAAATCAATATCTTATCATGTAATTTGTTGTTACAGTCATTCCATATTTGGGTACTTGTCCAGATTTTGAACCTAATTTCCGTGACTGCCCGGCAGCAGCGAGCCGACAACTAACGGAAGCGTCCGAGACCTGCCGAGTCGGCAGACGACAACAATATAAGACGATGAATGTACGTAAAGAAAAAGAAATGCATATATTTTTATACAAAAAATGAAATAAATGAACAAACCCATAGCTGAAATAAATAAACTTTTTTTCGCTAAAATAATAAATACTGTTTTTTTTGTAACTTTTAAACGCTAAAATAATAAAAACTGTTTTTTTTAAAAACTTTTTTTACCATTTTTTTTTTTTACTTTTTTTTTTTGCAATTACGCATTGTATTTCTTCATTTTTTTAGCTTTTTGGGGAGGGGTTTTTTTTTACATTAGGAATTTTTTTCCTTTATTTTGTTTAGCTTTTTTATGGGGGGAGGGAATTTTGAAGATTCTTTTCTTGGAGGGGTAGGGCTTGCTTTTTTTTGGGGGGTGCGCTGGAGAACACGGGCGACGTTATGTTTTCTACGGTCGAACAGACTCTCGTCTATCTCAACCGTATGCCCTGGGCCTCCAAGTCGTCTGGGGTTTCGCGCTAGATGTTCGGTGACCACCTCCCGCAGAAAATTCTTCCAGTCGACTTGCGTGGTTCGAGACAGTACCCCGCATTCTTTTTGTAGGTTTTTACCGGTCGCCATATCCTGGGACCACAGGTAGATCATCTTTAGAATGGTTTAAATTTCTAATTTTGATCGCGAAAAAAACGTCCCCGATCGCAACGAAATCCAAGCCCGGCATATTTGTCTGCCACAGTCTTTCGCGGTGCTAACCGGCAAAGTCGGCCGCCCGCCGCCACATCGCATACACCGCATTATATTTGCCAGCAGAGCTTTCTGCTGACAATAGTTAATGCACTCCTCCGGAGATCCAATCGTGCGACACAGCACTTCGAAATTCATTTTTTGCAATTGGTTAACAAGCGTCTCTTCTTCAAATCGTTTTATCGGCTGATTGACGCCAGCCTCGTTTTCGACTCGGCAGGTCTCGGATGCTTCCGTTAGTTGTCGGCTCGCTGCTGCCGGGCAGTCACGGAAATTAGGTTCAAAATTTGGACAAGTACCCATATTTGTTCTGAGCAATATAGTGAAAGTTAGTGAAGAATAGACAGTCTACAACCACTTCTTATGCAACACGGATGGAAAAATGACATTCTATAGTTCTTAAATATATTAACTCTACGACGTGTCATTTTCCCATCCGTGTTGTATAAGAGGTGACTGTAGGCTGTGTATTCTTCACTAACTTTCATTATTGCGTTCGTCACTAAGAATACTACGACTAAGTTGTAAAAAGTGACTCGAAACCGTAAGAATAGCGAGGACATTTCTGCATCGTGTGTACCTCTTCTTACTTATCTAGTTCATGGCAGACTTAATTCGACCATGAAATGGCTTTCCCAATTTTAAATACATTTAAGGAGAGATTTCTGGAATTTTATGAAGACAGTCCACACCTTTCCGTTTACGGAGATATGAATAAACCTTTCACTCGGAAAACGTGTCCTTATTTTTCAATAAGATTTTGTTCCCGAACGGCGTTTGTATCCCAGGTCAACGCGTCTGTTGCCGTATGAGTAAGTGTGGGCGTGCTTTTATGAAACGACTTGGCTGCGATTTACCACAAAACCCTACATCTACCAGATGAGAAAGGGTGATGAGCATCGTTATTATCAGACGAGTTAAATCAGAGCATGCGGCAAACACGCTTTACATAGCGTGCTATTCAGCATTTGTTCGATATTGCTTTGTGATCATTTTCTTTTTAACTATTTTCTCAATTCAAACGTTAGCATGTGTTATCGTACAGCTATTGTCAACTATAATAACTTCCAGATCATATACTGATAAATATATTACCGAATATTTCAAAAGAATGCACATATCATAGGTTTACCATTATTTTCTAATTCATATATTTCCATGTTCAGATATTCTGACATTTCTGTTTTTAATCTGATCTGTCAAACTATTTATAAAAATTGCAAAATAAATTTGTTATTAGATCTATATTTAAAAAAATATTGTTTTGACAATAACCCGGGAGATTGAATGACACTAGTTAAAATACATATCATTAATTAATTTCAAAATTTCAAATGATAACTTGTAATACTTCACTTTAGTTAATGAGTAAATCTTTACTAATCTATATAGATGAAATCATGTTTGTTTAGTTTCCACGTATTTCTTCATGTGCCTTCAAATTTTAATATCAAATTTAAATTTAAAATGCAATGGATAGAGAAAACGAATTGCATCATATCATATATACCTTAAGTCGCCATTATATACACATTGTATCAGACACAAACCGGTAAATGTTCAGTCAATTTTATTATACATCATCGTAAATAGTAAAATCAAAGCGAATAGATTAATCTTCTAGCACTCAAATTTGAATTAGTGATTGTGATGTTCACAGACACGTACATCACTTAGATTGACGCTAAAAGTGAGAATCTTCTCTTCGTGTCAACAAATGAATATATAAGAATCAAGGAGTAATTGAACGAACATTGTGCGAGTACAGGTCATAGGCATACCCACGAACTATGAGAGAGGTAATGAATTTTCAGTGAATTTGAGATTATGGTGAATCAGAAAATATAGCATTAACTTAACAAACTCCAACAATTAAAGTATGTTTTATCATGTATTTTATGTTATTAAAACATATAGAAAAAAGACTTAGAGAAACAAACGTTGATTTACATAGATTTAGTATATATATATATATATATATATATATATATATATATATATATATATATATTTGTGTGTGTGTGTGTACAAATATATATATATATATATATATGTTTGATTAAACAGGAGTGCAAACTTCTGCTGATTCAGCTTTTGATTCGTTTTTTCTAGTCTTCGTACGACAGATTTGATGTTATAATACAAGGAGTGGAACAATTCTCCGTATTTTGCGCGAACGTTTTCGATTGACATCGGTCGTTGTCAGGCGGTTGCAAAATGATACACCAATTTATTTCGTTTTGCAACCGCCTGACGACGACAGATTTCGGTCGAAAACGTTCGCACATAATAAGGACATTTTTTACACTCCTTGAATTATAATATCAAATCCGTCGTACGAAGACTAGAAACATACTGACCAAAAGCTAAATAAGCATACGTTGGCACTCCTGTTTAATCAAACATGTATAAAAGAAAGAATGCTGCCTAATTATATATATATATGTATATATATATATATATATATATATATATATATACATACATAAATATATATATATGTATATATATATATATATACATATATATATATATGTATATATATATATATAAAATGACGTAAGAAGCCCTTTTAACAATGCGTGAAAGAATTTATTTCTTTTTTTTCTTTTTCCAATTAATTTCGAAGTTTACAAACTTCATCTTCAGAGATGTATTTTTTTTTTTTTTTATAAAATAAACAAACTTTACTTTTGTTTATAAGTAGCGTCGAGATGGTGTGACGCTCTCCACCAAGATGGAATGGGCGGAAGTGAAAAATAATAAGAACGATTATGCCAGGTGCAAGCCGGGAGTTATAATGATATTGTTCGATCTTTTTTTTTTTTTTTTTTTTTTAAGCATTGAATGAAATGTAATAAAAGGACGTAAGAAGCCCTTTTAACAATGCGTGAAAGAATTTATTTCTTTTTTTTCTTTTTCCAATTAATTTCGAAGTTTACAAACTTCATCTTCAGAGATGTATTTT
>OY744519.1:94606895-94641895 GCA_963556195.1 Sepiola atlantica
ATATAATGTAATAGTGTAATTTCAGATTTTCGCATTGTTAAATTGTGTTAATGCAAATACAATTAACCAGGGGAAATATATATGTGTACATAAACATTACAATGAAATAATTACCATCTGACACAATGGTAATATATATTGATACAAAAAATTCAGTTCACTTGTTTATTCAAATCTTACTGAGTTCAACATTTAGATTTATATTATAAATGTACTACCAAGCAAACAGAGTGTTATCATAAAAGTAATAAGGACCACTAGCCTCTAGCATGCCATGCACTTTTTCGTTCAGTTTTCTTAAATATTTCAATATTCAATTTGGTAGTTTACCCTATTGATGTACTCGGCAGTGATTGTGTGAGATAGGTTAAAAGAAAAGTGATATTTATTAAAGCATAGTGAGTATCCTCATCGCAACATACACTGCGCGTTTATCGAGAATGAATAACGACTCATGTAAACTCTTGCTTAAATCACTGCAGATCTAATGAATATTTGTATACCTAATTTTTATTATTATTTATTTAACAGTTAATAGAATAAAACGTAACATGTCGTATTTCTTATTCATCGATGGGAAGCAAGTAGGCAGACACTATTTGTGTTCTCTCTTTTAGATCAAAATGTACCTCAGCTTAATTATGTCCGGATTATACATATTTATGAATATGAATTTCAAAAACACATACGCGCATATAAGCTATTCATTTATTTATATATTTTTTTAAACAGTGATAAATAAAATTACACAATTTTTTAAAAAGAAAAATTGATTTACAGCTGAGTGGAACTATATATTCTTCGACCTGAGTACATCACTCATATATATATATATATATATATATATATATATATATATATATATATATATATATATATATATATAAGGAGATTGTAGTTTGCTTGAAGCATTGCTGGTAAATATAAGTGCAGATTAGTAGTCCGAGGCTATAGCAATGCGATGTAGTTGCTGGAAGATGGAAAAGGTGAACAGAAATAAACGATGAGAGAAAGTGAAACTCAAAATGATTTATTAATAATTTCACGAAAAACTGATTGAATACCAGGATAGTAAATACTGTCTGCTAAATAAAACGTTCGGTAAAAGGAAATCGTAAATTTTCGAAAGAAAAACTTTCATTTTCAAAAGACAACAATAGAAGACCGAGAGGGTCGAAAAAACGGGAAAAACCGGTGTCAAATCATTGAAATACCGCAGCAGACAATTGGAAGTAGGAACGCATAAAATGTCAAAATTTAATTAAATAATTATTCAACTAAAGTTGAAATATTATAAACATTTGTTTATTTATATACTATTTATTATAATTTTATTATATTTTATTTTATATGATTTCTTTTTTTTTCTACAAGACAGACATAATTTACAATCATATGCATTTACTGACTATCTTTTTTCAAGAAAAGCACAGGTTACAATAAGGTATTACTACCATCTTTTCTTTTTCAATATTTCTGTTTAACTATGCTTATCAAGCGAACTGTATCCTCGACGCCTGATTACCACGTGAGAAAAATGCCTCGACCAAACCTGTGATACTTAAATCTCATTGACGCTAGTGACTGAACTACTTACTAAATGATTGTTGATTGTCATCGTCGATTTAACGGCCTACATTCCTTCGTTGTCATTTCTCTTCGACTATTAGTGTGTTGTCTTTCTTTGAAACCATCACCAATACTCTGCCCCTTCTCCACTAAGGCAAGAATCATCCTAAATCTCATTAACTGTGCTATTTAAAATTATTACATGTTTCTTACATTTCTCTCATACCCAAACAATGAAAAATATGTCTCTTAAAATGAACGTGACACGTAATCTATTTGTGACGTCATCTATTTGTGACATCATAATTTATGCCCGAAATGAAACAGATACGCAAGCAACATTCACCGAGTTGTTATAACATACATGAGAATATGTTATGAAAATAGATAATGTATTCTTAATAGTCGGTTCTAATCTATAAAAGTCAATGTAAACCCATCTTGCACACGGGTTTTACACGTGAGAAAGACAACCACAAGTGGCTGCCGAGATGCGTATTGATGAACAGATCAGCTTAGTGTAAAGACATTTTGAAAATAGAACAATTATATTTTATTGACGGTTTCAGTAATACAAGTTAACAGTTTATATACCTCAGCAAATTCTAAAGCGATTATTATTTTTATAGATAGGGAAAGACTATTCGGAGATATTGTTAATAACAATCAAGTTTAATACTACTTTCCAGGCGTTCTGAAATAGGGTCGATTAACGCGAAAATATGTGTCTTACTTGTTTTTCCATATTAAAAAAGAAAACTTGAAATATCGCATTGTAATCGCTTTCAAAATGATTAAATACAAATATTACCATTAAAATCAATAAGCAAATAATATTTGAAAATATATTTCTGACAAACGCATTAGAGGTCATACAATATTCGATTTATTGTTTCACTTTCAAACAGATTAAATACAACTTCTAAAAGGAACTTGTTTCGTTAAATCTGTTCGTACCTTCTTTTTCCTTAAGTTGGATAAAAGTTAACATTCTTAAAACACTTTAAAACCTGTATCAAAAGTCACCTAAAATAATTACCTTCGTATATCGGTCGTAATTAGCAATAACAATTATGGCCGTGCACAGACGATAAGTACTTATATTAAATTATGTCGTATAACAGAGGTGGGCATCTTTAATAATTAGTTGGGTACGGCTCGTAATTACGTATACTAACGTCGTGTAATTACCTATGATAATTACCGACGTTTATTAACCGTAATACTTACTATAGTTATCGGTGGTAACCATCTAATATACTTAACTTCATGCATCGCTCTTAACTTCAGCATCTAAATAATTACCATCGACCGTAATACACTTTAATAATTACCTGGCGTAATCACCTATAATTATATATTTATAATTATAGTGTAATCACATGTAATAAATATTATCGTGCACCGGTCGTAAGTATCTTATTGAATTACACTCATTTATTGGTCGTAACCACGTATAAAAAATAACATTGTTAATGTTAAATAATCACCTATAATAATAAACTTCGTACATAGGTCGTAACCACCTGAGTAAATACTGTCGTATATTGATCGTAACTCAGACGCCACAGTAAACACAATCTTGTGCTATAACACACTTTGGAGTGGTAGCAGCTAAGAAGAGGCACTGACTAATAGAAAGGGGAGCCTTAAGTTATTGGAGAGCGATGAGTAAAAAAGCTGAGTATATACGCACGAAGATTACTGACCACAAAGACGATGTATTATGTTATTACGAAATTTAATTATACTTTATAGCAATTGGAAAAGTAGGCCGTCATGTTTTACGACACGATCACACAAGTATATATTTAAGATATGACATTATATAATGGAGTTTTCAGAGATATACTTAAATAATATGTTAGCTGATGAATCCTACTAAGCTTCTAACAAGCACATTTTCAGTTGTTATTGTTGTTCCGGGTTGTTGGCAACATAATATAGAATTATTTGAGTAACGAAAAATATGATGAGGACATCCCTCAAACCAGAGAGAGGGAAAGTAGTAACATATTCTTTCATTAATTTTTATTTAGACAAGTCGTTACATTTTAGACGTTGAACTGTCCAACCCCTAATGGTCTAGTGTATAGATAGGTAGATGTTTTTAAAATACTGCCCACTATAACATAAATATCCCACCTGCATCATACTTAAAGTTATGAGAAAGAACTATATACACGATATAATTCTCCCAACCGGATAGAATTGAAAGACTAAAACAACACAGCAAGTTGGTGTTTTTCTTGTTCTCTTTCATAACTTAATTCTGATTTAGAAATAAGAGTGTTTTTACAATGTTCATATACAAAGTTACAAAAAAAGGTTTTGTGATAAATAAAATATATTTTGTAAAGGAAAATGAAGACAACGCTTCAGGGTGTTTACTCAGATTCGGCATGGTTAACAAAACAAAGTCGTAACTTACACATTAATGCTGGTAAAGTGGATAACTTCAGCGGCTGACACTCTGGGTGTGCCATGTTCAAATACAGTCGTTTCTATGGTACAACTTCAACTATGAATGTCAGCAACTTTGACGTTGCCCCTCCTGATTATAGAGGAAATCAGAGAAATCAATGCCAACAACAGATGAATGCTAGTGTACTTTTGTATAAATGTGTTTTATTGTTCTTTGAAATATATTTCTGTGAGTCAAATGCAAGAAGCATACCCGGCCATCGCACTATGATATATGTTTGTCAATCTTCAGTGTAAGTTACATTTTACTTCAGTCGAGGTTCTCAGAAATTAAAGGACTACTTGAAATTTAAATAGATATCCGAGTGTTTCATTAAAGTTCACTTTTACCTCTCAAATGTTAACTTAGTAACAGAACAAAGAACATTCATTTTTCTTAATTTTCCTCTCCTCAATTGACAAGTAGAATATAGTATAGTATACATATAGTTTTGTTGTCTCTTAGTGTTATCTGATTTTAGGACGTGAATGTGCTAGTCTGGTGCAGTATCCAGTTTAGTGTTGTTACTAGAAGCAACATCACTTGGGGAAGACGCACCATTCCTCTTATAAGTCAGTGTGTAGCCGATGGTATCTGATTTGGACTTCGAATACTATGTTATTTTTTATATTTGGTTAGTAGTTACTTGTAGGGTGAAGTATCATCATGCTAGGTTTTCCTGACTAACCCCTGTACAGAGAGATTTTAGATACTCGAGGACAGTGTCTAGTAGACATTCAACTTATTCCCCTCTATACTATAGACTAATGTGTATTCAGTTGTATATAAATAAACGTAAATTCGTCCGCAAATAAAAATTAGCATGTGAATACGTACTTTTTCGTAGCCCACGGACGATACCATTTTAGCTAGTGATAGAAAGACAAAATATGAGATCGTAAGTCACATACTCAAGCCGAACAGAATGAATCACGATAAAAATCCTTAACTCTTAATAAAAGTCAACGGTTTGTGATTTGTGTCTCTAGGTCATGATAGATTATAATAATGATTCATATATAGAAAAAATAAATTTACAGACGTTATTCTCTGATCTTATATTAATAGAAGTGCAGCGTAATTTATTGCCCTATATTTTACGAACACTGTATATATATATATATATATATATATATATATATATATATATATATATATATATATATATATATATGAATAGATAGATAGATAGATAGATAGACACACAATAAGCAATATTTCTCTGACGAGTATACATGCTAAATTAATAGAAATAGGTGATGAACATTCGCAGTATATTCCAATATCTTGTGCGTAGTGTTTGTCGTTGTTTTAGATGAAAAATGGTCGACATTTTATAAAGAAAAAAGAAAACACTACTTCACTTGCATATCTTTCTTTTCCTGTAGTTGAAGAAGGAATCGACCCGGTTTCTTGATTAGAAAACTGATTATTGAGTTCCAGGTGGGATGGTAGAATCTAATTTCATGCGATGTTTTCTTAGGCCGCAAAATAGATTCTGGCTGACGTTCCATCTCCCCCATATATTTGATTAGTGTCCAGATTAATCTGGCGGTGTCAAAAATTGTCGAAATCAAAGGAGTTATTCCATTAATGTTAAGGAGATTAGCGGACAGTTTTGAGCTGTATTATTGGCTTGAAGCAAGTCGGGAATGTCTGGATACCTCGTCGATCTTCAAGACGATGCAGACAGACCTTGAAAAGATCGATCGATATAAACACGGGCAGTCCGTGATAAACAGCCACCAATGGATGGGCATTCATAATAACATTGGTTAGAAAAAGAAGTAGAATTAGAACAAGAAGTACACAAAGGCGACATGGTAGAAAATATAAAGGAAGAGAAAAAGAAAAAAAAGAGTGTAATAGATAAGACAACGATAAGGTTTAGGAGAAATCAAATACTATGTATTTAAGAAAGGAAGACACATACTATGTCTTACACAAAAATAGCGTGACCTTTCTTTTAAGAAGAAAACAGAACTTACGAAATACAATGAATGAGACAAAAACGCACAAAAAGAAAAGGATAAAGTTAAGAGGAATAATTAGTAAAATAGTCAAAGAAGATGAAAAGAGAAGTATAAGTTCAAGGAGAAAAATAAGAAAATGAAGAAAAACGAAATAGAGCTATACACATTATAATAGAAGAAAAAAGAATATATATAAACATACGCATACATTTAAACAAACATTTAAATGTCACAATTGTAAAAGTAATATGACCTTTGTTGTGAATAATAATAAAAAAAAGATGATAAAAATACGAACAAGAGAATGGTTAACAATACGTCTATTACATAAGGGGAATAAGCAATATAATACTTCGAACTAAACATTGCGAAGCAGAATATAAAACGCACAAACGAAAAAGGACACAAAAACATTAGAAAAAAGAAAAAGTAGTCGAACACGAAAAACAGGAAATGAAGAAGAAGAAAAGAAGAATGAAGAAGAAAAAACTTACAAGAAAAAACAATTCAAAGATCCTACTGAAAAGCTAACGGGATCTGGCTCTGTTTAAAAGGAAAAAAAGAATATGAAGAGGAAATATAATTAGAAAGAGAAGAGGAAAAATGTAGGAAGGATTAGGAAGTAATCTATATACGACCCAGGAGAAAGAACAAAAGTAATAATAAGAAAACGCATTTCTTTAAAAATAATAATTTCAATGTCACGAGCTTCACCATTGCTCTGGATAGAAATAAAAGGTAGAAGAAGAGATAGACAAAGAGTTCAAGTCACATACATTTGCAAAATACCATTAAAGTTCGGTTTTTATCTAAGATGAAATCTGTATTCCAATATATAATGACGTTAATAGTATAATTGATACGTTTCTGACGATTGGATCTAGTGCCCAACAGAAGAAAGATGCTAGAAGTAATCCGTTTAACGGCGTATTATAGTTCAAAATAAAAATTAAGGAATGAAATTACGGAAGACAGGAACAAATAAATAATGAAATAACAGTATCAAAGGGCGAGTGATGAGAAAATGTAATGATGATACAAAGTAATTGCCTTACGAATAAAAAGAAAGAAAAATAAAGAATCAGAGTTATAAAAAGACGAACCATTGGAAACGCCAGATATGGACTTTTACAAAAATGTCAAGAACTAATAAGTTAAAAAATGTGTTTAGCGACAAATAAGTCATCCCGTTACAAACTAGTTTTCCAAAATGACTTAGGAATATGCGTCATACAGGGAAGTGGTTACATTTTTGCACAAAACCGTACATATATATATATATATATATATATATATATATATATATATATATATATATATATATATATATATATATATATATATATATATATATAAAGAGGGTAGTGCACTATTCGTGCAGTTCCAACGAGAGAAAAGTATATGTGGAAAAAAGTAAAGATACTAACATTTGTAACAAGTTTTTTCAACATTTATTTATAATTTTGTTATTTCATTATTTTATAATTTTATATAACGCGTTTCAAGCGGTGGTCCGCTCTCATCGGATATGTAAATCCATTTAAAGTAAATTCTTTCGATTTGTAAGCGTGTTGTTTCATTTGAGGAAATGTGTAATTTTTTGGCGGTTCTGCACATGTGTTGTTTTTTTTGGGGGGGGGGCATGTGTTTTGATATATTTATATATTTTAAAATTTTTATTTTTATTTATTTATTTTTTAATTTATTTTATTTCATGTTTTTATTTATTTTTAATTTTTTTATTATTATTTATATTATCATTATTATTTTGCTTCCCTTTGGTCAAACTCGCGTGTGTTTATTAAGTACGTGTGATTTTGACATTTAAAATGTATTATTGTTATGGCACTGGCGTCGTGCTGGCTGTTGTGCTCGTGTGTGTGTTTGCGCGTGCAGTTACTTCTGAATCTTGTACATAGGTGAGCGACATACACTCACACACACGCACATACACATATGTGCACACATAAATAAATAGGTGCATGGTTAGATAGATAGATAGATAGATAGATAGATAGATAGATAGATAGATAGATAGATAGATAGATAGATAGATAGATAGATAGATAGAGAAAGGTAGAGAAAGGTTGATAGACAGACCGGCGGCTATATAGAAGTATATGTGTATTCATATCAATTTTTGTATGTATGCATGCGCACACCCACGCACATATACACTCGCGCGTTGCCTATACATTCTATGCACATGTGCATATGTACATTCGCGCGCATGTACGTTGGCTCTGTATATGCCTGTATACCCGTCACTATATGCATGTAGATTTGTGTTGTTCGTATTGTGTGTAGTTTTAGTTACGATCTGTTCAATGCTCGATTGAATTAGAATATGAAGATGTTTTATTTTGTTAGTAAGTATGTGTAATCTTGGCTTTGGAAATTGGCATTATTTTAATTTTTCTCCGCTGCATGAGTGCACATGTTAAGAGACGAATCATTTACAGTTTTCTTTGATTTTTATGTTGCTTTTATCTGAGGATACTCTATTATTAAATGTTTATGTGTCATTTTCTAGGGATTCGTAAGTGTTCTAATGATTTTTGCTAGTTCTATACATTTGTGTATTGTTTGTAGTGGGTATCTTCCTCTTTATAAAGTTTCCGTATTTCCTCCAGTTGAATAATCCGCAGGTTTTTGTCACTGACTATATTACATATATTGCGTAGGGCATAGATTTCAGGCAGCTCTTGGGGTAGTGACTTCTAAAATAGAGATATTTTGGGGTGTCTGTTGGTGTGTGGTAGATGTTAGGGATGTGTGATTGGTGTTTATTTTAATTAGTACATCTAGGAAGGGTACTTCTGTTTGACTGTTTTTAATGGTTAATTTTATTTTAGGGGTGTCGGTTTTGTGGTATGCTGTGTTATGCATTGATGCCCCAGAAACTCATGTGGTTGAATACCATGTTCACTCTTTCCGGGGCTGAACTAATGGTATATATTATGATAAATATGATAAATATAAATATCATCATGTAATTCTATGTAACTTTTAAATAAGGGGTTATTTTTATTTTTTTTAATGAGAGTTTATGTCGGAAAAAACGCCATTAACGTCATATGTAAACACAGCGCACTATTAACACATACAAATGACGTCACCATTTCATTTCTACAAGCTCCATTTGTTCATGTAACTAGTGTAAGCAATGGTAAATCCTCAAAACTTATCAAGTTTACAAAAGCGCACCTTTATCATAATAGTAATGAGGAAAAAAGAACAATGAGTAAGAAACAAACTTATTAAAAACAGAAAACAACACTAATTTCACTATGATAAAGGGGCGTTGTCTTATCTAACAAAAGTAGTATTCCATAAAACTTTTTATCAAGACGGTTTAGAAAAAACAAAGTGTTTAGGTTTGTGTATTATAATCTCTATTGCACACTACAATGCATACTGATATGCATTTGTATTCAGAGCGTCTATTTGTGTATTGAAGTTTCTTGAAGTTATCTAAGTAATTAGAATACAACGTTTACTATTCTGGTATCGTATATACAGACAAGTATAGTGTAAACAACTAACAGTAGGGTGATGGTTTAACCCATAGTTACTGGATAGGTAGTGCTTAAATACATGCAATATAAACGGTCATTCGACTTCGGCAAATATAATGTATATGTCTTTTAATTGGGTACACCACATTATTTTAAGGGGACGAGTAAAAACAATGTGTTGTTTGTCGAAATACAATATCGATCTGAAATTAAATTAATCAGTGTGTATCATAAAATTGATACTAGTTTCGATGTTGTTATCAATATATATATAAATATGTAAATGAACAAAACCTATACACTTTGAACGCAGTATACAGATTCAATAGATCACGTCGATATCTATTAAGCCTCATCAACTGGGATATTGTATAGGAGATCACTACCATAACATTAGGTTAGTATTTGATGACTACCTAATAAACTAGCGTAATCGGTAGATATAGATTGCTGATACAAAACGGTAGATATAACGATCGTTTCTCATTGATAGCTGCATAGAAGTTAATATTGATCGACAGTTATCGATGTCTGTCTATCACTGCTCGCTTCGTATAAATCGATATACCAGTCGTGTTTCATTCAGAAGCGAATACAAGAAGCCAGTGTTAAGCTATGAACACTCAGTAGTTCTATTTTATCGCCCTCATGTAGATTCAGTGTGTGTTATCAATAGACTTAGAAGTTAAAGTTATTCTAAAATTAGCCCTGAATGATATCAAAAATCATTTGGTCAGCCTTAATGGGACATTGCTTACTTCTAGTATAAACAATTTTATTATGAAAATACTATTAGAGTTTATTGACAATTGGATGTTTTTGCTTTTCCTCATGAAGATTTAGTACACTTAATAGAAACTGCTTTTTATAACGAGTTACTTAACCAAATAATGTAAGCACCATTTAAAACAGTCATGGAAAACAAACAAGTTATCAAAGAAAACTAAAATACCAAACAAACAACGAACCAAAAAACATTTAAAAAACAACAAGCAAGAACTCAAAGCCTTCCCCTTAGGAAATGACTTCAACAGATAGGACACCACAAAAATCTTCTCGTAAGGAAACCGGAAAATAAACCTTAACCCAGGGACAGGGTTACAGAAAATCAAGATCAACCGTAAGATCAAAAATACGCGAGAGAAAAATATATTTGAGTCTCTGAAAAGAATGGAAACAGAGGAAGAGATCTGACATCAAACAAAAGAGAAATCTGACTCTAAAACAGCACCCATAAAAATCAAAACCCAGTATTAATAAAATAACACCAGCCAAGAAAAATACCAATGAACTTGAATAAAGAAGTTAATTACTTTGTCACAAAGCAGACAATTTGAAAAATTATCTTCAAAAGAATGTCCCAAATAATACCTTCCCTCCCACCCCCCAAAAGTATACCGAAATATATAACTAAATCAAAATTATCATATATTAAGTGTAGTAACATCTTGCATGCTAAAACACAATAAATAACTCTGCAATGAAAAAACATTGCAAACACTGTCACAAAGGGGGAAAAAGAAGTTGGCTTAATATGACTTGATTATGGTTGCCCGGCTGTTAAACACCAACAAACAAACAAACCTCTTTCCTGATTAGGTCCACAAGGATTAACATGCTAAGTAATAATCAGTTCTCATCACCTCTCACTTCTGAAAGATGAAGGTTTAATACTAAGTATACAATTAAAACTTATTTAAAACTTCTAACTGGGCATGGCTGACGGGACGATGAAACGTTATTCCCATGGATAAAATGAAGGATTCCATTCGGAATTCTGTACAGATTTCCGAGTTCGATGAGACGCACTTTGTGAGAATAAAATCGACGATGAAAATAGTTGTCAGAATAATAGAAATAATACACGGAAAGGCATGTTAGAACGTTTCAACTGTATGCCATGGATTGCAGAAACGATAAACTACTATATAAATAGTGTGAACAAGTGGTAATTTCTAATATAGAATATATGTTGATGAGTCTTTTTGCGTGGAGACATTCTTTATTGAGACACTTTTATCATATAATTTCAGGAAACTATTGAAGTACGTACGGGACCCGTAGATATTTCACAGTTATATACACTTTATGTTGTATATTGTTGTCATGTTTAAAATTAGTTCCATTCTATACACGACCGACGCGGACATAGATCTTATTATAGTACTGTACAACTTTTGTTCAAACTATAAATACATCTACTATGGTCAATTCCCTTTCAGAAGATATATGATGATAGGGTTATATCTAAAACATATTTATAGGAGCTGGTTACGTATATACGTTCTAAGGACAATTCGCGTAAAGGCAACTCCACTATATAATGGTACTATTTCTAAATAGAACAGATGGTACTCTTTGTTCATAGCCTGCAGAAAAACAATTGAATTGTAGTTCGAGTTTCAGGTTCGATACAACAACGTCATGAGAGTTCATTTTAAATCTTAGTTGTTTGCATTGAATCTACGGTAACCTGGCAATCTCATCTTTGATAGTTATTTATTTATTTTCATATTTTCCATATTGAATACTTTTCTTTAATCTTACGCGTGTTTCACAAAAAAATAAAGATACATTTGAATACAATTTTCTCTGTGAGAAGATGCTTCGGGAAGGGGCAGTGGTTATTATGTGACAAAAACTGATAACTCGATTCGATGATATATAAACAACATTATCAATGGCCTTATGTGTATATGTTCCTTTGTAAACATCCCCGTCTGTCCTGGTTATGAAATGAACGTGCAATGCTATATTATTTATATAACTACGAGGAAATTTACTTGTTACATCCAGGTAAATATTTTTAGATGTTTAAATTGACATCACCAGATACAACTTTTAGCAGAATCGCATTTACTCTGAAAGTTACTAATTGATTGTTGAATATCAATATTATCTATCAAACAATCCGCCATGGGAATTTCTGTTACGACCATGTAAGCGAAAGGCATTATGTGTATGTGTTCGTACTTGTTTTCATCTGACGTCGTATTGAAATAAAATTTCATTCTACCGAGTACCTTTATTATAAATACTGATTCTACATTCAAACTATGTGTGCTTCATTTGTTTTAGTGTACTTTTTATCTTAATTCCATGTAGTTTTGATTGTTATATTCAATTTTCCGCGCTTATTCTTTCTTTGTTTGGACTATCCAAATATATTTGGAAATTCATGAGAAAACTGATGTTGAAAGAACGGGAAGTTTTGACTTCAATCGACTTTGGGTTGTACAGAAACCATTGTAAGTCTAGATTAAAGATAATATTTTTCATTCAAAATCAGCAGCATATGTTAAGCTGTACGCAACGATCCATATCTTTTCATTTGTTCTAACCCGTGTGAACAGTTTGTACGATTCCAACCATTATTATATGTGAGTGATAATAACTGTGAACACGTTAACAACCGGGCGAAACATAAAGGCTTAGTGATGTAAGCAAACTGTTATCAAAAGTTGTACTGTTCATTTTGAAAACTAAAAAAATACAATATAATTATAGCTACTAAATGTGTCATCAAACCTATGAACGCAGAAATTAATTAAAGAAAATATAACAGCTTGCGAAGTTTTGTTCAAATTCAACCACTTATCCTCGGGGTTTATAGTAGAAATACTAATAAAGAAACTGTAACTCTTCGTTTTACTTTTTTTATAAATAATTATCTGTAACACACTGTTAAGGTACCCACCGTTAAGGACAACATGAACTCTTCCGTTTTACTATAAATACCGGGACCACATACCTCTCGGTGTTGGAACTACCCGAGCCTCTTACTTTCAGTCAGAAGGAAGTTCAACCACTCTGTTTATATTTGGTATCTATTACTGTATCTATACATACTTTTTTTTACTTAATCCCGAGTCCGTGTATTTCTCTTTTAACCCTTTACAGGTACACAACATCAACATTACTAATATCTTCATGGTGCCCAACTTACTTGATATGCTACAGGGTGACGCGAAATTCGACGAATATATTTGTTTATAATAGTCAGAATAATTTCAGCAATCAAACATATTAAGGAGATATGAATATATACAGCTGACTTGTACATGTAGTCTCAGTAAGAAATGCCTAAACGGCTATCTTTTATCGTCGTTCAGTGATATTATGGACGTATAAATGCCCATCTCATCACTAGAATATCTGGTCTGATTAGGATTCACACTCAGCGTATAGTATTTCTCCAGATGTTCAACTATAGAGTAATCTCAAAGATGATGTTTATGAAAACAATCCTCAAACTATTTCTGAAATGCAGAGTGTCATCAGAGCTAAAATCCGGACAGCGTCAACATTAGATTGTGTCAGTTATTTACACGGTGCAGATTAGCGAATATCATTGATAAGCGATAAAACAAAGACTGTTGGATATTATTTAATAAGCAAAGCTTATACTGAAATTTATTTTTACTGAATATGGTGGAATTAATTCTTAATCATATCAACGATCAGTTGTGTAAAATTTTGTGGTGCAGGGGATACCGTGTAGGTATGAATATTATATCAGGTCGTCCGTAAAGTAGGTGCTGATTATAAACAGTTCATGTTTCGATATGCTTGAACATGTCAAATTGTTGACAAATGTATTATACGTCGAGTTCCCATTAGAGCATATATAAAAATATGTCTTCGCAAATAAAGCTAACAACTATTCAACTTGTTTTATTTTAGGGTCCTTTGAAAATAGAAAATTATACAGCTCGGTTAAGGCAATTTAAGCTTTGCTCTTTCCATAACCGTAAAAATGTTTCTCAAGCTACAATAACGATATGCACATAATGATAAGCTGAGAAAGATTTAAGGAAACAATTGCCCAATTTCTGAGGTAGATATTTTTGCCTCAATTTGAAAACCTCTAAGGGAGACGACTATCTACATATTACGACCAAATCACATATATTGAACAACTTTAATATCAGCAAAAATTGAAGGTATAAAAATTCACCATCCATGAGCATTTAGTAAAATACGGTACACACACCGATACAATGTTTGAGTCCCAAATAATTTAAGTGAAGGCAACCTGTGGATTGAATTTCGATCTCTGAGTTTCTTTATCAACGGACTAAAGATGCACAACTGTTAACGCACATTGCTATTGGCGATATGAAATGGAGGACTTACTGTAATAGTGTGAGAAAAAGATGCAGGATCAAACGATATCAGCCAGGCTTAATCTTCACTAAAGCAGACCTTCACCCTGAGCAAGTTATGATTTGCGTGGTGGAAATTAATTCTGAACTATGAAGATCTGTCAAATAACCAAACAATTAATTATAAAATATGCTGCTCACAACTGGATGAATCAAACGCAGTAATTAAATTACGCACCCTCTATTTGCAAACAGGAATGGTGTTGTATTTCCGCACGATAAGGCCAGACTACAGCTTACTTGTGAGTCCAGTAAAACATTGTTGCAGACTTACTTAAATGTGTTACTTTGTCCTCCTTAGTCACATTATTTTGCTTAGTAGGATTACGACTGGTTTAGAAAGGATACTGAAAAACGACAATAGGGATCGATGCCTCACTTAACACATACACCAAAAAATCATCAATGTTGTAAACAGCATAAAAAGAACTACGTAATAGGTAGAGTCGACTACAAGAATGTCTTAAGCACAATATTTCTTTTATCAGAGCTATGAACCGACTTAACAACATACCCAGAAATTGTAATGCAAGATAAAAATTTACGGACAAAACAAAATGAATCACTATATCTATATGGACAACGCTAAACGACTTGCAAAGGAATAACACTAACTAGAAAATCTTATAAATACAGCTAGAATCGGTTATGCAGATATCAAATGCTATCGAGTCTGTTTTGGTAAAGTTGTGAATGTTCCCTTCATAAATTATGATTGATAAACGTGCGTTTAATAACTAGTTTGTAAAGAATCGTTTACAATATGAATTGCGTTTCGACACTTACGAACTTAAAAAAAGTATATGTAGTAAAACTTAACCGAATTACTTTTCCTTTTGTTGTAGCGAGGTTTTTTATCTGATCACCGCAGATTGTCTAGTTGACGTGGTGTCTGCTTTCGCGAACTGTTTTCCGTTCTATTGTAAGAATTCGTACAAAAACACAATTCCTCGGAATTCAATCTAATTTCCCAGCAGGTTTGAAGCTCTGTACGATCACCGCCATCTATTTACTTGTTTTACATTGTATGTTTACCTAAACTGATCTGCAATTGGAAAGGATACAGACAAAAAAAGAAGCATTTCGCCTTGGTGTCAATAACAAGTCGCAGCGTCGACATTCGGGGATATTTTAACAGTATTTTCTTAGGCTGGCAATTGAACGAGGAAAAAGAGAATGTCCGATATGACATCAATGCATTTGACGATTTGAAACACCCTGACTTGTAGGCTTATTAATAAGTATGAACGTTTATAAAATATCTTAAATTCTATTTTAAGTACCGTCAGGCCTAATATAAAATAAAAGGATTAATAAAAAATATATTTGTCCCAGATCTTATATTTAGGACATGTTTAGTTTAAACTGAACCAGTAGTTTTCATATGATTAAAAGTAGAAAAATATGAACAATAAGAATGGCACATTCATCTTTCATTATATACAAAGAATCTACTAATCCCCACTATTTATTTTGCGGTGTCAAGCTGTGTATAGATAATTGCTTATTTATATTCTTTCTATTTGAAAAATGCTCCCTGAAAGATTTGAATGAAAAGCCACAAATGCGGAAAGGTAACGAGATTAACCCGGCAAGGTTGATAAAATGGGAGTTACGAAAAATGTGCCCTACATAATTATGTTTACGTTTGGACTTTAGTTAAGAATGCTGTAATTGAATTCGAATATATTTAGACAATATTGTTATTTGTCGGTTTATTTTTAAAGTAAAATATTAAGTCGTGCTTCAGTAAAGAGTGCACGAGAACAACCAATTTTTCTACATACAAGCTCTAGCTGAAAAATGAAAGTACTTAAGAGAGAGCTTGTCACAAAGAAACCGTTTACGTCCTCGGCGCCTGTTCTCGCGGGATGGGTTGCTTCTCGAGGATCCCCATAATAATACAATATAAATCTGTGAGATGAAATCGTATCAGAATTGTACTAACAAAAAAAAACAATGAAAATTCCTTTAGGGTTTCTTGAGTCTTCATTTGGAAACGAGCCAATATTTTCGCGCGTAATGAAGTTATAGTTGAACCCGTTTTATAATGTTATGAAACATTTTTTTCATTTTACCATTGATTCAAGACAAATATCAGGTAGACATACACTATTTAAAGATTAACGAAGTTCTATTTTATTTTGAAAGCACATACAGTCGAAATAAAATGATAGCTCTTAGAGTTATAATCTATTAATAACATAATAAAAACAACCCACGCCTTCACAATAAGATGGCAACTTTCAACCTGTTTAACTAGTAATTAATGGTTTCAATTAATAGTTAAATGTAAAAGTTAAACTTGCATCGTTTATTTATCTGTTAACGAAAATTAACATATACCAATTCGAATGCATGAATGTTGAGACAAAGAAAATCAGATGTTATTATTCGTCCTAATTTCCCAAGGGATATGACATTGACCAAAAGTCATCGCAACTTGTTTTACACCATTATTCCGGCAATAAGTTGGAAACGATTCAGAAAACTAACAAACACATTTCGTCTGGACGCCAAGAGTAATTCTCGTTTTCTCACAAGATTGCCATTCACAGAGTTCTTGGCCAGTGCTCTAGCCAGGAAGTTGGCGTCGTTGTCCATGTCTATCGACCCGGCCTTATGTTTTTGCCAACACGATTTGTTCAATGAAAGATTAATCCATTGATCGTCTCGTCGAGGGAAAATCAGAGTTTACCATTAGGCGTCTAGTATCCAAGCGGCTAGTCATCCGAATAATTGTCTATGATACGGAAACAATTTCATCATACCTACATTTCTTTCAGCGCAAACACACAAATATATACTTATATAGATATGTGGGTATAATATATGTGTTCTCTCTCTATATATAAATATAATGTGTGTATAATCTTCCTACTAAAAATTAAAAACAGACTGAAGACGTTTCCTGATAGTAAAAACGTATGTACGTATATACATATACATAAAGAAAGTTAATAAACACCCGTATTCTCACTAAAAATAAGGAGCCCTGTGACTAAGTAGTAATGGACCTAAGCAAAGTAATATTAATTATATGACTTCGCTGATGAATTTGAGAGTGATCGGTTAACAGTGGAAGATGGAATTCCAGGATTAGCTGGGAGTTTATGTTAATTAAGTCCACTTTTATATTACCTTATAAAATATCTCCTCTGAAACTCGGGGTATTCTACTGTTACCTTAGTAATATTTACATTTTGATATGTATATATATATATATATATATATATATATATATATATATATATATATATCAGAATGTAAGTATTACACAGGTAGCAGTAGCATTCCCAGAGTTGTCCAAGTGTGTCTTTTCATTCTCTCTCTCTCTCTCTCTCTCTCTCTCTCTCTCTATATATATATATATATATATATATATATATATATATATATATATATATATATATATATATGTGTGTGTGTGTAACACAGTGAATATCAATTACTGCTAATACCGATATTTCAAACGTCTTACTGCTGAATTATGCGGCCTTGGAAGCCATTGAGTAAATAATGCAGAAATGTTAAACATTGGTTTGGAGTTTTTATTTACTTCTTCAATATCAGTGACTGTCTACGTGTGTGTATGTATGTATATATTACTTCAGTGGTTTTTATCGACGTTTGTCTACCACCCCGATTTCCTTTTTTATATCGTTTACGTCTTTCGCCATTCATTCAATTTAGTATGTCTCCACTTTTCCGCTGCCCCTATATAATATTACATTAGCATGTGAAGTGCTTATATATTTTACTATCATTTATAATTAAAAATTGAACGTCGATTCTTGCATGATGATGTTGTTTGATGAATAAAGACAAAATATAATTCAGACTATTAGTTTGAATAGGTTCTATAGTACAGTTTCTACAAAATTTCGCAAACTTCTGTCGGAAATAATCCAAGTTATTTTCTTAGTGTTAAAATAAACTTCTAAATGCCAGTCGTTTAGATATGAATACCGAACTTGAAGCGAGTCAATTCAACGAACTATGTATATGTAAAAGATGTCAATATACTTAAAATACTATATCGTAGATAGATGTTATAATTGTACAGCGACCTTTCAAACAAATTATAACATTTTATTTGAACACTTTTTCATATAAGTATCCAATTGAAATATCCTCTGTTTCACAAATACATATATAAATATTCGAGATATATCAGAAAAATCATGAAAGGAAGTTAAACATCTTTTGAGGATGGTATTGCCGTAATGATTGCGCAATTTATGAAGCTAGCAAAAACTAATGTTTACAACCTATGATATAAACTATTATGTGCCTATAATTACATTTGTGAGCTTAAAGGGTTACAGTCACCTATTGATTGCCATGAATCCTACGTCTACTTTTCCACAGTGTAGTAGTCCCTGACATCGTATCAGATGCTTTAAGTCTAATCAGTACTGTGTAATACATACAGATTACTCTGTGAAGTATTGGCTAAACAACACTCAATCATCTACTAATCTATCTAGTAACATGTTTCTACTATTCTTCTGCCTACCTTATTTCCAAATCAACTCAAATACTAAATTAATCGTTTCCCTAAGTGTCCTGTGTATACACACTTTCAATTGCGAAACCCAATTTTAGGAGCATTACAAAGTCTGCAGTTACTTTTAGTTGCGATTAACTGAAGGTATATTATGACTGGTGACTGTATTGCTTGACATGATTCAATATATATTTTGAATAACATTTATTTTTACAGACGACTCTTATGTATAAAATCCAGTCAGATCCCCCTTATGTAATTGAACGGTATAGCTTCGTCAGCAAAACGTATACAATATTGATATGCCACTAAGATTGTTTTTCTCTGAAATAGAAACATTTTTATTTGCAACAGATTTCATGTATTTTTATATTGATTTGTTAAGCAACACACACGTTTTTAAAAACTGTCATAGTTTCTGCTCTTAAACCGCACTCAAAGGTGTGTTGTTCTGATATTTATTCATAAGATATACGCCTACAATACAAATTAGTCTACAAAACAATCATAGACAGAATATAAATTTAAAAAAATAAATATATGTAACTTTGTCGAGTGCGACCTGAAGGCTTTATTTTCGTTGGGGATGTAGAGAAATGCACCGAACATTTTCCTATGACTTCCTATAATGTTGATTATTATGCACCGGTGCATAGAGTGACATATTTTCAGTATTTGGTATGATTCGACCGAGAATCGAACCCTCGGTCGTTCGGTCTGTTAACGAACATATTAACCGTCATGCCAAATGGGCATGGGAACTCTCAAATGCTCTGTTTATTATTACTTTTAAACATATAGTTACAACATGAATTACTATGTAAACATATAAAAACCCATTAATGAACGATTCTAGATTAAGCATTCCATACCCAGAAAAGAGTTGATACGCTATACAACATGAATTACAATGTAAAAATATTAAAACTCATTTATTAACGAGTCTAGATTAGGCATGACATAACCAGAAACGGGTTAATACGTTATAAAAAAATAACAAACAATCAATATGTGTTGCTTACTGTTTTCTATTCCGTACGAAATTTAAACATGTACAAGCCCGAATAGATTATCGAACCCAAACATGCTCAGCTTATCTACAAGATGAAAAGTCACTACGAAATACAATCCATCGAATAAAACGAAGTCCTAGACCGACAGAAAGCTGAAAAGTTAACACGTTGCTGGCAAACCGATTCGTTTCTTTGTTTATTTAAACAGCATCGACACTTACATATGTGCTATTCATGTGGAAGCACAATAGCTATTGTAAATAGCAAATTTTATAATTATATGAAAATATGTTGCGAACCAATTTTATTAAGGAAAGTCGCAATTCTATGTCGGTGTTATCAGTTAAAAGATAAAAATTACAAAAGGTAAACTTACAAACCTTACATAATCGGATTACGTTTTACCCTACCCAGCTCATGGAAAAGCATGTATGTCATATTATTTGTTTGCAAATAAATTATATTGACGAAAGCGTACTTTTACTTGAAAAAACACTTTACCAGTAATATGAAAAAATGGATCTATACCAAATAGTGAGTCAGCTTTAATTTTTCATAATAGCTTTCTTTAATTAGGTTCTTGCTTTTGAATTCGTATTGTGACAGTCGCCAGAGAGCAGAATAGAAAGAGAGGATGCAGTCGAAAGTGTAATAAGATGTTAAGAAATGAAGTTAAGATCTTGCAATAAAGTTTGTTAATTCTAAAATGTATTATCCATATTCTTCTATATATGCATATACATATATATATATATATATATATATATATATATATATATATGTATATATATATATATATATATATATATATATATATATACAGAGAGAGAGAGAGAGAGAGATAGAGAGAAAAGAGAGAGTGAAAGAGACAGACAGACAGACGGACAGAGATAGACGGAGAATAAAAGAGTTTGACAGGTTGCTCATATTTGCTCAATGTTAATACAGTGTAAGCGAATGAAATAATTTCGATTTAAAGCTTTCACTCGATCGATGATCAATGATTATTTCAACCGTCGACATTAAAATTACTTAAAGTAAACATAATTTTCATAGTATTACTAAATTAATACTTGGAACTATGTAAATAAACTATTTAAAAATCTAAAAATGTTTATTCAAATAGTCATTAGTAGGGCTCTCTATTAAGTGTAAAAGAATAAACCTTGACATACACGTGTTGAATATTATTAGTGGGTATATATATATATATATATATATATATATATATATATATATATATATATATATATATATATGTGTGTGTGTGTGTGTGTGTGTGTGTGTGTGGGTGTGTGTATGTGAGTGTCACTATATATAGATCTTACATAGGTATTAAATAAAAATATATAAAATATATAAGGAGTAAAACACGCTAGATAAACCCCCCAAAAATAGAAACGAAAAAAGTGTGAAAGTCTAAAATGAAATCCGATATCAGGCTTGATCATTAAAATATAAACCCTTCCCATCCAGGGGAATATAATTTAAAATGGAGGTTTACAATCTCTCATTTGAATTTTTATTCAAGTCGTAGAAAGTTGATACTCTATTAGAGAGAACAACTGAAACATGTATGCACATATGTAACCAATAATGATTGTATATAAAAGTTATACTAAACACAGATCTACTTGTTATTGGGTACGTTTTATAAACACTAGAGTTTAAATTGATTAACATCTATAAAAACAAATATAACACATGTACTATATATATATATATATATATATATATATATATATATATATATGTGTGTGTGTGTGTGTAATGATAGTTTAGATCAATGTAATCTTAACAACAATTTAAAACCAACAAGCATTCGGCGTACGATCGTTTACAAGATTTTCTGAAAAAAATGTTCTTGTTAATTTTTTTGTAATTTTAAATGATACTAAAAGTTGTTCGTCAACGCCTTATATATATATATATATATATATATATATATATATATATATATATATATATATGTGTGTATTATTACCTACGGGCGCCAGAAATTTCAGACGGTCAGAAGGCGCGAATCCAGTTCACAGTTAGCTTAGACTCACGCAAGTTGTTGCTATATTCCCACGGCCACCAGGAGTTATCACGTGATTAAAGGGAAATGTTCTATTTGTGCCTAAAAGAAGTGGGTAGCGGCAGAAGACTATCGAGGGGTTCAACAAACGTGTTCGGATCTTTGCTTTAAAGCTAAGTAGCAGTCCATTATTAGCATACCGGGAAGTGCTCAACTTTAATTTCTGAAAGGGGCTTTATAACACTATTTATTAATAAATATTAAATTATTAATACCTATACACGCCAGCGTGTCAAGCTTATTGCTCTCATCAGTGTTAGAAGTGAAAAATTCAGACGGTCGGAAGACGCGAACCCAGTTCACAGAGTCAGCCTAAACTATGCAAGCTATCACAGCATATATCCGTTACTTACTATTCTCTATCCCTTAGCAAATATAAACGTGTTTAAGTGTATATTAAGCAGAAATAGATTATTGACCATAGGGTTGGTAAAAAAATATTCAATGAGTGTGTCTTCGACGATGTTCGATACTTGCAGATAACAAGAATGCCATCTAATACTAAAAATTAAATAATGATTGGTTGTATTTAACTGATGAAAAAGACCCATTCTTTGAAATAAATTGCGAGAAGACATTTCTATTTTTAATTCTGAAATCTTGATATTCACTTTTAACTTAAATTAACTCGGATTAATAGTATATATTTTATCTGCATTCTCTTATATTAAACAAAATCATGTTTATATCTAAATTAGGTGCCTCTAACATGAATTGTTTTTTTGTTGGTTCCTTTGTTTTACTGGTTTTTGTTGTTAGATTTATTGTCATCATTCATACAAAATGCTTTTAATGTAAGTATTGTATGTGAATCTTTTTATTTTTACTTATGTTCATCGAATCACTGACTTTTGTATTTGTTTTCCTGTCTGTTAATTTTCATTGTACATAGTTTTCTATCGTAATACCGTCTTAATTACAACTTCCTTATTATTAGTGTTATTATAATCATTATTACTATGATGTTTATACATAATTATTAGTATTATTATAGCTATTATTGTTTGTACTCACTAGGAGTTCGTCAGATATGTCAAACTGAGAATCAGCGGTAGTCTTCCCTGGAGACTTAGTGGCAACAAGTCATCCCATGTTTCTAGTAATCTCTACCTCTTTCGACAAATATTTCAAATGACTCTAGAATTTGGATGGCAATAGGCCTCCCCAAATGTATTATTATTATTATTATTATTATTATTATTATTATTATTATTATTATTATTATTATTATTCATGAATTCATATCATACATATTATTATTATTATTATTAGTAGTAGTAGTAGTAGTAGTAGTAGTAGTAGTATTATTGTCATTATTGTCATTATTAGTAGAAGTATTCTATATTTATGGACATGTGTTCTTTTTTCCCTTTAGTGCTTTGATGTATATTTAATTAAATTAGAAGAAAATGTTTATGCCCATGGCTTGGCTTCTATTTGTGATACTTTGTAAAAAGCGCAGAAGAAATGACCTATTAGAATTAAATATTAAAAAAATGGTTAAATTAAAAATATTCCGTATCGCCTTAGACACGATCGCACGCGCAATCATTGTTCATCTTAAAATAATTGGAACTGAAATTAATAATGTTAATAATTGATTTGTTTCAACTTAATTTCATCTGAAAATAAATTGATAAACTAAAATGCTTGCAATCAGTGAAACTAAGTTATTGCATTTTTATGTTCGTCTTATTGATAATATAGGAGTGTAGAGTCTACTTAATGTGCGTCTAATTATTTGTGTGTACGGACACAATATCGAAATTAGTTCATAATGAAACGCATTCGCTTCCTAAATTCTCACAGAGAAACAAACTATAAGAGAGTTGTTAAAACGGAGGGTAAAAAAACATAGAAATAGTTAGCACGAACATTATGCATATATACTTAAATTAGAGACTGGAAAATCGTCCAGTTAATTGTAAATTACGGATAATAAAAACAATGTAAGCATATTTTTGTACATATATATATATATATATATATATATATATATATATATATATATATACAAAGAGATCGAGAGAGAAAGAGAGAGAAAGAGAGAAATTATACTCTCTCTACGTTTTTGCATTGTTGAAATTTTAATTTTAAATATTGAAAAAAAGGACACATTAGAATCCATCCAATGCAAACATACTTTTTTTTATTTTAATCTTTATATTTTCGATGATAGAAGCTTTCATCTGAGAAATAAAGAATGGCTTCATCCCTGTTTTTGTATTTGTTATCCGTAAATGTGATCGATCTTTTGAACCGTATTAGATAAAGAGTATTTAGTTAAGTACGTGTTGGTCGTGGCATCGTGATGATCGCCTTGTTTTTTTATCATTCATGCAATGATTTTTTTTTATATAAAAGATAAAGCCGATAGAAGTAATACACTGAAAATATTTTTTTTATATATGCGATCAATGACTTCAATAGAGAAATCAGGAGTTGTTTCACATGCATATCATCCTTTTCTTCTCTTGTTGCCATTGCTAAATTTTCTAGATGTGTTTTTGTAGTTTAGAATTTGTTGCGCGTTGCTGCGCTGGCAAATATATTGATGATCTTTCTTTTCTGATGTATTATTTCTAGTTGTGTTACCTTCCAGTGAATCCAGAGATGAGAAGACCAGGTGCCCTTTTTAGACTATTAAGTGTATAGTATATAAATACACCCACTAATTGTACTCTTATGTGTTTTATAATCCAGTATTTTGCATATTTACTGCTGGCATATGTATGCACTCTCTTTGTCTCTCTCTCTCTTTTACTCTATTTCTCTTTCTCTCTTCTTCTCTCTCTCTCTCTCTCTCTTTATCTCTACGTATATATATATATATATATATATATATATATATATATATATATATATATATACACGTAGGCGCAGACTGAATTCTTACTACATTACTCATATATAAGTTATCAGTCAGTACGCCAAAAGAGTGCTTCTTCCGGGCTGAACCATTTATTATCATTTATCTACTGAGAGTTGGCAATTTGATCAAACTATTGTCAATTACGTAAGACTGCATATAAAAAATATGTCAATGCATTGTCTTTATGTTGCCATGAATCAGGGTAAACACATTAAAGCTTTGGAAAGAACAATGAAGAAATCAAACATAAAGTTCATTTCTTTTTTCTCCTTTCACTTTCGTTGAAAATATCATTTAAATGATAATGTAGTTTTTTTTTTCGAATGTGATTAAATGTTAGTCATATCTTTACGCGATGTTCTTTGTCTCGCAATATTTATGGAATATACGAATTCCATAATATCCGGTAAGTTAGTTTTTAATGCATACCTCCGGGTAAATCAGTAATCTAATTGAAATCACGTTTCCTTGGTAAAAATAAAAAAAGGTTTAAGATAAGACAATGAAAACTGGTCGTAATTAGTTGTATCCATATCAATTTCGACTATCCGTTTTATCATTATCTCTCGGCCAAACTTATAGACGATCAGATCGATAAACAATCGTAAAATAAAAAGGCATCAATCCATATATATATATATATATATATATATATATATATATATATATATATATATATATATATATATATATATTGATGTATTGATGTAATATATATGTATATAGTGATGAATATAAAAATTGGATAAAGAACAAACAATGTTTATTAATCAGTAAATAGTTGGAACAAAGAAAATACATACACACATTTAATATTTCTTTTAATCCATGGATGTTCCACACTATGCATTTATTATCAGCGAAAATCAAATTGATAAAGAAATCGAAATCTAAGAAAATATGAAAATATAAAAAAATGTTAACAAAAAAAATCACTCCCACACGAGGTTGAATCTAATAAGTGTTAAGCAGATGTGGGATATAAAATTAGAATTTAATCTAGATAGTTCGTACAGTTTTGAAAATCTATGGATTAAGGAAAATATTAAAAAGTATCTGTATGTTCCTGGTTTTAACTATTTGTTAATTAATAAACATTTTTCTTTATCAACTTTTTATTTTCATACTTTTGTTTCCTATCTTATTCCTTTATCTTGTATATTGAGCGTTTACTTATCACGATATCACTAATGTAAAGATAGAATTTACCTTTAGTATTTTCCATTTATTTATATATATAAATATATATATATATATATATATATATATATATATATATATATATATATATATATATATATATATATATAAGTTATAGAAGCAGGAAGATATAGCGAGGCAGGGAGAGGCTGGGATACAGAGAAGAACATGGATAAACAGATAAAAGTTAGCTGGGATACACTGAAATCATTTGATTTTTCAACAACATTGATCAATATTAATTAATACAAATCGGGTTGTAAGAATCAGAATTAGATTATCCGCTTAAAAAGTTATTTATTCTTTTATTGAAATGTTAGCTCAGAGATCATATTCCATCTAAAGAGATGTCGGTATTTAAAAAGAAGATAATCATGTGAGTATCTTTAAATTATAAGTCCCTGTTAAAGATGTTGAATGATGATTATTAGTTCTTGTCAAGAAACATTGAACAGATTGCATTCCCTTGTAAGTAGTACGTCATTATGGAAGGAAGATCAAATATAGTGCTACGCAAACGGTCTAGAAACACATATCGAATCTACTTTAATCATAGTTTAATCGACAATGCAACAAATCTTCATTATAATTACTCATAGTGAATTAGTTCAAAATTATCATAGATATTTCAGTATCCAAGTTACAATAAGAATCACACATTTACACGCGATTACTTTCAAAGCTGGATTATGTAAAAACTCCACATTAAAATAACTGACAACAGAGTTGCGGGACTTATTAAGCTTTTAAAGAGAAATCATAATGTTTTAACAGCCTATTAATCCAACTACACAAAGCATTGTTCAAGTAAAAGCTAATAAACATTGAATAAATAAGACACCCCTAGTGATTCCTTGGGTTGCAACGGCGTCGATTTTATAGAAAAGCTAGAACACAAATAAAATATCTTAGATTCACTTTTGCCAAAAATTGTCGACGCTGGACAAAACAATTTCAGCCATAAAGAAAATACGGGTACTGACAAATATCAAAACTTTACTTTCTTTCACTAGCATTATTAGCTAATACTAATTAAAGCTGATTGAGTCAATTCCCGTATTTACTAAAAGTAAATGTCAAAATACATACTTATAAATTTTTATTCTTTTTCCCTTAACACTTTAACTATAGCAATATTATTTTTATAAGTAAGTAAGACTTTAAATAAACCCCTCGAATTCTACATTTTTATATTTATCTCTTTCACGTAACGTTTCGTATCTATATTTTAAATTATTTCCTGTTGAATTTAACTCTAAATTACATACCGTATATAATTGATTACTAATTTATTTATGATAATTATTTCTTTATTAATTAAAACAAATTAACTGGCAATATTGTGCGTATTTTTTCATGTCTTTTCTTTGTGGAATTGAGATCGCTGTTACGATAGGTAGCAATACCAATGTTTTTCCTCGCGGAAATATTAATCAGTATTAGTTGTTTTAGTTTAATAGTCTTTGTGTGTTGCCTTACAATGCATTTTTTATTATTTAGACTTTAGTTTACTGAGAAGCTCATATTTGAAAGGTCCGGATTTAATATACTATTTTCAGTCTGGCGTCTATAGATGAGTCGGACCCTAAAATATACTGGATTTTGTAGGTTTGATTTGGAAAAAAAAGGTAACATGAATAATAGCTTGGGTACTTGAATTTAGCCTATGGTGTATATTTATATATGCCCAGTTGTTTTCTATTAGCTATCATCGAGCTTTTACTTTGAAATGCTTGGTCTATAAAAAAATAAAAATGTATGCACAAACATATATTTACCTAATATATATATATATATATATATATATATATATATATATATATATATATATATATATATATATATATTTATTTATATTGAACTTTGTTGGGGGGTGGGGTGGAAACCAGTACAACGCAGATATTTTTTTTTTAATAAAAATATTATTAATTTGAATTCAATTTTTCGATTCACACAGGAATCTTAATCAAGATAATAGCCAATATGTTTCTTCCTTTTTTAAACGGCATGGTGTCGCTTGATCTTGTGCTTAGATATTAACGAAGCTCGTTATGTAAAAATGTCGACAAGTGGTGTGTGCATTGGTCGAACGTTATGAGTATTAGTAAAAAAGTTCATCATTACCCGTTATGAGTGTTAGTAAAGAGTTCATCATTACACGTTATAAGTATTAGTAAAGAGTTCATCAATACACGTTATACGTATTAGTAAAGAGTTCATCATTACACGTTATAAGTATTAGTAAAGAGTTCATTATTACACGCTATAAGTATTAGTAAAGAGTTCATCATTACACGTTATAAGTATTAGTAAAGAGTTCATTATTACACGCTATAAGTATTAGTAAAGAGTTCATCATTACACGTTATAAGTATTAGTAAAAACTTAATTATCACACAGTATAACTATTAATAAAGAGTTCATAATTACACGTTATAAGTAGTTGTAAAGAGTGCATTATTACACGTTATAAGTATTAGTAAAGAGTTCATCATTACACGTTATAAGTAGTTGTAAAGAGTGCATTATTACACGTTATTAGCATTAGTAAAGAGTTCATTATTACACGTTATTAGTATTAGTAAAGAGTTCATCATTCCACGTTATTAGTATTAATAAAGAGTTCATCATTCCACGTTATCAGTATTAGTAAATAGTTCATCATTCCACGTTATTAGTATTAGTAAATAGTTCATCATTACACGTTATAAGTATTAGTAAAAGGTTCATCATTACACGTTATAAGTATTAGTAAAGAGTTCAGCATTGCACGTTATAAGTATTAGTAAAGGGTTCATCATTACACGTTATAAGTATTAGTAAAAGGTTCAGCATTACACGTTATAAGTATATGTAAAGATTTTAGCATTACACGTTATAAGTATTAGTAAAGGGTTCATTATAACACATTATTAGTATTAGTACAGAGTTCAGCATCACACGTTATAAGCATTAGTAAAGAGTTCATCATTACACGTTATAAGTATAAGTAAAGGGTCGAGCATTATACTTTATAAGTATTAGTAAAAAGTTCATCGATCACGTTATAAGTATTAGTAAAGAGTTCATCAATACACGTTATAAGTATTAGTAAAGAGTTCATCAATACACGTTATAAGTATTAGTAAAGAGTTCATCATTACACGTTATAAGTATTAGTTAAGAGTTCATCATTACACGTTATAAGTATTAGTAAAGAGTTCATCATTACACGTTATAAGTATTAGTAAAGAGTTCATCATTACACGTTATAAGTATTAATAAAGACTTCATTATTATGCAACGAGCTTCTGTAATGTCTGAAGCTCAAGATCAAGCGATCATCATGTCGTTTAAAAAAGTTAGAAAAAAAATTGTCTAATATCTTGATGATGATTCCTGTGTAAATCGAAAATTAAGATTTTAATAGATAATATTTTATTTTTAAGAAATCCTCTGCCTTGTACTGGCTTAATAAAAAACGTTTCAATTACAAAATTCAAATGCATCTTATACAGTGGAACTCCTTACTAATATATATATATATATATATATATATATATATATATATATATATATATATATATATATATAAAACTATACTCTTCTATAAATTATAGTTATTTAGCTCAGCAGTAGAAATATTTAAACAGAAAATACATAGTCACTATACTTTATCTTGCTTTCAGTAACATGCACAATGGTAAAATACATAATGCTGTGGATTAGAGTTAGAAGGTCCTTGGCGTCGGGTTATAAATATCATATCTAAAATTGCCACATTTATTCCTAATAAATGTTCGTGATGTGGTGAAACAGCTGTTGTCAGATGACTATATTTCATATATAGTTATTTATTAACGACACCACATATTAAACCAGTGGTAACATTTTAAAATGCTTAACGTAATGCGATTTTTTTTTGTGATGCAATCTGGCGTTGCTGAATTAAAATCGTCGACGACTCCCTGGAACAATGCAAAAAGCGTTCACTGCGGGATTCTCACCTGTTTTCCTCTTAAAAAATCTTATTTTTTCAGCTTTTTTGTTAATCTGCCTTTGACACCTGGGAGAAGTTCAGAATTGAAAAAAAAAAACATAATTAAACGGATTAATTCGTTTATTTTAACAATGTTTTAATATAGTTATAAATCACTGGTAACATCTTTTAAAGATAGACAATATATATATATATATATATATATATATATATATATATAAAACATTATTAAAAATAACAGGATGTGTCTGATTAATTATACCGTTTTTATTTTTTTTATTTTTCTGATGGTATTTCTCGTATTAGAATAAGAATAAATAAATAAATGTTCCATAGGTGTCAGTAACGTTTTCCATTCTTCGTCGAACTTTTATCAGGTGTCAAAAGCTTATGAACAAAACAGCTGGAGAAAGAAGAGAATTTTAAAAAGACAGTGATGAAACGCACAGAGGACATTTTCGCATTGTGTTAAAAAGTCGTTGACGATTTAAATTCAGCAATGCTGGATGGCATCACAGAACAAAATCGCATTACGTTAAACATTTGAAAATGGTACCACTGGTTTCATATGTGATGTTATTCATTTTAGGTAGTTGTGTTTTTATGTAGATAGCTTTTTTTATAATTGGTTTCGGAATGTATAATTTTACTGTTATTAAATTGAATTATTCTAAAATCAGAGGGAGTGGGGTTATGTTTACGTAGATGTTGTTAAATTGAGCTAGAGTTTACAAGATGCATGTTAAGGCAGCGAGATAGGGTTGTGCTTTTTAAACCTATAAATATATATATATATATATATATATATATATATATATATATATATATATATCGTGTGTCTGTAAAAGACGGTACCAGTGATTTTAAAATGTATTAAGTAATGGATTTAAAAGAAAAAAACAGCGAACGGCGAACGTCGGTACTGAAATGGGAACTTAAATTTCTTCAGATTATTCCGTAATCATATTAGCTATATACAGCAGGCCACGTATGTGAAAAAAACTTACATTAATACATGTAATATGCTGTTGCTTATATTGTTTTATGTGTCATTATTAAAATTGCTAAGCAGTGGTAAATAATTCTAATTGGGATAGTATTTTATTTAACAGAAATTGAATAGCACTCATTTTTGTTTTTCAGAACATAAACTGAGTTTCCACAAATGGAAACAAGAAGAATCAGAATAAACTTTTGATTCTAATCGCTGCACTATTTCGATGAAACTATATATGAAATAGAATCTTCCAGATCATATATAAATACACTCACATACACACACATATATATATATATATATATATATATATATATATATATATACACACACACATATACATATACATATACATTGTATAGTAAAAAGCAAAGTATATAACATGTGTATAAATATATATATATATATATATACATATACATATACATATACATTGTATAGTAAAAAGCAAAGTATATAACATGTGTATAAATATATATATATATATATATATATATATATATATATATATATATAACTCAGACCTAACATGGACGGAACTAAATCTAATCCTAGTGGCAAGAAAATCCATAATACAATTCGATGGTAAATTCTGAACTAGTAGTGACTCATCCATGCACTTCAATATTCTGATGGGTTTAGTAGATTCAGCACAGGTTACTGACCTAGTCGGCCTATTTTTGCTGAATGAAATCTACCTTAATTTCAAGGATGAGGTTGATATAGGAGGTGGCCTATACGGGGATGATGTTCTACTAACTGTAAGATCTATTGACAGAGTATACGAGATAATAAAAAATAAGCTCCACACCCTCTTAAAAAATTATGGATTAAACATTACATTTGACATACATGAGAAAGTGATAAACTACGTAGACTAAACTCTAAACCTTACCAGGGGAACTTATGAACCCTATCACAAACCTAACAAGATACTATATTACGTCCACAGGGAATCTAACCACCCCAAACCAATTCTAAGCTCAATAGTGCTCAATATTTCCAGAAGAATATCCAACATTTCCACCACTTAACTCATTTTCCAAACTAACTCTATGTTCTATAATGAGACCTTAAATAATTCGGGGTATAGAGAGGGAATCACTTATTAGAAGCCCTCTTTTAACCCTAACGACTCTCTTTACACCTTTGAGCCTAGACCGTGGTATGACTAGAAACATAAAACGAAAACGTGGCCCAGCTAACAATCGAAATAATAATACACACCTGACTACAACTAATCGGAATTACAATATTGCATATGAAAGCCCCCAGGTATCTAACCGGACTGATAGGAGAACCCTCCGTTCAGCAAAAATGTTCAATCCAACATCCCCCAAATTGTCTTTAAATTAATCCTAGATAGATTTAAAGCTCCGAACAAATATAGCAAACTCTTCAATAAAAGCACAATTAGAATTTCTACTCCACCCTCCCTAATTTGGAACAAAGAATAATAGGCTCTAACACGGCCAAAATAAACGCGACCATTAATCCTAACAACTCAATTCAATATCACCTCTGCAACTGCAATGACAGGAACTCTTGCCCCTTAAACGGCACCTGTAAACACAGAAAGAGTAGTCTATAAATGTACAGTAATACCCTATGCTACCCAAACCACTAACAATGTCCCTAACTCCTCCACATCAGAGGCAAATATAATCCCTATCTATTCTTGTCCCGATAATAACCATACAACCAATAACGCGAATATAACTAGAATAAACCTTCTACCTGGGCAGGCGGTTTACATAGGATCAACCGCTGGCAAAATCAAGAATAGGATTTCTAGACACATCTATATTTTTAATAACAGCCACTTGGCTACAAATACTTCCCTAGCCACGCATATCTGGGGCCTAAAGGATAGAAACACTAATTATAAACTAAAGTGGCAAGTGATTAAGAAGAGCAAATCATATAATCCACTAGATAGATACTGTTCATTATGTAGACAAGAAGCCTTAGCCATCATTAAATATGAAGGATCACTTCTAAATAAAAATGATGCGGTAATATCGAGTTGTCTACACAGAACTTGGTACAAATATAACCACTGTAACGCCCCTTAAAGATTATAATTTACTAGCTCCTCCCTAAACCACCCCAGCTCCTCTCCCTCCCTCTCTACCCCTGTGTATCCCTAGATAAAAACTAAACTAGATACTAATAAAGATCCCCAAACCTCCCAATGACAATGCTGAACCAAGGTTACTCCCATGCAATAATAATACTGAACTAAGGTTACCCCCATGCAATAACACTTACTAGAAGACGAGTATCCAACTACATATAATTCTATGCATGATGGAAATAAGTTGCCATTGGATACTAGAACCCATGCTACAATATCTACTAGAAAACCAATATTCAACCACATATGATCCTATGTATGAAGGGGATAACTTTGTCTTTGGATACTCGGTCCCTGTTCCTCTCAAACGCAATTCATACATAGGTGTTATAATATAATTCCACATTATAAATACCGCCTCCCTGTTGTCCCTTACCCTCCTCACCCTCCCAATATACGCCCCTTCTAATTTCCTCCCACCCCGAAACTTTTTTCCCCCTGAACTTTTCTTCATCATACGAATATTCTTACCAAGTATAACCATTTCTCGTGTCCCAATTATTAAAATATAATTAATAATTAATAGCTTAGCAGTTACTATTTGGATTGTGACTTTATAGTGAAATAAATAGCTAAATGATACGGATGATACTAACTTAATACCTCTCCCCCAAATAATATTAACTAACTTTGGAGTGTATGATTATTACTACTTCTAAATAACCCAACAACTAACAAATTCTCCAAATAAAATTAACTAAACAATAGGAATGTCCGTGTATATAGATGTGGGTGGGTGTATATATGCGATTGAAAGATCAAAGCATAACTAAATCAGTTCTCTTAATTACCATTCAAGCGGCTTTCCAACAACCCCCGTTAAAATCTATTAATAGACGTGATTCTTTCAGAACCAAACGCACGCTCTTAACACACCCCCAACCCCTGACCTAATTTAGCATATCACTATCCAACCCCCATCAGCTATCTGGGTGGGCTAGTGAAACAACCACCCCACCCAAGGCATTGCTGTTTTTGCTGCCTATGGTCAATTTCCCTCCCCCTTATTATTTATGAACTAAACTGTCCAAGCACTTAAGAACTGAAATAGTTGTTCTTCAACCAGTCCCTTAGTGAACGCTAAGAGAAGAGCCGGCTTCTTTGATTCTGAGACCAAACTAACTCGATTCGTCTGCCAACTTTCAGTCCATATTACTAGGAAGAATTGTTTGACGAAACTTTCTAGTGGACACAATAGAAATAAAATCACTCGGGGCTCGCTGAAATTAAGGAGATTTTAAGGTAATGGCAAAAATATATAATTGTTCTATCCTCGACGACCATAAAACCGGGTATCTGTCTTTTTTTAAAATGGAAATTCATCTCCAAAAGTCACCCTGACTCTAATTCTTTCTACTTAACCAGGTGGAATGGTGACAGTCGAAACCCACTAGAATTATTCCTGTTGAACACCCCCTCCTACCTCAGGTGTCATGCTGCTGGGGGATCAACCGTTGCAGTGTCTGCCGAGGTGAGCAGAGAACTGTTTTAGACATTAATGAAGCCTGCAGATTTCCTAGCGA
>OY744519.1:94646895-94669395 GCA_963556195.1 Sepiola atlantica
TTTTTGTTTGCTCTAGTGGCAGAATTTAGAGAATAAAAAGATTTAGGTAACTTCTTCAGAAAATTATACCTAAAGATAACCATAGATATACACAATAAAATAGTCAGAAAATTTGACGCAACGAGAAATTCAAATGATAACACATTTGAGAAATAGCATAAACCTTACACACGATATCGTTAATATTTCAAACCATCCCAAATGTACGAAAAATAAACCTCAGTACAGTTTTAATGAAGAATATCTGATATATCGTTTAACGAACAATTATTAAATAAAAACTAGCAATACTATAATGAAGCAATACAGTAGTAGTAAACATTAGAAACAGACATTTATTCCATACTATATCACAGTATATAGCAATGGTAAAATTTAAATTTAAAGTAAACATACACCATATTTATGATAGGCATATTAGAGACGTCGACATAAAACATATCATAAAGTATTTGTAGGAAAAAGAGCAGGTATTGTTATTCTATATGGTTTAAACCTCAAAGCAGTTAGCATTTACTTAACAACATTTCTAGGAAATCTGCCAGATAGTCGAATAGATTTCACTTGGAAAGATTAGTAACAAACAAAGCAGTGTGTGATTTTCTACATCTGTTAACATAGCCTCAACAATTATAGCTATTAACAATACTAAAATAAATACGGAAATAAATAGTGGTGGTTCGAATACCAACCAAATGTTAACGTTGAATCCAATGTAGATGCAGAAATGCAGATGTATGCCACATAAAAAGTAAGTGTCTAAGTTTTAATATAGTGTATTAATGCAACATTGTCGATAAAAAATGTATTAGGGCATACATAAGGTACACATCGTGATGTTTAAAATATACGTAAAGAAACTATACTACCTCTATCAAAGTAAGGCCTAACAGGGATCCAAAGTAAATTGCAACACCATTAGCTTAGTCTGATAGAGAATTACGAAATAATAATGTATAATTCAAATTGAAATAGTCTATAATAGATAAAGCAAATAATCAAAATGTATGCTATGCACGCTGTAATCTTATCCTATTATAACGCCTAAAGATAATTTCATTAATAAAAAAAAAAAAGATTTTGCAAGATTGATTGAATCACTCTAGATATGAACTCTTGTACTTAAGGTCTGATTAATAAGTACACATAGAATTAGCTTATTTGGGCAATTGAGCGGATTGAACAATACATTAGATTAATTTCTCAGATTAATTGTTCAGTACATAATTTGAATTAGTAAATGATTTTGGTTTAGTAAATTAATAAATTAGTAAATGTTTAAGTAATAACTTTGCCGATGCTTAATTACATATATATATAGACACATAATAAACTTATACTTAAAGTGAATATTTGGATTGTAAATTTATTTATTGGAAGTTAAGGGGGGGGTTGTAAAGTAATTCGTGAATTTATTGACTAAATTAATATGATTAATTATATAACATGACAATGGTAGAAAAATACAAAATAATTTGAACTATTCCTATTATCAATAGTATTATAGAGTAATGCCTTATTGTTATGGTGGACGGTTTTGAGATGTAAATCAGGTAAATAGAAGTATTTATAAATACATTTAGTGATCGGACATTTTGAAACGGGTTTCTGTTACTCTCAAATATTTTTGGAGGTGGTTAGCCTATTTAGTAAATGCATATGTTCATGAGTAGAAAGATGTCATCATTAACTAATTTATTAGTTTTGTTAAACTAGAACAATCTTTAAAACAGTTACGTGTACTAATAATAGTTGACACTTATTATAAATAAATCAATTTGTACAGTGTTTCATTAATATTGATATTTAAAAAGGTAAAAGAGTAAGAAATGTTCTGTTATCAACCTAAGCATGTATAATATGATCTCTGGGACTAATTAAGTATTTGAAGACTCTTCACCAGAATATATAGCAAGGTAATTAGCTTTATATGAAATTTAAATAAGTTATTTTCATAAAATACGTACCCCATAATTAATCTTAATTAAGCACATATGACTATGCCTTTTGAATTTGTATGTTGCTCTTTATTATAAATCATTGGTATCATTTTCATGAAAAATAATGTCTTTAATTTGGTTAAAAATCTAAGAAATACGTTTCATACCTCAATGTTTATAAAACAAGGAATATAACTTTTTATTTATGGAACGGTGTAATTACACCCCTTGGATTTGAGAAAAGAATCGTCGTGAATCTTGTCTATTTTTTATCTAAAACAATATTTTGTAATTTCATTTTCTTTAATTTTATTTATGTTTTTGATTCTTAATGATGTTATTTATTAGCATACATCAGATATAGTGTTGATAAATACACTTTAGTAACAATTGAATTATGAAACATAACACGTAAATAGGATTGTATAGCGTTTGAAAACATTAGCTTTAAAATTGCATTCAGGCCCAATTTTGGTGTTCAACTTTCGTATCTCTGGGGTTTAAATAATGTTATGTCTTATCTAAACTAAGTGATATCCTTATAATAGCTTTGTGATATGTGCAAACAACTTTCTTAATACACAGCATTACATATTAGATACTCCGACTTGGATTGCTACCAATGTTTGACTTATTTTTCCTGAATTGAATTATAAACTAATGATGGGTAAGTAAGGAACTAGCTTCTATGTATGCTGTATTACAATTGGGTGCTGCTTATTTCCTGTTCGATGGTTTTTTTACAGGAAAAAACCGTCACCCACGCACGGTTGTTGGTACGGTATAAAAACACTTTTATATTTAAAAATATTTACAGTTAATTCACCTTTACGATTTTACAGATTAAATAGTATATCCCTCTTTGGAATTACGAGATAGTGATCACTAACGATTATGCAAATTTTCCCTCGAGCGTCGAACATTGTCGACAGCAAAATGCTTGCTCCAACTCCCTGATGAATGTACGTACATTTCAATTACTATATGTGTCGACTTCTCGTTGTCACGTAGGCATTGAGGTTTGCGTCGTGAGTCTAGTCTTAATATACGAACTACTTTCGAACCCATGCAACCGCCACTCGTTGACTGATGAGGGTAATAAATTCCGAAACGATATCGTCTATAAGTATATCTACACTTTAATATTCAAAAATATTTACTACAAACACACACACACACACACACACACACACACACACATATATATATATATATATATACATATATATATATATATATATATATATATATATAAGTTAGAAAAAATAAATCAAGCAAACAATCCAGTCATTTCAAAGTATAACGTAAATCATCAGGTGTGCTTGTAAATATATATATATATATATATATATATACATACATTAATATGTATGTATATATGTGTGTATATATGTGTGTATGTATATGTTGTATATATATGGGTGTATACATATGTGTGTGTATGTTTAAGAATATATTTAGTAATACACCAACGAAAGATAAATGTAAGAGTTATCATGATAATTTCAAAACAAATATAATTTATTAAATTGGAAGTGGCATTCGAGAATAATTTCATTAATGTACCTTTGTTAAGCGCTTTAGTCTAACCTCTCTCTATAAATATTTAACGACTAAAAACTAAAATAGGTGGGTAAGCATAGAAAGCAAGAGGAAATAAGTTTTTAAACAATCAATTAATATATGATCGCTTTCACAAATCGTGGAACATCTTAAATTCGTGTTTCAATTCTTTGTCTCGGTACCAACTAGCTCTAACAATGTCTATAATGATCGACTCATGTTTATTAATGTGAATGGCTTATCTGGCTTTTTGTAGCACAAAAAACACTTATTGGATTATTGCTTGAAAGATGTGTTTATAGCAAGCAAGTGTGTCCTTTGTAGTATGATTGCGAGCCTGTGATTTCCTGTATGTTCTCGATACACTGTGCCTGTGAATCGTACTGTGATATATTCGAATATTTCCATCACTAAACGTTTATTAGTACTACATAAATAATCAGCATAACACCAAGGTTGTCTAGCATCAGAAACTTTCCATATACAGTACATCGAGACTGGCCAATAACGTTCAGTTGTGTATATACATATATAGGCAGATGAATAGATAGGTAGATTTATAGATATAGTGAACATTCTTTTTAACACTTTATGCATAAATTGCGCCAATGCTACAAATGTTATCCAGTGATGAGCAACACATGTGTAGTAATTTCATAATGTGGTATTCTTCCTCTTACGGTAAAATGTCTAATTCTAATTAAAACAATGTCTTATCAAGCGAAGAGGCGCTTCACACAAAGTTGACGTTAATTTAATTTAAATATGAAAATATAACTGGATATATATTTTGAAAAGTGGTGAAGTGTAGTTTTTAACACACTCGATTTAATTAAAGACAGTAAATACATTTATGCATATACACACATACATATATATATACATATATATATATATATATATATATATGCATCTGTCTTTATGCAAATATATATACTGCTTTATCCATGAAAAAATCGATATTGATTAAGATAAATTAATATATTTCATCAAGAAACAGAATTTCCCTATTAGCGAAAAAGTTTGGACATCAAACTTTTGAACATAATTTAATTCTCATATATCAAATAAAAATCAATAAACATTCTGTAAGCTACGAATATATATATATATATATATATATATATATATATATATATATATATATATTACGTATGATTAAGTAAAGTATAAAAAACAAAATGTGTTCGTTTCATTGATAACCGTTTGGATAAAGGGTTCATTTTCTGTTCCAGTATGTATTTGATTTGGGTTCAATTCTATCACTAGGCAATGCTATATCCGAACATTTTAAGAAAGTATTACTGGAAAAATATTTCATATAATTAGATCCTTCTAAACCAAAAATAAGATCCAGGTTGTCTTTGATGGCCGTGCATCAAAGCACCATGACATAAATGATGGTGTACCCTACGTATCTATACTTTGACCTTTATTGTTCCTGATCTTCATAAGCGATCTCCCTGATAAAATTGAGTTTGCGATTGGTATATTTGCTGACGACCACGCTTTACTCCTGTCATATTGGAAAAACGGACGCGATCATATTCGGGACAATAGCTGAATTATTAGAAAATAACTTCCAGGCTGTTATGGGTTGGGATCCCAAACTGTTTGTAATTTTTAATGCCGCAAAGACAAAAAGAATTCAGGCATCTTGACCAGAGGACAAGACCACTGATGGTGATGCACACCCGATTACACCTAAGAAACGAAGGGGGAAGAGGACTGGTAAGTATATAAGATTGTGAGGAAGACACAAGAAACAGCTGGATAAATACATAACTCAAAACACGGAAAGGCTAATCACCGCAGCAGGATACACCGTTCCAACGAGCAACTATGGACGCACCGACACCAGTAACAAAACGACAAGAAAAGGAAAGTGGGGAAAAACAACTACATGGACGCTGCTGAAGACTGACAAGCGAAGAAACCAACAAAGACAGTTGGGCATGGCTAATAACATGACACTTTAACAGAAAAACGGAATCTTTGCTAATGGCTGCACAGAACAATGTGATGAGGGCAAACTACATCAAAGCAAAAATAGATAAACCCCAGAAGAACAGTAAACGCAGACTGTGTGGACAAAAAGACGAAACAGTAAACTATATTATAAGTGAATGTAGCCAATTAGCCCTAAAAGAATACAAGAACAGACATGGCTGCGTAAGGAAATCAGTACACAGGAAGCTGTGCAAACAAGTACAAACATAAACATAGAGGCAGTACTGGAACACGAAAAACACAAAATTATCTTGGATATGGATATACAATCAGACCAACTATTACAAGCAAGGAGACCGGAAGTTATATTGATCCACAAAAAGAAAAAATCATGCAAAATCGTAGACTTAGCCTACGAGCTGCCATTAGAATGAAGATCAAAGAGACTAAAAAACGAAGCGAATACACGGAAGTAGCCAGAGATATGAAAGGAATATAGAAAACAGAGAAAGTTAGTGTGATACATATAATCGTAGGAGAACTACGAACAATCTAAAACAACATGGAAAAAAGAATGGGAGAAATTGGAATGAGAAGATCTTAGAAAAAATACAAAGAACAGCAATGATGAAAAAAGCTGCAATCTTACAAAAAAGATTTAAAACCGGAATGAAACAAAGCCACACGAATAACACCACATCATGAACCAATGAACAGAAGCTGCAAGAAACATCACTTCATAAGCTACCCCCAATAAATTACACCGGCCTCAGCTAACACCACACAAAAATGAACCAATGAAAAATGGTGTGGGCCTCGACTGACATCACACAAAATATTTGTAGAGGGTTAATGAAGATGGTAAGACCGAGGAGGGACAGCACAAACCAGACCTCCACTGGAAGAGTACGGATAGTGCTGGGACCAGAGGAGGCTTATGTCTACTCAAATTCCGGATCAGCGAGAAATCAATGGTAAGCGGCTCTTCAGATACTGCAAGGTTATTAGCGGTGATCCCTGTTTCACCCTATTTTAAAAATAAGTGTTCTGTAAGGTGTTATTGAATAACTAGCGGTATATTTTAGCAATTACATTATATAACATTGGTTAAATAATAGCATGTAATGGCTACTTTGCTAAGAACCGATATTTACGGAACCCTAAAAGGCTTATAATGTAGAATAATGATGCAGACATGTTGAGTAATAACGCATAATACGTCACGAGGAGGCTAAGGGCATGACACCGCAATAATGAAGAAAAGCCGAAGACTAGATAGATAATCAATTAGGCTAAAAGCACAACGGACATGAATCGGTGACGTTTTAACGAGCCCATCTGTGTGAAATCGATGAGTTCATTTCGGAGTATGACGTCGTAAAAAACGACTCAGTAACCTTTATAATAGTCAGGTGCACGAGGCCAGCAGAAGAAGGTACGTACAGTGCAAAGTCAGAAATTAAAACGGCGGTTTTAAACGAAGGAAGAAGAAGCACTTACGTAGATGAGATCGAGTTGGGAGAATATATAGAAAAACTTGTCGTACGTCAGCTCCGAAGAGAGGTACCCCCACCACGGCCGAACTGCCGTAAACAACTAGCGTGGTGATCACAAGCCGTCCTTAGATTCCGGGAGAAGACTGCTACAGAAAGTATTGCCGTGTTCAGTCTAGGTTGCAAGGTAAATCACTCTACCTGGTTTTCGTGAAAATAAGCTACGTTGAGTAGAGTTGAAAATCAACCGCCGACAAGGGGCTTCTTCGTAAGACAAGGAAAATAACAATACTGCCAAAGGACTTTTGCTAACGAAGAAATATTTAATTATATATATATATATATATATATATATATATATATATATATATATATATATGTATACCAACACACACAAGCTGGTAGTGAAGAATAAAGAAACAGAGTTTCTCCAGCACGTTGTGTTTTGTTTGATGCTACCGGGTCCCCCGAAGAAACCGGTATTGCAACAATAACTTCTATTAAATACGTTTACTCAAATAGGTCATAAATAAGTAGGTAAATCAAAATAAATTGTTATTGACTAATTTCCTGATACTATTTCATTTAACATTATTTATATCACATATAGTAACTTAGTAAAATCGTATTGTTTACGCAAATTATATAACCCAATTATTTACTTATATATACGTATATGCACACACACATATATACATATTTATATTTATATATATATATATGTATGTATATCTATATATATATATATATATATATAAATGTTTATTTAAAATGTGTTACATTTGAACGTCACGCATTAATGTCTGAAGTGCATAGAATCTATCTCGGCAATCAGACGTAACTTCGTTTAGTGCGGATTCAAATTTATGGAGAGTGAACAATTGATCAATTTTATGAAGATGGGTAAGGGTGTGTGTGTCACTTTCTACGTCATGAAGAATTGCGGATATAAATACCTTATTTTATTATGCTGAAATTATATTTTTAAGTCTCCGAAAACTCATGAACTTGTTTGTAATGTTGTTAAAGAGTAGAAAACAAATTCCGATAGGATGTGTTTAGTGTACACAAGAATAAATGTAACAGTTGACTTGTTTCCCTTGAAGTGTTGGAGTGTGCTGCAACATACCTCCGTATATTGTTGGAATTGATAAGCATGTATACTACAAAACAATAAGATGACTAAACAATTTTTTTCGCAGAAGTCAATATTTTTAATAAATGGTTATAACACTCATGTCAATTCGGGACAAAGATGTCGTATATCACAAAGTCTCACCTATTCGTTAAATACAATCTATTATTTACATATTGATCAGACGATTGCAAAATAAATTAATCTGCACTCCTTTACCTGTGTAAGTGTCTAATACGTCCTAAGATTGAATACTGTTGCCACATCTGGGGAGATGCCGCTAAACACATTTTTCCTGCCTTGACAGTATACAAAACTGACTTTAAAATCTAGTAAAGTATGTTCTCTTCTCCACCATACAGCTTCTTTCTCAAAGAAGAGATGTTGCTAGTTTTTTTCTCTACTCTACTGTTATTTCCATCGAATTGGCTCGACTGAGGTTCAATGTGTGGTTCCCTTATGTAAACCATTCATAACAGAAACAAGTTTAGCTATAACCAATGGCTATACATTCTATTTCTCCCTCTGTGTACTTCAGAACTAAGCGTAACTTCTATGATCACAGTTTCTTTCCTTGCACTACCCGTTTGTGAAACACAGCACCACAGGGCTTTTTACCGGCTGACTATAATATTGTCGTTTTCCAGTCAAATCAAAACAATACTTGTTATTGATCAGCCGTCTTTAATAATCAATTGATGACCTGTACCAACCATTGTCTCAAATGATCTCAGTGTTTCACCGTTTCCCTGTCAAACGCAACTACCCTAATGCTCGGATGGTTTTTGGACCTAAATAAACGGTGACCCGTTTGTAAACAAAGAGTAAAACATTATCTTTGCAAATTCCATGCGTATTAGGCATGACATGACTTTTAAATTATTGATATGCCGTAAATAATTTACAGTTAATCTGGCAAATAAGCACATCAAAAAATAGGAAACGGACACTTGGTTTTAATTTTAGTATAGATAAATGATTAATGTCATGGCATGTTGCGACCAGGATGTTCATTTCGGTCAGTTAAAGCATGAGACGTTGAACCAGTTTCATGATTAAACGAGTGACACTGGACACGAACAGTTGCTGTTAACTAAATAAGAGAGATCCTAGACTAAGGATGATGGTTAAGATACTATCGACACGGAATGACAATTCTGCGTTCGGTGTTTCACTTTTGTCGAACCAATTGCAACTTGGCAACATTAACGTGCCCTCCGCATACGTATCTGATTCTACAAAGATTAGATGAAACGGATGATATCATAATCAAAGAAGAAATAAATGCTTGCATTTAGTTATTTTTATTAAAGGGTTTACAAAGATATATACCCAATCGGGAAGCAAATAGAGTAGTTTGCTTATTTTATTTCATTAATTAGTTGAACATTGAGAATTATAGTAGATAAACACGGGAAAAAATAATGATGTTAGATATTGAACGGGTAGATCATTTAGCATATAATTTACTTAGTTGAGAATAGCAGGGTACAAAAGGCCGTAGGAGTCATTAGAGGTCAACTCGCTTTACCCGACGGAAAATTACTTAGGATGTAGGAATGTACTTAAACGGCTATTATGAGAGGGGCATTGCAGGGGGCGGTCTATTTCAAAGAGCGTAAGAACGTCGGATGCGTCATGCTATGAACTGACAAGATATACGATAGGAAGATACGATACGAAGTGGCATTCACCATAGGCGAATTTAACCGGCTTCCTCCAAAATAGGAATTTTCTATGGAATATCAAATTCAGAGTGAGCCCCCAATCGCATGTAGATCCCAGTTAAGGGAGATGACGACGTAAGGTTTTTGCAGTTCTTGCAGGAAGGTGTCGACACTTCCATACATACAACGCCTGGTATTCACGCATCTAGTACTGACCCGGCTTAAAGTTGCTTAAATTAGGTGATCTAACGAGAACCGGTGTATCAACGAGATGCTGTCGTATATCCTGACAAGATATAACTAATTACGCTTTCGATCTTTCGCCGTCTTTCAAACCACACCGTTTAGTAATTTGGAACTAATAGCCTGTCGAAATAATGACTCACTTTCCTCGATCAGAATAGTGTCGATTTCGTCTTTTTTAAGGTATAATAACACGCTTTAATTAAAGGACATCATTTTTTTTGTCTAGGAAGTCATAAAAAGCGCGCGTACAAGACGATCGATCAGAAATCAAAGTAGGAATAATTATTGCTAACTTTAACGCTTCCGTAATGATCACGGAAACTTGGTTGATGTGCGTATGACACAGTAATATAGTAATATATTCTTTCGGGCTGAAGGCAGGAGTGAACAGAAAGCCATCATTGTTTTACCGGCCACCGTCGGGGATTCTCTACTACTATATAAAACAGAGAAGATTACACATGTATGCATTTTTTTCTAGTAAAATGTTTCTATTATTGTCAACATATAGTATGAGCTCAAAGTACTTTAAAGTACGCATTGTCGGTAGGGGTCGAAGGTTATACTTACGCGTAATAAGCTTTTATGATAATGGTTCCACTCTGATCATCTCATGTAAAATCCAGTTTTATAAATATGAACTATATGTATATATTGGGAATTTGCCATACATCAAAAACAGGGATATATATTAAATATATATAATATAATTGCAACATACTCTAGCAGGTGAACGTATGAATATGAATAGATATAGTCTATCAATATAATGATGTCATATATTATGTAACAATTAACTTACGTCATAGATGATGACCTCTCACATTCAGAGCACGATTTGCACTAGCAATCTTTATAAATTTTATAAAAACTCCCCCGTGAGTAGTAAGTTGTATAGATAAATCAAGAGAAACGAAACGAAATGAAGCTGTTCAGCCAAAACACGTTATCTTTTACTTGAACAAAGTCTAAATGAAATTGAGCATCATAAACGATGTGAAAATGATTTAGCCTAAACCGAAATGTTTTAAATAGTGACTATTATAGTCAATAGCACCATATATTATGTAAATGTGCATAATTTGCTTTATTTCGCTGAACTAACATCACCTTTAAACATTTATTAGTTATCGCATGAAATGTTTGATTGAGAGTTAGACAAATTTTACTTGTTCTCCTTTGTCAGATTTTACGCAATATCCCCACAGCATTTATGTTTACGCGATAGCTACTACTATAAGACACTATATTAATTACATCGATTTGAGTATCTGCTGTTTTAGTCATATTATCTAATAGTGCCATCTCAATAGATCAATAAACCTGATAATTTCTCAATATAGCCGTCTTGACTAGCAAGTTCATCCAGCCTAGAACGAAACTCGGCCGTGTCGAAAACAAGCAGGCATAATATATATATATATATATATATATATATATATATATATATATATATATATGATGGACTCTCCCGTCGATTTCGACATATGAGTGCCCCACCAGGGGCTGCCCGCGCGTGAATTTTTGTAATTGCAAGGGTTGCGCAATCTCCAACAACCGCTCTCCTGAGACGGCATGGCTTGATTCCAATGGCAAGTAGTAATACAAGACGACTGGAAACAATGCCGAGATAAGCAGAGAGCACATACAGCACCTGGTATTCCCAAATAGTCACCCATTTAGTACTGGTTCGACGCCGCTTAACTTTGGTGATCTAACGGGAACCGGGTGTGTCAACGCGATTGTGCCGTATATATATATATATATATATATATATATATATATATATATATATATATATATATATATATATATATATTCTAATCGATTACTATACACTGCAAGATGTTATCGCCAAAAGCGTAAAATACATTAACATATCATGGTAAAAATAGTTTGAAGTTACAACTTCCATAATTGAAGTAATGAGATTTTAAAGGTTTCTGTTTAAAGTGTTTTGGTGTTATGCGCTCGTTCAAACGCCATAAAAGCATCGAAATGTGCTGCAACTTTTACGATTGGCGTAATTCTCTCACATTTTTATATAAGGTAACAACATTTTAATGAGAAGTGCGTGCTTTATCGGAGAGGCCATTATAAAAGAAACGATAAATAAAATGATTTTATGACAATTTTGTATGTGGGATCATGTCAGATAAAGTACTAGCTCTTCTTACTCGGCAATACCTAAGAGCAAAGTAAATGTCGTTTTAATAATAACTGAGAAATAGCCAAGTAATCTAAAGCAAGTAAAATAGGATGTCACAAAGAAATTATTTAAACGGAAAATCGCGCAGTGGATATCATTTAATAAGTTCATTATTTTGTTTAAATTATATATTTTTAATTTGCATTTTTATTTACCGAAAGTATTTACTAAAATAGCCTATTCGTAACAGGAATTCGTTTTAATAAGTATAATTTCATCAGTGAAATGGTTTTAGTAAATACATTACTGTTTCTAATTATTATTTTTATTTAAAGAAGAAATTAATTAAAATATTTTAATATGAAAAAAACGCAATGAATACATCTTCATGTGACCAAGGACGAAAAAACATACTCCACTTTTATCCCACTGTAAAACACCGAGAATCAATAGAATAAAATAAACTTCTATATAGTTTGTACAAATGACAGTATATGCTTTAAGTGAGCGGGAGGAAGTAAAATTTATTAGAACTACTATATAAATGGCGTTATATTCACGTATTATGAATTCATGATGATATATACCAAATATCGGTAGCAATTTAACATAGATACAACAATGTAGATCAATTATAGAAAACAGATTATTCAAACGCTTATTATGATATGCAAGTAATTATAATACATACTTAGAAAATATTTTTGTAATAATCAGTTATATAAAATCTGACAGATATAAAGAAGTGTAGAATGTTTTTTATATATAAAAGACGGAAGCAGCTGCTGTTAGGAAAGCGATTAGTGAAAAATGCATGCGCTTAAAAATGTTTTAAGCCCGATTAGTAGTTATTTAAGTAAAAGTTTTTTGTAAACGTATATGATCAGAGAAAAAAGTTAACATTGAAATATGCCTATTGTCAGATAAAGATATAAATGATACACTTCAAGAATACAACTGTCTTCCATATATATATAAATATATTAAGGAGATTTATGCGGGGCAGTAAATATTACAAATACTATCTATAGAGAAATAGTATCAAAAAGGTTTAAGACGTTTTCCTTGTTTAAAAAGTGTATTTTATATTTTTTCCTTATCCTAATAGTATTTCCATTTTCTCTCGGAATTTTAGACACGGACATGATAGTTTCGTTTTTAGGAGCTGGCCTATCTTGCTGCTATAAGTAAAGTGCATAAGGAGACGCGTCAAAATGGTATAGTAGTGGCACTTACGTATATATATATATACATATATATATATATATATATGGATTAAAAATATATATATATATATGTATATATATATTTATATATATATATATATATATATATATATATATATATATATATATATTCTTTGTAGAATGGTAGGAAAAATCCCAGCAGAGTGCTCGATTAATTAAGAATCAAAGTTAAAAATTAAGAGCATAATATTTATTTATTCTGGTACAGAAAAATTAGTACAACATTCGTACCGTCGGTTTCAAGCACGGAAGGTCTTACCCATCCGGCTCTCTTCAGCTTCTGTTGTCATCTGTTTTGGAAATGTGAGGTCACATGACACTCTTGTTGGGACGCGTTATTTGCTCAGTGTGTTGTGCGTGTTTGTTTAAATTTGAATTTAGTGTCATAAGACCGTTGAGATTTAAAACACGGGAGAAGAAAGAGAATTCAAGATTAAAGGGAATAAAAAGGGAATAAAAAAGAGGGGTAAAAAATAAAAAAATATATATGAAAAAATATATATATATATAAATAAATATAAAAAAACATATATATATATAAAAACATTTTAATACTAAGAATAAAGGAATAAAAAAAGAAAAAGAGAAAAAGAGTATAAAAAGGTATAAAAAGAAGAAAAAAAGGGGGTTAAAATATATATATATATAGAGAGAATAAAATGTAGAGAATAAAAAAGAGCGAGAGAGAAAGAAAGAATAAAAATAGAAAGAATAAAAATATAAATAATATAAATAAAAATAAAAATAAAAATAAAAATAAAAATAAATTAAAAATAAATTTAAAGATTAAAAATAAAAGATTAAAAATATTATTCTTTCTATTTTTATTCTTTCTTTCTCTCTCGCTCTTTTTTATTCTCTACATTTTATTCTCTAAAATGAAAAAGCACCAAAAAAATCAAATACAATGAACACAGTGTGTGTGTGTTTGTTTAATGACCTTTTTTTGTATTAAACAATTTGATTCTACAATCAGTTGTATATTTTTCCAGTACAATGTGTTAGTTAATTTTGTTGACATTAAAGAAAAAAATCACATCGTTTTTTTTTTAATAAATAAAACATGGAATCATAAATTCAGTGTAAGGCTTGAAAAAAATGATAATATTGGATATGAAAGTATTAAGAAATCAAATACAGTAAACACGAATAGTTTTTTAATTCTCGGAAAGAAAAAGGTTACCTGAACTGAATTCGTTATAGTGTGTGCGCGTGTGTGTGCGCGTGTTTTATATAGTAATTTTTAAATCACTTTATTTTAATTAAACATTTTGATTTGATAAATTTGTGTTTTAAAACATAATGGCTAATAAGATTAAGAAAATAAACTAACTTAGGACGGTTTTTAAAATGGAAAACTGAGCACGGTGAATGCCAGCGTTGTTGTTTACATATTTAACGTGCCATATTAACGCCGGTTGTTTAATCAGATTGCTATATTTAATTACCGGAGGAAGGGACGACATCACTGATTAAACAGCCAATGACTATGCAATTTTAACGGTACTTGCCATTGAAATGGTTTAGAAAACACGCCGCTTATGAAAAAAATGGCTTTAATTAATTAAGTGTATGAATATTTTTTATTAATATAACCGGAAAATATTGTAAATACATATGTAAATTTGATAATAGCAGTTATAAGTGTATATTTGTAAATATGAATTTAATTGAAAGTTTAAAGGAATGAATTATGTAAATGGTAAACCCTATCTGGTGTCTGAACGACTTTTAATGACAGTACATAAAGAATTTCAAAAAGATTAGTTTCAGTAAAATAGTCATACTGGAGTTTCGGCTTCAGACAGACAGACAGACAGACAGACAGACAGACAGACAGACAGACAGACAGACAGACAGACAGACACATAAACTCCATTATTAATATATATATATATATATATATATATATATATAAATATATTCTGTGACTGTGTATTATGTCACCAGTTTTAATCAATTCTCGCCATGACATATATATATATATATATATATATATATATATATATATATATATATATATATATATATATATATATATATATATATATATATATATATATATGAATATGCAAATATAGATCTTTAAGAATGAAGAAATCAGTGTGGTATGCAAAATGTGTAGGATGCATATTAATTTGCGCATGTTTCGTTACTGTGAACATTAATTATTTCCTATTGTGGTTGTCAATAAATCATATTTAAGGAAAACGTACAAAAAACGGAAAAACCAAGACATTAAGAAGTCGTGACTAAATTATTAATATTCTGAACAAATGGCATTGTAATACTAAACCAAAAGTTATTGCAGATGAAAATATTAAAATTAGTAATAGTGCAGTCATCAAATATGCATGCCATCTGAATATGAATCTATTATGCATCCGACAGTAAAAAAAAAAGCAAGTAGTCACCTGTACTCAATGTATTATCCTCATATTAAGTAGCAGTCTCAATTGCAACATGAAATATATATATATATATAATATATATATATATATATATTATATATATATATATATATATATAAGATGGCTTACCTTAATTAGTCAGATCTTAACCAATATAATTTGTTAATCAAATAATACATATATTGCTTTCCAATGTATGTAAACGGAGAGCACCTTCAGTATCTATACTAAAATGTAGTTAAGTGAAGAACATTGTTTAAAAAGTGAAATACCTACTTTCACTCTCTTATTCTTACTTACATTATTTTATTTGACTATTTTACGGACTAATTTATGATGGGACACCTGTATGTCTGTTCTCTTCATGGACTTTTCTAATCAACTATAGAACTAAGACTCAATATATTGCAAGTCATCATATGCCGCGAATTTTTCAGAGTAAACATAAATTTATACAAACGTGTGCGCCCGCGTGATGTACATTTACTTGTAAACAAAACGCTGATCACTGACTATAACCAATAACGTAAGGACATACTTTTTCTAATACTATGCAAAATGGAATGAATTAACCTTCATAGAAGATATCCTTTATATTTACTATTTCCAGTGAAAACATGTTACTATTAAACCAGTTATATATCTATTTCACACCCACACCCACGCACACACACATATATATATATATATATATATATATATATATATATGTATATATATATATATATATATATATATATATAGAGAGAGAGAGAGAGAGAGAGACAGAGACAGAGACAGAGACAGAGACAGAGAGATGGATGGAGAGAGAGAGGAGGAGAGAGAGAGAGAAAACAATTTGAATTAAATTAAACATAACGGTGTGAGGTAGGTTGAAAATATTAGTTTTCGGATCTATAAAGGTCCGAAAACAAATCAAATAAAACATATGTGCATGATCAATATGCTTTATTTATATAAAGACTTTGTAAAGGGAAGTAATGGTTTTTATAATAAAATACAAAATATATTAGGAGTGATCGAAGAGGGATGAAATCAAAACGTGGTTCAAGGTAAAACATTGTCAGTGTTGGTCCGAAGAGAGGTGGTAATACACCGATCGATAGGTTTGGTTCTCTAGTAAGGGGGAATCACAGTTTCCTACTTGCTTAAAGCAATTATCTTCTGTAAAAAAGTGATTAGTCACGTTTTAAAATAGGTGTAATATATATATATATATATATATATATATATATATATATATATATATACATATATATATATATATATATATATATATATATATATATATATATATATATATATATATATGTGTGTGTGTGTGGGTGTGTTAAAAGACAAACGGAGACAGATTTAGAAACAGGAGAAACAAAAGAAATGTGTTTTCTATTTGTCTTTTTTCATATATTTTGTCTATCACGGCATTTCATTTTCATGACATATCGTGCATTTTATTATATATATATATATATATATATATATATATATATATATATATATATATATGTGTGTGTGTGTGTGTGTGTGTGTGTGTGTGTGTGTGTGTGTGTGTGTGTGTGTGTAAACAAGATAATCTCTGTATATAACGCTTGAAATTCTTATGGTTTCAAAGTGACGGCAGTTTGGGCAGAGAGTTTGGTACTTAGCCCGAACTTTTGGATTATAAATCTCGGTGTAAATACACTAACAACGTCAAGCAAAACTAGTAAGTGACAGACGAGGAAAGAGTTGGCTGTTGGTGACTATATCCAATACCATCCTTTTTTATTTAAAATATATATTTACTCTACATACGATGAAATTTCGTTCCGTTTCCGTGCCTTCTGACCAAACATGAGGTTGATTGGAGTTAACACTATCTTTTCTGAGCCAGAATTATGATACCTGGCATTGAGAAAGGGCATTGTTAATCACATTTTTTGTTATATCCGCCGTTCAATTTTTTGTATGTAGCATATGTTGTTAGATTCCGAAGTGTCAAAATCCACGTCACCTGCAGTTTACAGCTAGTGATGGTTGTCGCGAAAGTGCGTGGGGGGGAGGTGGTGCTTTTTTTGTTTAGTTTTTTCTCGAAAAAGAAGTGATGGCGTTAAAATGCATCACACAGACAAAGTGCGTTTTAGCCGAGAGCCTACAATTCGAGTTTTGTGGATTTAAAAAATTAGCGACATTACATTAATCACTTTATTCAACGTCTTTGCTATTCAGACAATCTCATTGTGTTTAATTTGTGAAAGATGATGACGTAGGTGTTGTGATGTTTTTTAAATGTTTCAGTCGAAAATGAAAAAAATATTTTCTTAATCATTAATGCAAGATCGTTAATAGATTAATGATTAATGATTAATGCCGAATTGGCCATCCTTATACACACAGTAATTGTGTGGTTTACAAAGTATTATGGCGCCGCGTGCAATCCCAGGATACGTCACACGTAGCCACACCAATAACACTGTTTGGGTCACGATACCACGACACATAAGAAAGGTATAAACAAGGCATGTGCGACGCCAGCGGGGGGTTGGGAGGACAGATGCTCACTTGAATGTACTTGGCTTTACTAAAAGAAGAAATGACAAAAAGAGTGTGTTATTTTTTATGTCACGGACAATACAGTAAAGCCATTACACATTATAAAGATAAAGATAGCAATTTCATCACTAAACGCGCAAATTGAATAGACGCATGCTATTTTTAGATATCGCCAAAAACTGCTTGTCCTGCCCCCTGTTAGAAATTCTGGCGACGCCCATGAAACAAGGTAAATACATTTCAAATAACTGTGTTACAATCTTCCCATTGCTATTAGCTCTAGATCTCTGATATATCACTCGAAAAATATTAAGAAATTATGTTCATTATGAGCTCAATACCAGCAACAATAACGATCAATCATGAAAATTATTATTGCAACCATTTTGTGAAATTACCTGACAAAAATTGCCATGACGATATGCCCATAACCAAAAGATTCTAATTTGATGAGGACGTGATTATTGTTATGGCTGAGAATAAATGAAGAGGGAAGCAACTATGACTATTTTTGTTTTCACTGCCTTTAATTCGTATCACAGTTTTTTACAAGAAGATGTTAATCTTTGAGATACAACTTATAATTTAATTAATACGGAGATGTTTACATAACTGAATTATTTACTTTAATATTCCTTGTTGGTGAATATAGATTTCGGAGCCAATTCATGGCTTTCTTGAAAATAAGGAACATACATTTAATACATTTCTGTTTAAATACAAACAAAATTCGACACCACTGAACTCGCCAAATATATTACCAGTAAAACCATCATTGGAGACATGTTAAAAAAAGTAATAGAATAAAATATATGTATACAGGAAACCATAGTATTATTATTTTCATGCGAATAATATAGAAATGATAAAACTAATTATTTAAAATCTAATATGTTTTTATTCTTTTCAAACTCGTACAACGAGTAAAGTAATAATGACGTGAAAATACCACGTGTCGACAAATAAGAAATATATTGAGAGTATTAGTATTAGGGTGATTTTATTGCTTTCTGGCTATGATTAGTGCAGTATAGTTGTAGTAGTTCTGCTTAAGGTTCAATAGCCACTATAAACAATTTTTTTCCAGCGCCGAACTGGTTACCCACTCGCTTTTTATTTAGTAGGGAGTGATTTATCACTAATCGCCTTAGAAACTCTTATCATAGAATGCCGAGTTGCCCAATACAAGTAATTTTAATGGGTACTCAATAATGACCGTAAACGGTGTTGTTATCATGCCTTACATCCTATAAATTTCAACCTTCTATCATAATTCGTATTGGTAAAAATGTTGAGGAATACGATTATATACTGGGTTGGCCAAGACGTTCGTTCGGTGTTTGAACGTCATTTTTCTAGCCTACTAAAGATCGTTTCATATTGTTCTTTAAATCCTATATTTTCAGTAGCGAGTATGTTTACGTCAGTGTGTAGTAAGCTTCCGAGCGGAGGAGTTCTTACATTTTGTTTGTATTTTAGCCCTTGAAATGGAAGATCAAGCAAAGCACTATGCATATTTTATGCATTTTTATTACAGAAAAGGAAAAAAAGCTACAGAAACGAACATAAAGTTGTGTCATGTGTATGGGAAGAATGCTGTTACAGAACGGATATGCCAAAATTTGTTTTCTCGATTCCGAAAAAGAACACTTTCAGTAAGAGATGCTTAGTATAGAGTGGAAGTTGCTGAAACATACAAGTAGACGTGTAGACGATTGCACGTGTGCACATGTGCTAAAAGAAGAAAATAATATCTTAGACTTGCTGTCTTTTCTCCATGGCATGAAACAGATCAGACTACGATATATCTTGAGTAATATAGAGGTAGAATGGTACTTTACATGTACATGGAGACCGGTATCAAGCAAGGTCTTCTTTCTCCTTTGGTTGAGGAAAACATAAATTGTACCGCAACCTTCTAATTCTAGTATTTGAACAGCTTTTCTGTTCATAACAGAATGCCGGCGGAAAGATATCATTTTGTAACTGGAACACTTAATCAAAACTTCGACAGCTTTCAAGATCATTTGCTGTCGGAAGGTGAATAGGAAAAAAATATCAGAGTCGTAGGGTGAGATCACGCTCGGGGTCTTTATTTGGTTCGTTCCGATCTTAACGCTCGATTATATTCACTTTTACGCCACGTTTAACAGCTTTACACATCATATTAGGCGTTTCTATTACGTTTGGACGTTCCCCGCTCTAACAGTTACAAAATAAAACGAAATTAACGCAAGCATATTTGAAATCATAGTGGAAACGACTCAGAAATTCACTGAACTAATTAAATAACCGAATCGATTAATATAATTTCGGCTGACGTAAGGGGGTTACCAAACCGCGCTTAACATCACAATTCTTAGTCAAAATAATTGGCGCCTGTGAACCTCATCTGAGGTTTTTGAACAGATGCCTCGAAAAAAATATGTTGTGTCTTGTTTGACGAGAGCAAAGTCAGACACAAGGTCGGTTTAATGTAGGGGTAATCTAATCGCCTTAAATAGGTTACTTAAAGTTGGGGAAAATACCAAGTCTACAAAGATTTCTTCTCGACTGATCGACGATAAAGATTATTAAGTGCAGTATGAGAATAGATATACCTCTTTACTTTTAACTGTTGTTGAGTAATATTATCTCGAAACCGTACATATCTTTTTCATTTGATTGTTTCGTGTATTACTTTGTCTTTTAGCTTTCGTCAAAAGGTTGGCTTTGAAATATAGTATATTATTAACCAATATACACTGGCATAAAGAAGTAAATAGACACCTCACATAAATAGTTATTATTAGTTTGAAATGGCTGATTTCTCACGCTACCAGCCAGCGCTCAAAGCCGCATAAAAATATATAAAATATCGAGTGTTAATACTAACTGATATTTTCCTGTGTTGAAGATATAAATATATCTATCATATATTACCATTTAAGTGTAATACTTGCCAGCGAAGCATAAGCATTTTCAGTTTCAGGGAAACGTAAAATCAGGGTCGACTAAATAAGCGTCGAAACGCAACAAACCTCTAGATTGTACTTTCATATAAAGATATAAAACTTTATAGACATAATGATATATATCCTTATAAATTAGGCATATATATATATATATATATATATATATATATATATATATATATATATATATATATATATATATATATATATGTCTGTGTGTGGAATGAAAAGAATTCACCCCTGAACATTATTATGTGTATAACACATCTGTAAAGCGTAAGGAGATAGTGTAATTTAAATTTATTTAAAAAGGGAAAAATGATGATGGAAACTTTCGATAAAATTTAAATAATCTCAATTTTTGTGAATTTTTAACAATATACATCAATTAATATTTGTATTAATTTGACTATATATATATATATATATATATATATATATATATATATATATATATATATATAGAGAGAGAGAGAGAGAGAGAGAGAGAGAGAGACAGGGACAAATTTAGCTTGATACATAGAAATATGTATAATATATATTTTCAAAATCTATAACGTCGGATTTACTGTGACGAAATTTTTCGTAAATTTCTCCTATATTGATTTGTGTCTTTTTGACTGTGTATATGTTAATTCATTTACGTCAGAATATAAGTTTTTCTCTGTAAAATTTAAACATTCTTGTATACATTCTTAAAATTGAGCCAATACAAAATTTAAATAATTCTTTTGAAACTGTTCTTGGTATGCCCTGAATCGAAATACATATAAAGATATAGAGACAATATTGGATAATTTAAAATGTTTTACTACAATTCAGTAGTCTGTTGGGTAGAACATATTATAAAATAATTCCATGGAAATTGTCTTGGTTTAACTTTACGATACAATCCAACAATTCTCCATGATTTAGAGATGATACTTGTTGTTACTCAAGAAATGTTCTCGGAGGAAAGATCTTAATTATATCTTAGCAATGTCTATCCCAAAAACATACTTTAATGAGCTTATCGATGCAGTCAATATAATTTTCTAGTAGGTAACCAGTAACACGCAACAAATTACTCGACAAATAAAAGCCATCAATATAGATACGATAATTTACCGTATTATAACATAATTCCAACGGTGGGACCAGCAGCATTAAAGCATCCATATGCAAGGTTATACGGATGGAACATTTACAAAAGCAAATGTTAGGAAACTGAACT
>OY744519.1:94671895-94736895 GCA_963556195.1 Sepiola atlantica
GGGCGCGAACCCGGTTCATAGAGCCACCTTTTACTAACGGTAATAAGAAATTATCACATGATACGGATGAATTAAGTTATGTTATGCCAATGTTAGCGTAAACATAAAAGCCGGACTAAGGGACTCATCGAGCCTACTAAAATATAAATATATATATATATATATCAATAATTTATTTTCAGTAAAGTACAGTATAAAGTGACGGACGACACATTTGCCCCATCGTTTTTTGTCATTTAAGAACTTTTGATATGATTCTGTACTCTTTCACATCTCTCATCTCGACTTCAGAAAATAGAAACAAAGAATATAAATACTCACGCATCCAAAATGAGTTCGTAGCCAAGCGTTGGAATGAGCCGAGAGCGTTTTCACGCTGGGAATTAAATCTGCTTTATTCCTTTTGTTGTGCAGGATAAGCAGCCTCTCAAAAACAGGTGTGTTACGGTGTGTGATAATTGACTTTACTTGAATCACTATTCCATGTGGCTCTCATAACAGCGAATTAGATACGGTCGCTGTCATCATGAACACAGTGCCGAAAAATTCAATGTGACGGTTTATCCAGCCGACATAAATGATACTGTGCATTGCAATAGTAATAATGTATCCAGGTATATTTGACGAAAATGTGCATTACATGTAAAGGCTCTTGCACAGTTAAACGCACATTCGCACGAGGGAACGTACACGCACAAACAACATTATCCCTCTCTTTCTATGTATGCATTTATATATATATATATATATATATATATATATATATATATATATATATATGTAATATTTATAAATACATATTAAATTATTCATGACTTACATACGCTAGCGTTTCAAACTACTTGCACTCATCAGTATAGGAAAGTAACAATGTTATTATACAAATTTATGTTAAATATCTGGTGGAATTACACCGAACATATGATATCAATGTGTATAATATACTGATAATTATAATAAAATGTATTTTGAAGTAATAAATATGTATCAGGGCAATACTATTAAGATAGATATTTACGTTTTTTGTTGTAATTTCTATCCAAATACTTTTTAAATAAAAAAAACGGACATGTTTCTTGTTTATTTATTTAGTTAAAATGGTGGCAATTTAATTTTGTTTTAACAATAAATATCCTATATCTTTTCATCGTAAAACTAATTTTTAGCAATATTTCCTCAAAACGAATGAAATTTAAGGAAATGAATTTACTTAAAAGTGAACTGTTTTAGATGACGAGACGAAATAATGTGATTTTGGAACAATTTATTCTACAATAATTAAAGCTGAAATGTGTTTACCTTAACGACATCAGATTTGTCAACAAAATCATTTTTGCTGATCGGACGATCTCATATTTTAATTTAAGTGAAATATCATAACCAAAGTACGAACCTCACTTGGTTTTCCTTATTATTATATCTATATCTCATTCAACATCATAATGTCTTAATAGATGAACACAGATGAACGTATTTACTTTGTGCAACTATACCACCTCACTTCGGGCTGTCTAGTGCTTTACTTGGAATCGGCAGGTAAGAAATAGTTGCCCATTGTTTTGTGAATTACATGTTTTAACAATTAACACATTCTGATAACATTTATATTTTTTGTGAAATGCCAAGAACATTTCCAGTTACTTAAGCTCTACATTACATACGTTTTCTGTTAAATCTTCATGAATCTACTTATTTGTTTTTGTAATATTTTGTGGAGGTTGTATTTCGCATTTTTAGAATCAGTAATTTAATTTTTCATTTTATTGGTAACGCCGAATTATTAATTAATATACTGACTTGTCTATATTTCTGTTTATTATCTAGTTAATAAGTACTGTTATTTTATTCATAGTAGAATTTTACTTTTATTTTTCTATTTCCATAGAATCACCTTAATATCATACTAATCATTTTTATTCATTTATTTCATGTCTGTCTAATGATTTTGATAATTATTTTGCCGAAGATATTTTGGTATTTACATTTTATTGTAATGTTGTTTTTTTAATTTTATTTATTCATTGGTGAGCATGTATTTTGTTATTAATTATGTGCTTGTATGTTTGTTAGATCTGTATCGTTTGGATTAATTATGTATAATTGACTGTGGCGTACGTTGTTGATATTAGTGTCTACATATAATCTTGTTATTTGCATTTTATAACATGAATTCGACGCCATGTCTGCATATTTATATGAGTTAATTTATGTGATGTATTATGTTGACTTAACTCTGTAACAGAAATGATGCAATATCTCTTCTGTCTGCATGATATAATTTATTATCCCGTTGTTTACTAATCAATGTTCTATTATCCACCACGTTTGTTTTAATTTGCTAATATACATTTTAATAAGGTATGAATATGTGCATATATCTATGTTCTTTAAGATGGTTAATTGTAGTTGTATTGTATTTTGAAAACGGTTTCGGTTGTGCCAATATATGTGTTTTCCCGATGTTTGCTCACTATATTTATCTGTATTTCTGCTTCATAGATAATGACTTTTATTCAGTGATTTCTATTCAATACATACGTTGCCATGTTTCTGAAATTTCATGATAGGTTTTTGTTGTGTTTTGTTTATAATTCGTTATGTCATTAAGGTTTTTTTCCCATCTATGTGACTGTGCAGCGGTAACGTTGCTTGAGGATATTTGTATCGACAATAAAATGACATATGTTAGCGTTATATACCTAATGACTGGATATTGATTCAATACGAAATATATTTTAATCATTGCCGAAGATTTTTCAAATATGTAAAATCTAAAAATGAAATTAAGTATACAGAATATTTGTTTATGACCAGTTTATTTCCAGTCATGATTCATATAAGACTATATGTTATTCGCCCTTTTACTGTACATATTTAATATGCGTATATGATTGAGACGAGCTCTCTTCAGATAGCTAGTAGTGTAAATGTAAACAAAACTTATTACAAGTAGTAGTAGTAGTAGTAGTAGTAGTAGTAGTACTGTTAATATTATGATAAATGTCCTTATTAACAGCGAGCGTATTGTTAGGATCCTTTAGCAACAGCTGACTAACAAATCGGTGTTCTAATCTCAGCCTGAAATATTTGCGACATCTATCCAAACCTGGAATGGGTGATAGGGGGATACAACTATCTGTGGATAAATAAATAAATATATATAGTTTTTATTTGTGTCCCAAGTACTTTCAGACCCATCCGGGTCCATCTTCAGGGGAATGAGGATTCTGAGTTTAAGACTATCTGTTCGTATTAAAGATGGTTTTGACGGGAATTATATAATAAGTACGAAACTATAGTTAGCAGTATATACATTTTATTACATTAGTGCTGGTATTGAAGTTAATTCTGTTAATTACGTTTTGTTTTTTTGTTTTTATATATAGAGCTACTAATATATGGAGTGTTTGTTAGTATTACATGTTTGCATTTTTTTCTAAGGGTTTTCTGAATTCCGATCGGGGGCAAGAATAGTCGTTAGTTAAGTGCTGGGCTATGGCGCTAGTATCTGACAAATGTAATTAACAGCATTAACTTCAATACCAGCAATACTATACTAAAATGTCTATAATGCTAACTATAGTTTTATACTTATACAATTCCCGCCAAAACCATCTATAATACGAACCCATGGTATTTACCTGATTACCTTATCCCCCGGAAGATGGACCCGGATGGGTCTGAAAGTACTTGGGACACAAATAAACACTACGGCAGATTCATCGGCCAATCGCTCCGCCCCCCCATAAAAAAAACCCAACAAACTAAGATTATGACTCGGATAAGGGAAAGGATCTTCGACACGATATTCAGACATACGTTCTCTGTTATATTTAACAATATTTATATATATATATATATATATATATATATATATATATATATATATATATATATTAACTTACTTTTATCTACAGACACGGTGTTTCAAATGTTGTTGCTATCATCAGTGTAGAAAGTGATAATGTCAGACTGTCGGAAGATTTGAACTCTGTACCAGAATCAGTCTAGTCTCCGTAAGCTACCGCTCTTACCTCATGGCAATAGGGAATCATTACGTAAAAAAGGGAAATTAGGGTGTATATGTGCCTAATAAAGCAGACAACAGACAATAGCCAACATATTAATGTACATAGATAAGTCGACAGATACATATTACATATTGTCATACAAGATGGAGTAACGCAGTCATCAAATCAATGGCGCATAGTAGCCTACAATACCACCTATGCATTCGTCCATCTTGCTTTAGCAGTTAGCATATGTCATTTATTTTTTGTTCGTGTACACATTTTTAATGCTTCAATTCTATTTGAGAAAGTCAGTAGACTATAACATCGGACCTAATAGGTTCCATATCTCACTTATGCATGAAAGGAAAATATGAACGGACAATTTCCTTTCCAGTTCTGCAAAAGCCTAGCATTTTAGGAATAGCAAAAGTGTTGAGGTGCAGCTTGAGTGTATAAAGTCAAGGGAATTGACTTGATGTTAAAAAAATCACTCCAACTAAAACATCCAAAAGTTGAGAGTACTATGACATAGTAATAATAATAATAATAATAATAATAATAATAATAATAATAATAATAATAATAATAATAATAATAATAATAATAATAATAATAAAAATAATAATAATAATAATAATAATAATAATAATAATAATAATAATAATAATAATAGGGCACAAAAGAGAACAGACTGGTCATGGCCTGCTACTACAAAAGCGTTTGAAAACAATGAAAGCCAGTTTTACAAAAACGTAAACGGAGAAAAAACAACAACAGAAGAACCGGGCCCGACAAAAACAAAACATTTCTGGAGCAAGATATAGGGAAATGCTGAAGATCACAACAAAAATGCTAAATGGCTGAAAGATATGAAAAATAAACCACTACAAATTGAATAAGGAACAGAAAAAGAAATTAATGCAGAAATTATTAAGACAACACTAAAGAAAATGTCAAACTGAAAAGCACCAGGTCACGATGAATACGTGCGTACTAGTTACAAAAATTCACGACCTTACATGTAAGGCTATCACAGAAACTGTGAAGATGTATCTATAAAACAGAAGTACCATAGTAGATGACCAAAGGAAATACAACGCTCATACAAAAAGACGCCAATAAGGGAACGACTCCAAGCAATTACAGACCAATAACTTGTTTACCAACAATATGGAAAATCGGAACGACGCAATTAGAGAGCAAATTTACCATTCACAGAACAGCCGTAGGCTACTTCCTGAGGAAAAAAAAGATGGCGGAAAAGGAAAAGATGGACGCATGATATGTTATATATAGATCAAAAGATCCTGAATGAAGTTAAAAGCAAGAAAAAGGAAAAATTACATATATATGGCGTGCAAAAAGAACATATATATGGCGTACGACAGAATCCTTCAAGCATGGATAACTGAATGTATAAAAATGTACAAGATACCCGACAGGATTATTAATCTCATCAAGAAAGCAATGCGAACAGGGAAATTAGAACTGACAGCTGGAGGAGAACACGTGACTGAGATCGAAATACAGAGAGGCATTTTCCAAGGAGTCTCCCTATCACCACTACTGCTTATTATAGCCATAATCCCACTCAACTACATACTCATGAAATGTGATGTCGGATACAAGTTCACAGGCAGAGAACAAAGAATAAACCATATCATGTACATGGATGACCTGAAGCTATTTGCAAAACCCAAAAATGAACTGACAAAACTGATAAATACGACTAGAATCCTCAGCCAGGACATTCAAATAGAATTCGAGATAGAAAAGTGTGTAATGCCAGAGATTAAAAACCAAATCTGGAGACTACTGAGGGCATGGAACTACGTAACAAAAAGCAGATTACGGCGCTAGGCGAACAAGACAGCTATAAATATTTGGTAGTTTTGTAAGCAGACACAATCAAATCACAGAAATGAAAGAGAAGGTTAGAAAAGAATATCCGACAAGAACAACAAAACTCTTAGCAACAAAATTATATAGCAGAAACGTAAGCAAAAGAATAAATACCTGGGAAGTGTCACTAATAAAATGTTCTGGGCCATTCATAAGCTGGAGTAAAGAAGAACTCAGGCACCTTGACCAAAGGACTAGAAAATAAATGGCAATGCACAAAGCACTACACCCAAAAGACGATACAGACATACTCTACACGAAAGGAAACGAAGGGGGAAGACGACTAGTAAATATAGAAGACTTTGTGGACAACACTAATAAAGGGCTGGGGAAATACATAAACCAGAATACAGAAAGGCTGATCACCGCAGCAAAATACACCATCCTAACGAACAACGGAGGAAGCATTGACACCAGACACAAACAAAACAAGAAAAAAGTTGGAAGAAAAACAAGTGCATGGACGCTTCATAAGACTCAGAAGAGCAGAAATCAACGAAAATAGATCGGAATGGCTAAGAAAAGGAATCTTGAATAGAGAAACGGAAATCATTACTGATGGCTGCACAGAACAATGCGATAAGGACACACTACATTAAATCTAAAATAGATAAAACGCAGGAAAACAGTAAATGCAGACTCTGTGGACAAAGATACGAAACAGTAAATAATATAATAAGTGAACGTAGCAAACAAGCCCAAAAAGAATACAATAACAGGCATGACTGTGTGGCGAAGTGTGCAGACAATAGAATTTCGAATACGCAGACAAATGGTACAAACATAAACCAGAAACAGTATTGGAAAACGAAAAACACAAACTCCTCTGCGATATGCAATCAGATACACTCATACAAGCAAAGAGACATGATCTTATTATAATCGACAAGAAAAAGAAATCTTGTAAAATCGTAGACTTCGTCGTTCCAGCAGTTCACAGAGTGAAAATCAAAGACACGCAAAAACGAATCTAATACACAGAACTAGCCAGAAAATTGAAAGGAATATGGAGCATGAAGAAAGTCAGTATAAGACCAATAAGCATAGGAGTACTAGGAACAATCCCGAAAAACCTGGAGCAAAGACTGGGAGAAATTAGAATCAAAGGGGCCATCGAACCCACACAAAGGACGGCAATGACTAAAATAGCTGTCATCGTTAGGAAATTTCTTGAATGCGGAAACCAACCCACATAGCTACTAACGGTGACCTGTCACAAGGCCTTTACAACATGGAGTAAACAAAAACACAGGAAGAACACCACAACCAAGGAACAGAAACTGCATGAAACATCACTTCAGAATCCCCCAATAAATTACACCGGCCTCAACTAACACCACACAAAACTAAACCAAGGAAGAGAAATTACAAGAAACACTATCAGATATCCCCCTTCCCTACCCCTCCCCCCCCTCCCCCAAAAAAGATACATTTTTTTAAAAAGGTGCCGGGTTAGGCTGACACAAGACAAAATATTTGTAGACGGTCGAGGATGATGAAGAGATCGAGAAGGGACAGCACAAACCAAACCTCCACTGGAAAAGTGCGGAGAATGCTGGGACCTTGGGAAGGCTTATTGCCACCCAAATCCCAGAGAAGACCAATTGTACTTACCAGAGATAAATCAATGCTAAGAGGTTGTTGCAATACCGCAAGGTTATGTGCGGTGGTTATCGAATAGAGGTGAAGAATATTGGAAATCTGGGGAGGATTGTTATTACTAAGAGTCCACCAAATTTTACTGGCTATTGTTGTTGAGCAATCACTAACGATTATCTGTGTAAGAAATCCTAGTAAGGACAAATAGTAGTAGTAGTAGTAGTAGTAGTAGTAATAATAATAATAATAATAATAATAATAATAATAATAATAATAATAATAATAATAATAATAATAATAATAATAATAATAATAATAATAATAAAAAAAATAAATGGACATAAGCTACGAACGCTAAACAGCCACATGGAATTTACAAGGGAAATAAAACAAAATAATGGCGGGAACAAAAACTGCAAGAAATCTCATAAGATACCCCGCTAAAAATGTGATAGCACTAGCCTCGGCTAGTAGCACACACAATAGTCATTAAATGTCACGGAGTATGGAAAGACCGAGGAAGGAGAGCATTAACCAGACCATTACCCCCCCTTCCAATAGTCAGGAAATCGGAGAAATCAAATCTAAGCGGCTGTTGATATCTCAAAATCATTTGCAATTGTAATCGAAAGAGGTGTAGGATATTATAAATCTGAAAAAGACTTGTTGTTACTTGACTCCAAGGAATACCACCGGTTATTGCTAGTGAGCAATCAAAGATGGTGATATGTATTATAATTCCAAGTGAGTTTATTATAAATATAATAGCGAATAAAAACACGCAGTGACACTAACAGTGATTCGGACTAAAGAATATCAAAGTGGACAATCTTGGGATTGTGATGATGATTATTATTATTATTATTATTATTATTATTATTATTATTATTATTATTATTATTATTATTAATAATACATATCAAACAATTTTGCAAATGCCAGCTAAAAGAATATGTGTCCTTAAGGGGTTGCTGGGAACTGGAACTGGTGTTTAGTAAATCCTTAATTGTTTTAGAGGTTGATGTTACTATTTTTATGCCCGATGTTTATTATTTTTGTAGGAAAATCTATATGGGATCATGGGAAATTACTATGGAAACATTATTGTGATCATGTTGGTGTTATTTCTGCTGGTGATGTTATGAGAGGAAATCGTGTAGTATCAGTTTGTATTATATTGTTGATATTAAAGGCTTTGCATATAGAGGTTTGAATGAATAATTGGAATATTTTAAAGCTTTGTAAGTGTTCTAGATATCGGTTTTTAATTGCGGCGGTAAACGTAGCAGCATATTCTGAGAGCTTTGAGGAGCCTGTAATCAATCCGGATGTTATTCTGTTGTTGTGGTCGGAGTAGAAAGCTATCATATTATTTAATTCGTTGGTTTGCTATGGACTAATACGTGTAGACCATTTGAGGTGCTGTGCAGAGTAATACCAATGTAAGTGTAGGATGTGATTATTTTCTAATTAAGAGGGGAAGGAAATGGTGTGTTCAATTATTTTAAGTTTGTCAACAATGCCACGGGGATTAACGTGCTCCTTGTATAAGTAACTATCAATTTTTATAACTTATCATCCATGTTGCATTTTTCCTTTCTTTTGTCGTTCTTTTATTCCATTTCTATCTTCTCACGTTTACCTAGTTTAACGTCTCTGATGCACGCGCTTAAAAATATGTTATCTTTCCAATATCTAAACACGTTCTAAAAACAACATCCCGTTGTGCGTTTTTCTTTTTCTTATTGTTTGCCGTTTATACGTTGATTGGAACGAAACCGATAAAATCATGTATTTAATTTGTGTTTACTTTTTTCTTTGTTACACATACTCTCTTCACGGTATTTCATTTCATGATATATCGTTCATTTTATCCTCGTAATATATATATATTTATATATATATATATATATATATATATATATATATATATATATATATATATATATATATATAGAGAGAGAGAGAGAGAGAGAGAGAGAGAGAGAAAGAAAGGGGGAGTGGAGAGAGAGACTAGTCAGTTTAAATTCCACCAATAATATATTTATTATATTAGTTGCCCTTTAACACACGGTATCCTATGAGTAATGAGTTTTAGTGTCATTAAATAGTCAAATTACGAAGGTGTTGCCAACTTTATCGAAGTCGATTCATCAACTGACATGCCCTAATATTGGGCCAAACTTCCTTGTCTTTAAGCCAAACGGTATTACACTTTTGTAGACAAATGATTGATGGCATCATAAAATATTACTGTTGTTGTTCATAACCGACCACGTTATTGTCGTCAATTAATCGATCACTCGCTGGGAAAGGGATTAAATAACGTAACAGGTTTGAACAAATGGCAAAAGTACAAACTTATTGAAACGTTTTGAATGTGAATCAGTATACCCATAAACTCTTAATATTGTTTTTTTTTTCATGGCCGCAGACAGGTTGTTTTACGATGAAGCTTTTTCTACAAGATGTTTTGCATCTCAACATATATTTAGCTTCTATGTTTGTTTGTGCGTCCCTTTTGCAAAGTTGTGTTTTTCTGTATTTGTTTTTATTTACCTTTTATTTGTATCATGCAAAAGAAAATGCAAAGCAGTTCTTACTTTTTTCGGTCGCCATCTTTAATATATCTCTATGAACTGAGTTTTGGTCGGGATGATAACACACAACACAATCTGAATGTTTAAGATAACGATTGACAAATTGTGTTATTTCTATTATTCGCACTACTATTCTCATGCTGGTTATTATTCTACAAACGTTTCGGCTTATGTAACCTCTGACCTTCTTCACGTGCATCTTTCCGAAATTAGTGAATTCTTAGATCAAACTCTGGAATTCATGCGGGAGTTTGATCTGTACTTTTATGTGATCACTACGGGTACATTGTGCGTGTTATTAAGCCATTCCCGGATAAAAGTGTAACGATATCCCTCTAAAAAGCAGCATAGAAAATAAAGATTATTAACTCGATGGTACAACATTTAGGTCACTTCTGTTTGTCGACGTATTGTCTGCAATGCAACTGTCATTGTTTTGACAATTTCCATGTTATGACGAACATCGAAAATGGACATTTTATTTTTGTTGGGTAGGTAGATTGAGTAATTTGTAAGGAAAGCAGTTTTCAAGATTGTGGTAAACGATCAAGACCGAATCAAGGAAAAACGACGTGCACGAATGTTGTAAGCAAAGTACACAACGTTTCCGCTTTCTGCCTCCTCCAGAAGAGTTGAGTGTGTTAATAGAATGTCGGCATTCAACTAGAATAAAATGTATGTTATCATACACTTCCCTTGTTTCAACCCATTATTTTTGTTTGTTAATTAATTAGTATAGTGTACCTTGTTATTATCGACTGTAGTGAGGGGTTTAAACTTCAGCCTGCAAAAGACTTATATGTTGTCGGCATATTTTGCGTTTAAAATTAATTGCTACTCACATTTTGTAAAATTACAACAAAAGTAAGAATAGTTGTTAAAATAATCTTAATAAACAATGTCAGTTAAACGATGGTATAAACCCTATCCAGAGACTGTTTGGAAGCGTGAGCATTTGTATTTGTACCGAACGCAGGCCGTGAGTTGCTCCTTACGCGCATCCGGAGTTAACGTCCGCGTCACTCGAGCGTTTATCGGGAAAAAGAAGGCCGCATTTGTCAACTAACTCTCTTCGTGACATCACTCCAGATATATTGAGCCTCTCTTTCTCTCGTTTTATAATATTGTTTACTATGTGAATTGAACGTCCACTGATTTCCCAAGAGTTAATATTAATTATGACGTTCTGAATTCTTATTGAATAATTTTGAGAACATCTTCGGCTAAATAAATTGATTGATCATAAAGTACAAAGACGTTTTGATACTAATACATATAGGATTTAGAGTGATGTTCAGTTTGTTATGTACACAGCTATCACAGATGTAAATCGACACGCCAAAAACGTCTGTAATATGTTGAAAGGTGCTGCTTTGTTTGTAGAAGCTGACACGTTCTAAATAAACGTTTTAAACATTAATACGTTGTACTGGCTAGTAGTGTTTTTTTTATCGATATATATATATATATATATATATATATATATATATATATATATATATATATATATGGCACGGTCAGCAATACAATAAAAATAATTTTATCTATACATATTTTTATTTAAATTATTTATATATATATATATATATATATATATATATATATATATATATATATATATATATTACTATGAACGTTACTTGTTTCTATCGAACCTGATCCAATGAAACATGTCGTCATGTAGGAAATAAGCCAATAACACTAAAATGTTTACTAATTAAAAACGTGGTTTTCTGAGATTTCATACGTAATAAAAAATATGTATCGGTAGCAGTTTGGATGGCTGCCACTGTCCGCCTCTGACTCTGCATTCGATTTAAATATTTTCTGAGTTTCTTCTTTTTTTTCGGTTTATTTTAATTAAATCTTTTTATTTTTAAGGATATAATTAAACTAAAAGTGTAGTGTACTATCCATTATATTTTCTGTTCTCGGTAACTGAAGTTGATATATATATATATATATATATATATATATATATATATATATATATATATATATATATATATATATACATATATGTATATATATGTATATATATATATATATATGTATTGTATTTTTTAAAGAAATCAAAATCAAAATGAAACGAGCAAGTTAGCTCGATGTTCTAATAACTATTTTTCAAGTTAAAGTATGCCTTTCTATTTCACCCGAGTAAACCTTGGGACATAGGTTATTCTATATACATATATATATATATATATATATATATATATATATATATATATATATATATATATATATATTTGTATGTGTTAAAATGGAAAAAAGTGAAGATCTGAAACTCAACGTTTTGCCCAACAGTTGCGTGGGCTTTTTCAAGAGTGTAGGCTACAAACGGTAAAGACGAAAAAGAACTGTATTTTAGGGTAATCTATATAGTAATCAGAGTATAATAAATTAAAATATGTGTAGAAGAGAAGGTTAGTAAATATTGACATATATATATATATACATATATATATATATATATATGTATAAAAATAAAATAAAACGGATATACTTATATATATATATTTATATATATATATATATATATATATATATATATATATATATATATATATATATATACTCGTAATATATAATTATATAAATAAACGTAAACATTTTTTATTAAAAAAAACATGAGAAGGTAGGAGCAAAGGTAGAGAAAATCCAAATAACATAATTTAGAAAGCAGGGAGTCACCCATAGTCCAAGAATATGTTTTCATTGATAAATACCTTTGTTAAATTATGTTTTCGAGTGAGCTATCGGAGATTTATCCGTTTATTTTTCAATGTGTTTACATAAATGAACCGTTAAGCCGTAGAAGACCACAAAGTATGTCGAGCGACATTTTAAGATAGCTTTCAACTTTTTTTTTTATAATAATTAATCTAACCTTCTTTACTTTTTGGTAGATCCCAATGTTTTTAGTCACGTTAAGAAAAAGGTAGGTGTGGAGTAGGAGTATGATTAGGTGTATAACTTAGGGTAAGAGGAAAAGAGGCGCAATCATGTTTTTAATATAATTCTAAACAAATATGTATCATTATTTATTGACTGAATTGAAAATACGTTCTCTTATACGCGTTCATCGTTTGAAATATTGTTTTTTTTGTAACGTGTTCTCCGAAATGTGTACTTTATGCAATAAAACACAATTTGGGCTATCACTTTTGCATCAGTCTTTCTTTAAATAACCTTTTTCACAAATTCGCGTGATCTACCCTGGGAAGTACCGGGAGTTACAGGTTGAACTGTAAATTACAATTTTTCAAATGAATTACTCTAATTTGATAAAACCTCCATAAAAAATAAAATCGGATTAATCGTGGTGATTTGTGTCAAAAATTGCATCCGACATTTTTATATAACTATAAGTATAAGAGCAACTTGTCTTCAATCAAATGCAATAAATTAACTATTTATCATAAGTGTGCTGGTAAGGTGCTTCAAAATGAATGATTTTTTGTTTAACTAAAAGAAAACAAAACAAACACATGATATAGTTATAAAATAGAAAATTGACGGTGTTTTCTTTTATTGTGTGAAAACATCTTGAATGTGTTATAGTTGTTACGCAACATTACACGCATATATTGTTTGCTTTAAGAAAGGAAGTGTTAACATAAACGCAAATTAAATCAATAACTTAAAAAAGCCTGCGTTGTTTCTTCACATAATTAGATACTGGATCTAAATAATCAGTCATTAAAATAATATATTTTATTCAGAACAAAATGCTCTCATACAATAATAAGAAAACAAATATATCAAACTAATAAATGCAAGTATTTATGTGTAGGTCTTTTGGTCACGTGGTGCTTCGTGATGCTACCCTATTTTACAAGCTACTGATTTTCTGGGTAATCGTTTGTAATGTAAATCATCAAATAGATATAGGAATTACCTGAGGGACAAAACGATGAATGAACATCAAGTTTAACACTCGGGGAATATACCACCTCCTTGAATCACTGGGGGTACCTGATTGCTTTTGATGTTAGGTTGTTTGAACTGAAAATAAAATAAATCTAGTCTAGATAAAGTCTTCGGAAATCTATATGATAGATGTGGCGACTCTATTAAAGAGTGTTGAAAATGTAGAAAGTGGGTTTGTGTCTGCTCATACAAAGGCGACTTTTTAAGTTAAAATAGATGTAACTCTTCTAGGAATTGTGTGTCGGTACTTGACACACCTTACTTTTTAATGAAACAGTTTTTCAGTTGAGTGGTGACATCGTTTGGATTCAGCCTGAGCAAAATAATTGTGACAGCAGAGATGTAATGCCAAGTTTATTGGCAGTTTCATTGGTCATTTGTTGAATACAAAGTGTTACATAGACTATATAAAAAACGAAAGCATACTCTCCCCTTAAGAGCTTCGCCACATGATTAAAACCAGTACTTCTGATAAGTTCCGTTGTTTAAGCACAGTGTTGATTCGAAGGTTATACTAAAGTACTTGCAAAAGACATCTTCATTACTGTATGTATTCTAAAGTGGTTTGATAAGCTATATTGTACTCGCAAGTTTAAACGTTGCTTGTCTCTAGTAATCTAACGAAAAACCGGTGTATCAATTTCATTGAGCCGTATGTTAAACAGGTGCGAAAAAAAGTTTCTAGTTAGCGGGCTCTGATCAAGCGGTTCCTGTCGCAGACAGAAAACTCGGCGGGTCATGTGTGATCCATTACATATCAATAGTCCCATTTGGCCAACTTTCACGTGGTATTTTATTTGAGTATCTGATTTCAAAAATGAAATGTGGGTAAAAAAGTAGCCAAAAGTAGAATCAAATAGTTAAAAATAATCTTAATATGGTTTGTATTACAACTACGTGACGAGTAAGTCCGCGTTCGAGTTGTCCTTTGAAACGTAGGGAGAACCAGTTGACATATACATTAGATGTATGACATTGATCCACCATGTATTTATTTCAACTAGATTTACATGTATGTTTGTTTGACAGTCTCCACTGCTAGAAAGTTAGACACAAGCTCAGCGGAGAATCTATTTCCCCGGAGAAGTGTGTACACGGGATAGTTGCAAAAGTGACACGATCGCCTTGGTCGGTATTCCGGGGTAAGGCGACCGCCAATACACCAAATACTTCTAAAGTAAAATGTAATATATCGGAGAGTGGACTTCTGAAGCGGTTCAGAACAGATACTAACTGTGATCCGACAAAAACATTCACAGGCCTCTGCGTAAGATAATATTTATTTATGTTTTATTTATTCAGAGTGGATGTCACGCGAGGGTAGTTTAATGTAGTAAATGCAGAGCTCCACAAACGCCTGATTGTTGCAAAAATTGATCTGGAAGGATCGGCAGTATTCCCATGTGTAGGCGCTTCAAGCGACGTGCAGTAAATACATTATCCCTCTTAAAGAAGGGGATATTACCTGAGATGATACCCCAGAGTACAGAAACATACTCTATTTGTATATGAGCCTACAGACCTGTGTCAGATCATCGTTTTTGTATCCCTTCAGTTAGTTAGTAAATTTTAAAATTAGTTAATGTATTCTATAAACTATAAGTAGTGTAACCACGAATTAACGAATAGCGATTAGCATCAGACAAATTATATGCGTTAACATGAACGAATAATATCATAAATTGTTAAGAAACAAAAACAAATCGAATGTAAACAGAGGAAAGGTGTGAAATTATCACGTCAGAATCATATAATATCGCCTCAGATAAACAATATAAAAATTAGCATATTTTATCAAGGCTAATTTCATTTTTTATATTATTATATGAAAATAAAAATAATTAGAAGAGATAAAACTGATTCATATGAGGTATTGTATTTAATTAAATGTTATCGATGTTGAAGTACTGTTTTATAATTAATTTTACAAAAAATTGTTTGGATATTGAAAAAGGTAGAATTTAGCTATAGTATTTGAATGTGAAACCAAAGATTGTTATACTAAATCGTATATAAACTATATATATATATATATATATATATATATATATATATATATATATATATATATATATATATATATATTCAATTATACACGTTCTATTATTATTTGAAGGGTATTGATCGCCGTTATATATATATATATATATATATATATATATATATATATATATGTGTGTGTGTGTGTGTGTTATAGAAGAAGTACATACAAAAACAAGTAACTTATAGGTAGATGCAACTCATTGTATTGTGTATTTAATCCTACAGTTTTTATTGAACTTTTTTAAAAGAATGATTGATATATATTGCTAAAAATATAGTATTATTACTTTTTTAATTCACTATTACAAAAATTGAAATTTTGCCAACCATTGTTGGCATTTTCAAACAAATATAAAATTATACAAATCAGCCGAGAATGCGGTTATTTTTTTAAATATTTCAGCATGTTTGTAAATGCACATATAATAACGCAACATCCCTCTCCCGTCGAATATACCACCTAGAACCATTAAAAAGTATAAGATAACAACCAACTGCAACAAACTAATTTTACTCATGATCTACGGCGTCCTGCAACGCATGAGGCAGTCAAAGTAAACCATGGTGTTCGGTTTGAAGCCAGATCCGAAGCTTCGCTCCAGCTAATTCCCATTGCAATCAAATCTCTGTCAATTGTTTTCTTCCAGTTCATTTTGGTCTCTTTCTTCTTTTTTCAATCAGCGGACCACTAAAGCACTTAGTTGAAGCACTTGTTTTGCAAAGCTCTCTGCATCCAATCTTAGGGAATGTTTGAGCCAGCCTAGACGGAGTTGTCAGATTATTGACAATGCCACATGTTGGTTAGTGCGGTTTACTTTTAATTAAGAATATTAAAATCATCCACAACAATTGCAAAAAATAGTTCACAACCTTGAAGCTATTAGAAGTAAAACAAAACGAAAAAAAACATTAATAAAATCGGATTAGTTTATAAAACATTTTCAATGAGTAACATTTCTTTATAACTATGGTTTTAATGAACTATTGCCAAACAACAATCAAAAATTAAATAATATAAGAAGGAAAATACTTTTGGTATAGCAAACATTGTAAAATCATGCTTACCGTGAATATGATCAACGTCGATCGAAAGCGCTCGTCGGAAAAATACACAAAACTAAGAGATCTTCTTTATCAGCTAGACAAAGCATATAACAATTGTCACAAAAAGATAAATACGAAAAATATCATTGAAAAATAAAATACTAAAATCTGTTATGATGTTAAATAATGGCCCTATGGGAATGGACGTATCTGTTGGAGATCGGGTTTGACTTGCGCGATTTGTAGCGGAGTCACCTCGTGCAACTTTGGTGCGATGTTTTCTCACGGTTCGAGTGACAGTAGACAGGACCTCGCGGGGTCGAGGGTTAGGTCACACCTGTGCGTCGATCACGAGGTTTCGTGACGTCACAGTTTTTCCGGTGGGAAAACTAAGTTGAGAGTAGGGTTCTTGACTGGAAGCAAACGAGTCAACACGCTTTAGCCATGTAGCGATTACATAAGCATGGGGATTTTGGATCCCCAAAAATGAGAGCCAGACGAATTCCCCCTCTTCTTTCCCTTTACAAGTAGCTAAGTAGTTGGAAAATTAACTAGCGTAAGCTTCTCTCTCTGCTACAACGAACTTGCCCAGTATCGACAAGCTAGATAGTAATACATTGCTCTAAATTAAAAAGAAGAAGCCTTGTTATATTTTATTGTGCGTATGATGGAAGCAGCGAACGAAGTTATGACGCTCGGCGAAGCGACAGACAGATAGCAACCCGACACAAACAGGCGACAACAATGGCGGTGAAGAAGAGGGACGCACGGTTAGTACAAATAGTTCCATGCAGCTGAGAAATTCGAATAGAAACGACACATCGTCCCGTTTCAGGATCAACAGACGAGAGTTCTACGAAGCCAGAGATTACAACGTTTTGTTATAACCAGCAATTTAACAATAACACTTGCATTTATATTTTCTTTTTTTAATTTGTTATTATAGAAATCGCTCTAGACATAACATGATAACATTTGATACGAAGAGCTGAAAAGGTATACTACTTGAACATCAATAACAAACTAACGATAACTGTTAGATGGATAGATTCCGACCGAGAAAACAGTAATTCGTCCACCTTTGTCAGGAATATCGCTTACGGAATGTGATCACTAAAAGACAAAATAAAGGAAGCGAGAGTTACGAGGCTGCCGAAAGCAAACCCTAGGTCCACTTTATTCTCTATTTACAAAGCACACGATTAAAATTATGATGAACTAAAGGAGCATTTTGACCGACTCTTTTCAAGGTAATCGTCGGTATTTGAAAAAATACATATTATTTTAAACCATGAAAAATGGTATGCACGTTCAACATGTTTTAGAAGGAACAAGAATAAAAAAGAACAAATATGTATATTATTTCCCTTTATATCTCGAGATGAAGCAACACAAATATATATATATATATATATATATATATATATATATATATAATACGGCACTAGGAATGTGTATACCTGTATGTATATATACATGTTGCCATCAATGTAAATGATCATATATTGTGGCATACACATATTCGTTTATATATATATATATATATATATATATATATATATATATATATATATATATATATATATATATATATATGTGTGTGTGTGTATATATATATATATATATATATATATACAATAAGGTATGATTAAAGACATGGATATCAGAAATCATATGTAAGCATAGGTATAAAGAGGAAATAAGCAACTACTAAACAATATAGCACCATATATACTTTTCTGCAGAATCGTGTTTTGTTTACTTTCAATATGCCCTTTAAGTTCAAAGCTATTTTCAAGAATAATTGTCGCTAAATTATGTGTGACCTTGATTTGAAACGCGCGTAAAAAATTTTGAAATGTTCAAAATATCATATAAAATGAAGAACACTTTAATAAGATATTCTTATAGTCCCTAACTTTTACGAACTACTTTAACTCTTCCACTCCCCATTAATACTAGGAGCACATGCTTCTTAGTGTTGGTTCTACCCCAGCCCGACAGTCTTTTATCTGTCAGGCTTAGGCATCAGTCCTGGGTGTTGCTTAGAGGTCCACCCACTCAGGCCGTGCTTCAACTCTTTGGAGTAGAGTACGTATATTGCTCACTGTCTGAGGCGCCCCGACCGGGGAATCCCGACAGGGTTACCCAGCGTTTTTTTTAGAAGCCAAAATTCTCCTTTATTAGGGTAGCTGGATTAACTCCCCCGACGATCTGGTCGTGTGTCAAATCTTTCTGTGGTGGGAAGGAAGTAAATACATGGAACCACATCAGTCCGACGGGTAATGGGTCATTTCATTGGCCTTTTATCTGTCGGGCTTTGGTATTTGTCTTGGGTAGTCTTAGGAAATCTACCATCCCAGACCTTTTCTTTCCTCTTTAGGGTAAAGTAAGTGTTATGCTTACTGCCTGTGATGCAACGACCGGAGAATACCGACGGGGTTGCCCAGCCACTCTTTAAAAGGCTAGAGTTCCCTTTCTCTAGGGGTGCTAGCTTGACTCTCACTACATTCTGACCTTGTGCTATATCTTCCTTGTGCTATATCTTCCGGTAGGAATGAAGTCTATACTGGCAGTCAAGACAGACGTGCAACCACTTTTGTTATATGTTGTATTACACTTTTTCAATGCACTTGTTGCTCTAAACTCCGAGTTTGTGTTGTCTTTCTCGGACCCCTTTACATAGACACAACAATTATACAATTAAAAAAAAAATTAAATGTGTTTTTGTCGGAAGAAGAAATAATACAAGTACTTTCCGATATCTGAAAAATAAATAAAATTGAAGTGAATATGAAAATCATGGTTTAAGATTATTTTTCTAATGGTCATTGGAATACAATTATATAGTAGATATGTCCTGAATCTTGTTATACAAATTCATTTAGTTTGCAATTGGGAATATTTGGTAAATTATAAAAGGGTATATGCCTAAATATATATTTTTTAAAGGACTTACAAATATACACACTACTCAAAATAAAAATTCAATTGTAACTGTTTTTCTTTATGTCCTAAGAAATGATAATACTAGTTTGTATATGAAAAGATAAATTACTGACGTTATTATATGAGAATTACTTCGAACACTGAAAGACCATGATTTTCCAATTATTTTCAATAAAGGGTATACATCTGACGTTCTAAAGACACTGGTTGATTGGTCTCTCGTACTTCTTCTTCATCTTCTTTTTCTTTCTCTTTTCATAACATTCCTCGCATTCCTTTTTCTCCCCCTTTATTGGTGTTCTCTGCACGTGACATTTTCTTCTAATTGCATTCTCTGTATAAATTTGAAAACTTTTCTGTTTTGAAATAAAGTTTATTAACTGATCGAAAATGGCCGTATCTACGACCGAAATATCTCGGTGGAACTTTACAACATGAGTTTTTTTAGTTTATTTTTGTTAGTTGTTGAATTGCTTATTCTTTATTCCATTTTTATTTTTACATATATATATATATATATAGATAGATTTAGAGTTTTCACTTATAAAATAGATCATTCAGTGAAAACCGGGGGTGTTCCAATAAAAACAAGCTCGATGATACTCGATTACAGAGTACAGAGCATTTATATGTGATTTTATGAAGGCTTACCAAAGCATTCCTTTCAGGACACCAATGATCACCATTAAAGATATTTTTTCTTACAAATATTATTTATTCAAATTAAATGTTTTTTCCTACACGTATTTCACTACCAAGCAGTTACTTGCTTGGCAGATCATCAGGGAAATAAAATGTCTGGAATACTGGTTTAAACTGCCGACAATACACAATGTGGCGTTGCAATAGTTGAGGTCACTTAAGAAGAGAAGAGGAATACAAATAAAAGTCAAAATTAAAAAACAAGGAAGAACAACGATAAAAAAGAAAGTCCTAGAAAAGTCTTAGAAAAGTAGCTCGTTCATTATTTCTTCCACCAAGCCAACAAGCAAATAATCGGTCCCAAATACATTAAAAAAAAACCAAAAAAACGGAACAATGTGCGATAATACACTTTCACGTCGGCCGGCACTATGATGAATAAATCCCCCCCCCAAAAAAAAACAAAAGAACTAAATCATTCAAGACCGCTCACAAGTTACCATTCCAATCCAATGATAGTATGGGAATTCTAAATCCAACTTCTCACAAAGAAAAGTCAACACAAATGTTCGTCCGAGTTCAAAGAGCCTTATTTCAATGGCTGATTTATTGCCCTTCGAAACAAACACACGACGAGTTGAATGTCAATCTCGCAGAAAAAATCTTAATTAGTAGATAGAAACTATTCATTCAAAATACTGTTTCCAAAAATATTTATTATTAAACCTATTCTTTATAGAAATGAATTATCTAGTGTCTGGGACGTCATTTTACATTTTGGGAAAATATCCTTCATTTAATTAACTACCGAATTATTATCGTTTTGTTGTTTAACGAAGCGAAAAAAAACTATCCCGCAGAATTTGTTTTAAAAGATTATTCATATATCAAAAATAAAATGTTATTATAAAAAAGTTTTCTACAAAAATCTAGTTATTATTTTAAATCATTTAAAATATTTCCTTAACGGCTGTGTCTGTTTGCAACTCTCTGTGGAGAATATTATTCTATATTCCATAAATAAATGTTACTACGGAATATCGTAACCAGAAATCTATTTTCTATTTTTTTAATGGACCGGGTTATTTTTTTGGCCAACTTTACGGGAAAATATCACTCTAACTCGTTAAATGACAGGAGACTTTGTTATTACTAATTTAAAATCCCGTACAAAATACTTTTTATGAAAACCCAATTGTTTCTATTTTTAGAAATTAAGTCCGTGTCGGCATGCATGTTTTTTTAATTATTTTTTCCTTAATTATTTTTTCCCCATTCCTGCCACCCATTGTTTTATTTAATTTAATCTAATTAAAAACCAATTTAATTTAATTTAACCTAATTTAATTAAATAGTGATAGCATCCAGGTTGCTATTTCTTCTTTTGCACTTGAAATCTCCAATGCATTTCGTATAATATATCTATTTCTGAGAATAAATTGTGATTTATTATTTATTATTCCACTATCTTTTTATATGTAACAAAAATTTCCCCCTCTATTCTGCTGAATAAGTATTTACTATAGTTGACTATCAATGGGCCTTATTCCGATAGAATATTCCTACCTTATCACCCCCAACTTAAGTCCCGAGCCTCCGCTAATAATTGAATCAAGACATATCTTAGCATAAGTACGTGTTACTAATTCTCATCCTCCATATTATACACTAATTATTGCCCCAGATAGCCTCAGGAAGGGTCCATCCTGCCTTTCTCTGCTGTAAATTTATACTTTCCCAAATTCCCCTCCTATCCAGGTTTTAGGCTTGATAACAGGTAACGGTTTCTACAGACAGCATTGTAGTATTTCCTGCCTAGCGTTCAGTACATTATCTCTAGATGTCATGATGTGGTACGACTCCAATGCACATAGGTTGCTTCTCTTTCTTTTTGTTCAGTTTATATTTGTTAGCCCACCCTAAAATTGACCATTTCAGTTCGAAAGGGTCTTGCCTAGCAATGAGGTTTCTCACAAAACGGCCAACAGAAGTGTTAGGCCTATCTATGTCTTCCCTGTGGCCTCCCCTGAAGGAACTCATGTGGTTTCTGAATCTATCTTTGAACTCACCCCCGGTGGAACCGATATATGATTTCTTACTACTCTCTGTTATCACATCGCATTTGTAGACAATGCTTGAAACTCTACAGTTCCCCCCCCAGTGGACAGATGTTAGAAGCTCTGCAGTTACAGTTGTGTGCTGGGCCGTTGCTGGATGTTCTACTACTATGGATATTTATAATGGAGGTTCTCACTGAACTGGTGTTACTGGGATCAACACCAGAAGAGAACATGGCTTCCCTTGTTTTAGTTATCTTAGAATCATTATATCCTATGATGGATGTGGCTATATTTCTACAGGTTGAATAAGACAGTTTTACAGTATTTTTGTTAATGATTCCCCCCAATCTGCTATCCCTTGGAAAGTTTTTTTCCACTATGCTATAAAAAATCTTTGGGATATTAGTCTTAATATGCTGGCTATAGGGGGGTTGAACCATGTAGTGGTCCTTCTCCTATTTTTCTTCCTACTTTCCCCACCGGTTTGGGTAGCATGTGTGTTCAATTCGTTACTTGTAACTTCACGAATATTATCATCAACCGGTTCCCTCCCTACCTGGTTTACATTACCGTGGGATACACCAGGTCTCCTATATCTAGCCTTGCCCATTGCCCTATTATATGAAACCATTGATCGAGAGGCGATCGGTCTCCCGTTTAGTCCCCCATTCCCAACCGAAGGAGACACAAGGTAATTAATTTTTTCCTTGTATGCTGATCTGTGTAAAGCTTCATTGTAGAATTGCTTACTGCTGTCGAATATTTGTTGACTCTTGGACAGCTTAGATATCCTACTCGAGATTGCAGGAATAATGGCTCTTTTCACCATCGGTGGGTGATTCGATTTAGCGTCGATATAGTATAATGTGTGGTTGGGCTTGTGATAAGGTTCATATGTGTTGTTGCATAGATCAAGCGTAATATCCAAAAAATTGACCCTCCGGTAGTTTATATCTATAGTTATGCTAAGTTGTATTGAGCTGAAGAATATATTGAGTTTTTTCTTCTCAGTTTCAAGATTCCTTATACTTGTGTTGACAAAGAATAAAGCGTCATCCCTATATAGACCGCCCGCCAGTTCAGGTATTTTCATACAAATTTCTCTGAGGATATATATCCCTACCATGGCAGTAACCTGCGCTGAGTCCGGTGCCCCCAATTATTATTATTATACTTAGATTAAATTAAATAAAACAATGGGTGGCAGGAATGGGGAAAAAATAATTAAGGAAAAAATAATTAAAAAAACATGCATGCCGACACGGACTTAATTTCTAAAAATAGAAACAATTGGGTTTTCATAAAAAGTATTTTGTACGGGATTTTAAATTAGTAATAACAAAGTCTCCTGTCATTTAACGAGTTAGAGTGATATTTTCCCGTAAAGTTGGCCAAAAAAATAACCCGGTCCATTAAAAAAGGTTTTATCAAAATAGAAAATAGATTTCTGATGACGATATTCCGTAGTAACATTTATTTATGGAATATAGAATAATATTCTCCACAGAGAGTTGCAAACAGACACAGCCGTTAAGGAAATATTTTAAATGATTTAAAATAATAACTAGATTTTTGTAGAAAACTTTTTTATAATAACATTTTATTTTTGATATATGAATAATCTTTTAAAAACAAATTCTGCGGGATAGGTTTTTTTCGCTTCGTTAAACAACAAAACGATAATAATTCGGCAGTTAATTAAATGAAGGATATTTTGCCAAAATGTAAAATGACGTCCCAGACACTAGATAATTCATTTCTATAAAGAATAGGTTTAATAATAAATATTTTTGGAAACAGTATTTTGAATAAATAGTTTCTATCTACTAATTAAGATTTTTTCTTAATGTAAGGTTTTTTTTCTGCGAGATTGACATTCAACTCGTCGTGTGTTTGTTTCGAAGGGCAATCAATCAGCCATTGAAATAAGGCTCTTTGAACTCGGACGAACATTTGTGTTGACTTTTCTTTGTGAGAAGTTGGATTTAGAATTCCCATACAATCATTGGATTGGAATGGTAACTTGTGAGCGGTTTCTTGAATGATTTAGTGTTTTAGTTTTATTGTGGGGGGGGGGTTATTCATCATTGTGCCGGCCGACGTGAAAGTGTATTATCGCACATTGTTCCGGTTTTTTGTTTTTTTTTTAATGTATTTGGGACCGATTCTTTGCTTGTCGGGTTGGTGGAAGAAATAATGAACGAGCTACTTTTCTAAGACTTTTCTAGGACTTTCTTTTTTATTGTTGTTCTTCCTTGTTTTTTAATTTTGACTTTTATTTGTATTCCTCTTCTCTTCTCAAGTGACCTCAACTATTGCAACGCCACATTGTGTATTTTCGGCAGTTGAAACCAGTATTCCAGACATTTAATTTCCCTGATGATCTGCCAAGCAAGTAACTGCTTGGTAGTGAAACACGTGTAGGAAAAAACATTTAATTTGAATAAATAATATTTGTAAGAAAAAATATCTTTAATGGTGATCATTGGTGTCCTGAAAGGAATGCTTTGGTAAGCCTTCATAAAATCACATATATATATATATATATATATATATATATATATATATATATATATATATATATATATATATATATATTGAGAGAGAGAGAAATATTGTAGGGTAGAGATGGCATAAGGATTATACTTAACAACTACGTAATAATGAGATAGGATAGATGAATATATGTATAAATTATTCGAGTATAACAATATCTACAATGTGTATAAATCTTCTAATTAAATTTTACTTTAATCAAATGTCTCACAAGAAGATCATGTTTATAGTTTACACATTTACATAAATATACATATTATTGATCCAAACGTCTTTATCTAGAAATATACTCGAAATTAGTATATAGGCAACCCAACACGTTATCTTCTGAAAGCAGATATGCGAAAGGCTTATACGCGCAGGGAGTTACCGCTTCAATTACTATAACATTATATATGTATTATAACCGAGCAATCTTGTCTGTCTGTTTGTTGATCACTTACACTTTTTAAAATATAATCGAAATACTCTCACAAATTTAGAAAGAGGCATGCCTGACACTTCGAGTATGACAATAAAGGATACAACTGCTACTACTTCTACTAGTAGTACTACTACACCTACTATACTACTACTACTACTACTACTACTACTACTACTACCTGTGTTGCTGCTGATCATACAACAAACACTAACAACATATTTAGGGTCAAAATACTTTGATAACAATTACAACAACATTGTTAGGGCGCACCCTTTTTATGCTGCTATGCCGTCGTGGAATCAAAATACCATGCTTACTAAACATGGAAATCATGCTGTGTTATATGTTCAGTCTTGAGTTAGAAGAGAAGGGCTCTACTTTTGTTTTATACCAAGTCATAGATAACCGTTGAGGTTACTGGAGATGCACCGCATTAAAAACAACCGTATGTCATACTTTGAATGCATAAAGGAGCAGTAAATAAGCATTACTACTATACTTAAATATCCCCTTTTGAATGTAGACTATAAAAAAAAGTTACGGAGGTGGTGGGGTAATTCAAATGATCAAACTGTTTCTATTGCACATTAGACAGAGAACAGTATTGGGAATCTCATAAATTAGACTATAGCATTTGGAATGTTTAACACTGCTTTCTCGGCCCTAGCTAGGTCTTCCTATCAAGTTCCTCCCCCGTTGGGGAGGCAGCTCCCAGTTGGTAGAGCTTTGTCTCTTCGGCTCCCCTTTTGGGAGCCATCTTTCTTGTGGCCACTTTTTTGGCAATTTAATTTTTGATTAAATTATTTTTCAGAGTCTGACTGCTTGTCCCTACTTAAGCAGCCGGCAGGTTCGGGGAAGACTCACGTGCCTATTAGGCGACGGTCTCCCTGATTCCGAATCGGCGAGTTGTGGGCAGCAGACAGACCCAGTTGCGATGGAGGCCACCTGGGTCTCAAAAGCCAGAGCTGTCTTGGCGAAGGACAGCGAGAGGGGTGTGGCTGCGAAGGGCACCCCTGTGATAGTGGGCTGCACGGACGTGTGCGCCCTAATGGCGAGTTCGGGGGTTGTCGTGCCGAGCGGCACTCCAGTCCGGTCGGGGGGTGGCACACCCGATTGCCCCCAGGAGGTGTAGCCCCGCAGGGCACCTCCGGATCCTTGTTGGGGAGTGTCGTGCCGTGCGACACTCCAGACGACCCAATGTCAGGTTTCGTGTCTGATGGCGGCCCGGATTTGCTTTTTGGGGAGTTCGAAACAATCCCAGGAGTGACCCTTTCTCGTAAGGAGTGTTTTGCCGGGTTCGACAATACATCTTTTGGGAAGCATAAATCCGTTGCCAAAAAAACACCAGCCCCGTTGCTAAGAAAATCACAATCTCTCGATGTGGGAGTGGCACAGGGGCGGTACGACCCGAACTTAGTTTTTGGGGTGCTCCTCGGGGGGTTCTTCATCGGCGGAGTCGGAGGGAGGGGGAGCCTTAGCAGGAAGAAGGAGAGGTGGGGAGTACCAAAAGTCCGGAGCAGGCCGTCCACCACAAAGCTCCCAGCCAAAACGATGCCGGAGACCACTACAGGGAATCCCCATTCAAAAAGGACCCCGGAAGACTATAAAGAACTCTTCAGGGGAAAGTACAAGGAGTACACGGAGGGCAGTACTATTCGACTTGTCCCGGGTACTCTGGAGAACCTGAAGAAGAGAATAGTCTCCCTGGTGACAACAGATGCGAAACTCAAGGGACTCATTGGAGTCACCAGGGACAAAATGTTCCGGATGCTGGTGGACCTCAAAATACCGGCGACCTACATCACCAAGAGGTCATATGCGACGTGGGACATCCTGCTCCCAACCCAGCAGGAGGCGGAAAAGGTAGCAAAAGTGGACTTTTTCTGGAGAGACCTACAATTCAAGCCGGAATACCTTGAAAAGAGGATGGCGAATGTCACCATTCTCGGCGTCCCATGCTGTGTCAGTGCTGATCACTTAGACGCAATAATGTCACAGTATGGAGATGTCGAAGAGGTTATTCCGGTCCGTGGCCCCCGCACCATCCAAACGGGGAATTCAAATTTCGCATGAGGTTGGAGCGTGCGGGATTCCAGAAGATTCATGCCCAACTCAAGTGCGAGAGCTGGACGATGTCCATCATAGTGGAGGGACGGAGGCCACATTGTTGACATTGCCAGACGCCGGGGCATATGTCCAAGGACTGCACTAGGAGAACCACCCCAAAGACCCCGGCACCCGTCCCAGCCAAAGCTCCAGCTCCAGTGGCGGCGGAGAAGCCCAAAACACCCGTCCCAGCCAAAGCTCCAACTCCAGTGGCGGCAGAGAAGCCCAAGGAGGAAGATGAAGGATTCAGCACTGTGACCTCCAAGAGGGGAAAGAAAACCCTCCCTAACACCAACCTACCAGTGGCAGCTCCAGCCCAAGTTCCCTCCCAGTCGGTGAAAAGAAAACTCCAACAGTCATCGGAGTCGGAGGAGGAGCCAACGGCCAACGAAGAGAGGATGGCAGTGGAGGTACCGGTAGAGCCTAAAGAAAAGGACTCGAGGGCCAAAAAAATCAAGGAAGCCGAAGACTGTGAAACTGCTCCGACTATCCAGGCACCAACACCCCCGGTGGTACAGGACTCCGCTCCTCTCTCCAAAACACCCATAACGGCCGTTGCGGAAGCAGCAGGGACCAAAGAGTCTGCTCCAGCAAAAACGCCCCCCGCCCCCTCCTCAACCAGCGGGAAGGCAGGTAAGAACAAAGAGGTCCCCTTTTCTTGCCGGGGGAGAGGATTTGTACGACCGACGCCTCCCAGTTTCACCCAGACCTAAGCGCGAGGAAAAAGCAGTATCTGAAGCAGATGCGGGCTTTCACCCATGTGAAGGGAAAGCGGGTGGAGAGCCCCCAGAAGTTCCGGGAGGCTCCCATGATAACCACCTTCCTGAGAGAGAACAAGGGGAGCAGAACAAATGCTCTCTGGAAGATGGTTGAGGAAGGGAAAACAGCATTCCCGGGCTTCAAACTGATTGACGAGGAGCACCCTTCCCTTAAAAAATTATCCTTTCAATGTCCGGGGAGGGTCCCTGTTTACGTTCACCCCTCTTTATTCCGGGCACTAAAACTAACCTTCCTCTTGGACGTGGGAGGTTTGGTACGAGACGGACGGATTTCGTCCGAACTGCTGACTGGCAGTCTCGGTCAGGCCTTCGGCGTCCTCACTCCCGAGGACTTTAGCCCCGTCTGTGACACTAACTAATGGGGACCACACATTTGAACTTGGCTTGTTGGAATGTGAGGGGCATGAGATCCCGAGGCAAAGCTGCTCGCGTGCTAAGGGATCTCGTGGCCCGTAAGGTAGATGTAGAGATTGAAGAGACCCACTTCTGTTCGTACGGGGATTGTGATGTGCTGACTGACGACTTTGACGTCTACTCAGCATATGGCAATGTTCGTAGTTGTGGCATCTCGGTGATGGTTAGACGCAGCCTGTCGGCGAACGTTAGCGTTGTTCATACGGATGCGGCGGGACGGCTGGTCGTGGTCGATGTTGCCGTTCAAAACAGTAAGTTTCGGATCGTTGAAGTTTATGCGCCCAACATTGCTGGCGAGAGGGTTTCCTTTTTTCGACGATTGGAGGCGTTCCTTGGGGGTTCGGAGCGAGTAGTTTTAATGGGGTACTGAAATGCCATCCTAGACTCCAAGATAGATAAGATCGGTAGGCATAGAGGGTCGGCGTGGTGTGAGAGCAGTCTGTCTGACCTGATGGCCTCGTGCGATTTTGTGGACAGATTTCGCGTCGATCACCCAGGGCGGGAGATGTGGACGTGGTATACTAGTGCGGCCTTCTGTCCGAGTACCTACTTGAACAGAATGTTAGTTAGAAAAGGCGACATAGATTTATTATCTTGTCCTACGTTCACTATGTTAGGACATTCGGACCATAAATTTGTTACGGCCCGTCTGAACTTAAGCGATAGGCCTAGGTTGGCTGGGTACTGGAAGTTTAAGACCTCCTTGCTGGAGATACGCGACTTCCGGGAACAGCTGACATTACTACTTCAGCAGGGATTAGTGGGGGTGGTTATCGGGAGTAAATACTGGGTCAAAACTAAGGCTAGTGTTAGAAGCTTTTGTGTCCGCTACAACCAGCGCCTCGCTCAAGATAGAGCTAGGACGCAAAAGTATGCAGAGGATAAGATGACCCGGGCGTGGCGGGGGGGATCCTCTAGAAATAGCATTAATTACGGTGGACCTCAATCGCTTGGCCAGCGAGCGATATAAGGGACAAGTAGTTAGAGCTAGGTTAAAGAAAGTCTCTAACGAAGCCGTGAATGTTGACGCTGTTGAGCGTAAGGCTGCTTTACGTCGTGGCTCGGATGGGTACATTCGGAAGGTGAAAAACCTGGAAGGACATACCCTGGTATCGATTCGTGAAATTTGTGAGGGGTTCGGTGAGCATTTGGAGGAACGCTTCACCCAACTGCCCAGACTCCGCGGCCAGGAGTTTGACACCTATTTGGCTGACTCGCCCCGCCTCGAGGCGGCTCGAGCAGCTGGCTGTGATGGCAGGATTACGGAGGGCGAGATCGTTACTGCGTTGAAGCAGGTCGGCTTGAACAAATCTCCAGGACTCGATGGTCTGCCGTACAAAATGTATTTGAGGCTGTCGCCCATGTTTGTCCCAATTCTGAAGGATGTGTTTAACCACTGGTTCGCTCAGGAGTCAACCCCTGGACAGGTAACCAAAGGAGTGGTCACATTACTGAAGAAGGGGGACCAACCTGGTGAGGGTAATTAAGACGATTACAGGTTACTGCTAAACACAGAGTTAAAGATTTTGGCCCGCGTTCTTGCGAACCGCCTGCAGGTTGTTATCGGTGATTTGATCAAGCCTGAGCAGAACTTTGCTGTGAAGGGGAGGTCGATTCAGAACAACTTGCATTTGAGTCGCATGATCATAGAGGGGACAGAAGACGACGCTGAAGCCGCACTGATCAATTTAGATCAGTCCAAGGCTTTCGATAGGGTCGACCATGGTTTCCTGAAAGCTGTTTTAGCGGCTGCCGGTTTTGGTCCGGACTTCCGCAGGTGGATCTCCATTCTGTATGACTCGCCGACGGCAGTGGTGCAAGTCAATGGAAAGAGGTCGGAATCGTTCGTTGTTTCTCGGTCGGTACGTCAGGGTTGTCCGCTGTCGCCCCTGCTCTACATCCTGGCGTTGGAACCGTTCCTTCGCAAATTAAGGGATCAGGCGACAACACCAGTCCTGCGCGGGATCGCTATCCCTCCTCGCAAAGCGCGAGTCAGGGTTTCCGCGTTTGCCGATGATGTCACCTTCTTTGCCTTTTGGCTAAGAGCAAAGTGTAGTATCTGTTCCGATGGATACTGCACGCCTGTCCTGTGCAGTTCTATGAGGTCCATCCTCCCATCCTCTTTGGGGAGGATTAAGTTTATTGCTTACTGTCTGAGGCGCCCCTACCTGGGAATGCCGACAGGGCTGCCAGGCAATTTTTAAATGGCCAGAGTGCTCACCTCTCGAGCGCTGGCTTTTCAAACCCCACTTTCTCGACCCGATCTTGGGTCACATCTTACTTGTGGGAGTAAGATAAAACTGGCCTTGTGACTAACTCCTGGGGAGGAGTAAATAAAACCTGCCTAAATAACTTCTCGGCCTTTTGGCTAAGATCAAAGTGTAGTATCTGTTCCGATGGATACTGCACTTCATAGATCGGTATTGTCTTGGCCTCCGGGGCTTGATTTACGCCGGTCTATGGGATTGTCCTGTGCAGTTCTAGGAGGTCCACCCTCCCAGGCTTCGCCTCCCCTCTTTGGGGAGGAGTAAGTTTATTGCTTACTGTCTGAGGCGCCCCTACCGGGGAATGCCGACGGGGCTGCCCAGGCAATTTTTAATGGCCACAGTGCTCACCTTCTCGAGCACTGGCTTTTCAACTCCCACTTTCCGACCTTGTGTCACATATTCCTATTGTGGGTAGGGGTTAAATAACGCCTTTTGGCTAAGATCAAAGTGTAGTATCTGTTCCGATGTATACTGCACCTTTAGACCGGTATCGTCTTGACCTTCGGGCTTGATTTACGCCGGTCTATGGGTCTGTCCTGTGCAGTTCTAGGAGGTCCACCCTCTTTGGGGAGGAGTAAGTGTATTGTTTACTGCGTGAGGCGCCCCTACCGGGGAATGCCGACGGGGATGCCCAGGCCATTTTTAATGGCCAGAGTGCTCACTTTCTCGGGCGCTGGCTTTTCAAGTCCAACTTTCCCGACCTGACCTTGGGTCACATCTTACCTTGTGGGAGTAAGATAAAACTGGAGTTGTGCCTAACCTCCTGGGGAGGTAAATAAAATACCCTTATTTTAAGTTGAAAACAGGAAAATATACATATATCAGATTATTTTTAAATAACTCATGTTGTTATAACATGACAAAATGGAATACTGCAATGGGCAGAGTGTACTCCCCAGCCGGAAGCGGCATAAGATCGTTAGTGTCAGACACGAACACCTCGAACACAACGACATGCATGGGAATGAGTAATGTACATGGCTGCTATGTCAACTTCATAAAAAACTGGTTATAATGTTAACCAGTGCAGTGGCAAATACACAGTGAAAGCATTTAAACTGATGACAGGGTTTTGCCTATATATCTAAGCGGTGTAATATCAGATAAATATATTTGAAGTAAAGGTCGGTAATTTATAGCGGGGCGTTACCAAGTCGATCCAGAATTGATTCAATTGAAAAGGTCGGATTAACTTGCCGCCTTTGGGTGTGTATGCGAATGGAAGGCATGTCCTCTACATGTCTTAGAGGTGGTGCGCGTGTGATTTACCAAAAAACTAATTAAAGAAAGTTAGCGAGACTAAGCATCTTTATTTCTTTTATGTGGTGTACACCGTGTGTGTTGCGAGTTGTCTGCGACTGTGAAATTCTGGTTCTTTTCTTTGCTTACCTGCACGCTCGCTACGATATTTTAGGGTACAGGAGAGCGAACAGTAAAACCCTTCTGTGTCTTTCGGCTTCCCGACTATATCTGATAGATTCTTCTACCCGGTTTAAACGTGATTTTCACATGAGACTTCGTGGCTACACACACACATACACACACACTCACACACCTACACACACACACACACATATATATATATATATATATATATATATATATAGCAATTAAGTACACGGATGCATGGAGTTATTTTGCCGAGTGTTTTTATATACACGGCTAGCTAGTTAACCAATTAGATTCTTTGTTGTTCTCTCAGCCAATCGTTGGGCTTCCCACGAACAAAGGTGCTGTTATTGTTACTTCCTATATCCTGTTCTATTGTTCTGTTTTCTATAAATTGGCCTATATCATGTTACCTTTGGTGTATCAATATAATGGGTGAATGTATTTTAACACGTGTTCCTTGTATTTCTATTTTAGGTTCACTTACGTATCGAGCACTGTTAAAGTAAATACTGAAAATTGATACATAACAAAATATATCTCCTTATGACATTGTTTGTGGATACATGAAATAATAACATATATATATATATATATATATATGAGTTTGAAAAACCTTCTACAGAGTTTGAATTACCTACTAGACACCATCCTTTAGTGTCTTCAGTCTCTCTTTGTACAAGAGTTTGTAAGGACATTCTAAAATGAAGATACTTTACCCTACAAGTAAACATTGAGCAAATATTCCAAATAATATAGTATTCCAAATTAGACTCCCTCGACAGGGCTATACACTGGGCCATACGGAAAATGTAGTACTTCTCCAAGTAATGTTAACTCAAGTAACAGCTCTCAGCTGGATGCTCCCCCAGACTAGATGAATTCTTGTCCGGGAATGTCGTATAATCAAGAAACAGCAACAATATTTACTTTAATATAGTCAATTAAGGTTAGAAAATTAATGTTCTTAGTGTTATTCACCACTTTACTAACTCGACCTTTGAGATGGAATAAAGAACTCTAATAGAACACTCGGATACCTATGTATCTCATATAGAGGTATCTATGCATCTTATATATATATATATATATATATATATATATATATATATATATATATATTTATATATATATATATATATATATATATACTCCATAAGTGATCAATTTTTGAAAATACCGTTTACCACGTTATGTATTTAAACTCTTATGTTTCACTTTCAATTTGAATTGCACCGTTTTTTTCTAACTTTTAAAATTATTAAACTTGCCTGACATTATTTGTACCGCTCTGCAGCCTTTATGTGAAAGCAAAAATCAAACGAAAAGTCGTTCTTAAAAGTCGAATTCATGATTATCGATCAGATGTTAAACGATTTTGAGTGTTCCCACGCCTCTACCATCTGCGATTCAATTGATAGTTTTACGTATCGATACGTAGCCACTCAACTACACGTGCTTCGATCAGCTGAGTTATTTCCACGGTATCGATCTGCTATGATTAACTTAAAGCCTACGAGAAAGACAGTTAATTAGTTATGACTAAATCTATTAATAGATGCCAAGGTTTATTGGTTATCTTATTTTATATCAAGTAAAAACCACCAACGCACGGATTACATATAGTTGTGCGCAGATTTTAAAGATTCGTTTTTTGATGAGATTATTTTAATGTCGGCCAACGTAACTGTGAGTGTATAATATTTTTAAAATACGAATGCATAAACAATTCACAGGTATAAATAATAGAATATATTGTCATCAAAAAACTTGAAAAGAAAAATGCAAGTATAATACAGGAATGGTATCCTTTCTATGTATAGTATTGTTATGAGTTAAAGTAAGCGCAACATTGCATGAGAAAGATTAAACTGTGCCATTTAATATATACGTAATTAATGCATATACTAATGAAGCAGTAAGTTCTTTTCTGACAAGTTTCAAATAGCTTGAAGTCATTTTCCTGATTGAATTATCAACAAGTGTTATTTAGAGCTTTAATTTTTGGCTGTAATCTACATTTAAATATCTCATTGAGAATTATCGATTATTTAAATCATGTTTTCTTCTTTTGATTTGATGAAACACAGTGATGCATGTTTATTTGTATATTCTCTCTAACTTTAATTCTAACTTAAACTGTATTTAATTTAAAATGTCTATACAGCTAGTGCTCTAGTAAAAAACAATACTTCCCACTTCCAAATTGGCGTAGTCTAATAGGATCTCCTCTCTCTATTTCTCTCTCTTTATCTCTCTCTTACTCTCTTACTCTCTCTTACTCTATATGTTGGATAATGGCACTGTAGAGCAGGCCGAACCTTGAAGTGAAACATGTGTGAGGGATCGTTTGGTTTGGCTTGCGCGATTTAGTGCGGGTGGGCCCGTACAGTCGAGTGCAAAATAAACTGGTTCACACAGTCGGAGCTCACAGACGTTGACGGGGCTACCACGTTGACGAGACCTCAGATCACGGGTCAAGGGGCACCTTCGTATAGGGGATCTGTGACGTCACACGCTTTTGTGTGGGAAGCAGAGTTTAGTCAGTCTGGTTAGTGGAAGCAAATCGAACAGACGTATTTCTTTATGTAGTCCGAAATGAGTAATGAGAATTTATTTTACTAAGAGAATACAGGCATGAGATTCCTACTGCCCCCCTCCTTGAATGGCTAGGGAGTAACTACGATAAAGTAGGAATTTGATCTCTCCCTCAACGTTAGTGAAGCATCTCTATCGACGGTAGACTGACGCCTGAAATAAACAGAATTAAAAGTTTAAAATATTGTTTGTCTCGTGAATCGTGGTATGAAGCTGTTTGTTGTAGCGGCGATGTTCACGACAATAGAGCAGATGAGAAAGAAGACAACCACTAGAGACAGCGAGACGACACACCTCCACTCGACGAGAAAAGAGAGAAGATTCGAGAAATTAAAAAAGTTAGGCAACATATTCATTTTTGGTGTTAAAAATGACCAGTTGTTAAAGAGAGAACTGCCACGGCCTATTTCCGGACGACTATGCAACATATATATAATGTGTGTACTTTGATGTTATAAGTTAAATAATAAGAATGCTCCATTGCTTGAGAAATCTGTTTTTATTTAAAGTAATACTATGCAACAGTTTGAGCTTCAACCGATACATTATGTTTCAGAGAAACGCATTAGACATAAAATGGCTGGCTAACGATACGGAAAGTAACCTATTATTCAGGCAAAACAAGAATCGGTTACATTCGGTATATTTAACCTTGCGTGATTAGTCTCCAGTGTTTTCGTGAAATATAATGTATTGATGGAAATACAACTGATGGATAGTGCCAATTACAATAATAATAATAATAATAATAATAATAATAATAATAATAATAATAATAATAATAATAATAATAATAATGATAATAATATATATATATATATATAGATATAGAAATATACATATATACATAATTTAAATTGACACTTAACCTGATTTTGATATAAGGTATAAGTTAAATTTAAGAGGAAGTATATATGCTCTTGAACAAGTAAGTCAGCAACTTCCTAATTTCTCCTATAACAACAATTCACACACTATATATATATATATATATATATTAAAATATTGTAAATATATATATATATATATATATATATATATATATATATATATATATATACAAATTCATAAAATGTATACTGATTAAATGCATTGCATAATCCGATACGAATAGACAGATGCATATGCTGGTAAGCTGAAAAATATAAAGATAGTGCACACATCTTAAAAATGCATAAAACACACATTTTGTAATTGATTTTTATTAAAAAGATTAGCGCATATGTGACTTACGAGAAGTTTTCTTTGAGTCTCTCCAACGAAAACGAAGAAAATAAAAACAGTAAAAAAACACACTAGAAAATATGATTTGATGTAATCGAGTTACGTTTCTACCTGCAACACAGAAGTGGCGAGATATATTGAAAAACACACGCACGAATACATGCATTCGACGCCATAAATGTTGTTATACGTTTTATTTAACCTCGGCTTAGTACACAACAGAGTTATAATGAGCTCTACTTTTAATTAATCGATATGTTTTATGATGTTTGATTCATAGTCCCTTATATTTAGTACACTTGTATTTATTTAGTAGACCACCATTGACCCATTAAATTAATATTGCTGATATTTATATACTATTTATTTTTTTCTAACTGGTGCTTTATTTAGGTAAGTCGACCTTCTTCCAGCCTTAAACAAATATCCTATTTAAAAAATGTATACACAAATTCAAAGGATCTCAGAATACATTGTGTTGTCATAACACAACCACACTCTCTCTCTACTCCCTTTTTTATTTTACACTCTTTTTCTCTCCTCGTCGTCTCTACTGTGTATCTCTTTTCTCTCTTGTCTGTCTTTTCTAATTATTGACTGTATTCAATGTTTCCGACAACTTATCTCATCATTCTTTTTTAATTTATGCCAGTTGTCCTGCCTCTCGCAATCTTAGACGTTTATTTATAGATGTAGTTCCAACCGTGACAAAAATTAGTTAACAAAATGTATTTACAGAATGTTATATACATATATATATATATATATATATATATATTTACATATATTTACATATATATAAAAAATATCAGATTTGTTGAATCATTATTTTGTTCAATTATTAACAATAAGCTATCATTTTATTATTTCTGAATTTTCATATTACGTATGATTTTTTTAGTTTACGTTCCTTTGTGTATTTCTTTTACAATTGCTTTATATTATTGTGGTCATCTAGTGATTGTTATCTGAGAATCATATCTCCCATTGCGGGCTGATATTTAGTCGATTGTGACGATAACTAAAACGATGCCAGGAACGTGGGCATGCTAAAAGGAAACCGTTTCAGTGGTGTTAATTTTAATTAATAGACACATGTCAGTGATGTCAAAAACTGACACTTTTATTCATTCTGTCGTCGTTGCTTTATGTCAGTGAATGTTTGAAGAGAGAGTCAACTTTATTTTTCTTAAACTACTGAATATATGGCGCATGTTTATAAGTTCCGTTCGACAGGCTACCAGTCTACTTCTCCTAAAAATGACGAACTTCGCCAATTACATCACTCCTCGCGTTAATTATACTTCCGCTTTTTAACATCCACACAACCTTTCAAATCTGACCATCTAACCTCGAAAGATAACTATTTACTTATTTTTTTTGAAACGTTAAAAAAAAATTATAAATAATTCTGGATAATTAAGAAATAATGATGAAAACAATATATATATATATATATATATATATATATATATATATATATATATATATATATATATATATATATATACATGTATATATGTGTATATAGACACATTCTGAAAATACATTTTGTTAACTCATTTTTGTCACGGTTGGAGCTACATCTATACATGAATATCTTAGATTGCGAAAAACAGCACAAAAATATTCAATTAGGAAACGCTTTTATTTCATTAGTATTATTTCAATTATAATTTATTATCATTTATTACAATTCAACACTTGAGAAGATACGTGAGAAAAGTAGGAAACAAATAGTTTAATATTCTATCCAGGAAAGACGAAGATAATTACTAAATAATCAGATAACGATTAGAAAGTAACTCGAAAAAGATGTACAGAAATGGTTACATCAAATCGCGTGTTCTCTCTCTAATCCTGTGTCGACTGATAGGAAACCAACTAAATGACTACCTGTCTAGTTACTAATAATGCAAGATATAGGATTATAAATTTTAAGTCAGGAAAAATGTTGTTTAATGAGTTTGATATTTCAGCTTCCAGGGCATGTAAACATTACAACACTTCCAGAAAATATTAGACAATCCAGCGTCGACAGGCACATTACGACGGAATATGTGAAGATATAACGTTTTCCATCGTTAGCGTGATAATATAACACCTTTACATTTGATTTATAAACAGACTATTTATAGATATCGACGTCCTATTAAACAACGTTGTATAATCAAACAGATTCTTAATATATCAATGTATATATATATATATATATATACATATATATATATATATAGTGTGTATATATATATATATATATATATATATATATATATATATATATATGTGTGTGTGTGTGTGTGTGTGTGTGTGTGTGTGCATTTAAAAAGGATGCGCGGAAATCTCTCAAAGGTCCTTTCGACTATCATCTCATAAGGAGAAAATCGATAGTTTTTTAATCAATAATAGTGTCAAAAGAAAGAGCAAACGGTGAATTGAATGTGCCAAAATTTACGATAGAGCGATTACAAGAAGTGAATTTAATGATTTCGTTAAAAAACGATTAAAAAGCACTACGTTAGGAGGGAAAAAAGAGGAAAACAACAGAAAGGGAGGGGGTACAAAGTTCCCCAAAGAGATTTAGCGATCTGACAAATTCCTTCCGCCGGCACAAGGAAGGTTTGCGAATAGCGATAGAGACAGATTCTAATATTTTCAGATATTCCTTGAAATCTGCTCTATGCAAGACCTAAAAAACGGTATATTTTATAGCTACTGGCACAACTTGGGTTTTCAACCCAATGCTGGCCAATAGCAGAGTCCAAAGAATTAGAGGAGGGGTAACACAAAGACTATACCCTTCCCTGACGTATTTTTGATGGAATGTGCTGGTTTATACATGTCTGCGAATGCAAGGAAGTGCGGCCTGTATAACCAGAATCACACTAGCATTTAAATTATATTACTATAATTTGTACAGAGCACACTATCCTTGCGAAAGGAAAGAAAAACAGGTCTAGTAGCATGAACTAATTTCTTTCTTTTGACGATATTATTGATGAAAAAACTATTGACTTTCTCCTGACGAGATGATAGTCGAAAGGGCTTTTGAGAGATTTCCGCGCATCCTTTTTAAATGCATTAATAAGTTTTGTACCTCAAAACATTTTTATATATATATATACACACACATATATATATATATATATATATATATATATATATATATATATATATATATATATGTGTCATTCTGAACATTGTGTCGAGTATACCTACATTTTGTTTTCCAATTTTGTATTTCAAACAAAACCTGAATTTACGTCTAAGTTTTATTTATTCAAGTTTTATTTTTACAAAGAAATAGCCATCAAAATTAATAACATTTTACTTGCATAGAGATATCTATCTCCGTTATATTTCCTTGTTTATCTGCAGTATTTTATTGGTTTAATGTTTTGTTTAAGATGAGGGATCATGTGCATTCTTTATTAATGTTCATCAGTATGGTAACTAAAAATTATGTTAGCAAATTGAATATGTGGTTGATATTTTGTCGCGTTTGGCATTACGGCTGGGTGTTTCTGGTATAGGGAAGTCGATTGGTACTTTATGTAAATACACATTCGTGTTGTTGAGAAACATTTTTAAAAATAAAAACAGATTCTGATAAACACGGTGATATATTGGAAAACAGAATATGTCTACTTGACTTAAACTCCGTTAGGGAACCTGCTGAAGTTATAGAAATTATTGTGAGACTTAGCAATAACATTTTAACAATGTCAACCCCTTCTCTTTTATAAGTCGTCCTTATGTTTTAACCTGTTTGAGAAAATTGTCTCGAAGTGACTAGACAGCAACTCTCAAAATATACTAAGCAAGTTACATTTTTATTTTTTTCATACCTATTACGTCGACGATTTCCTCTTCAATGAAAATAATAGCAGCGTGAGACATAATTATAATTAAAAAATTCCCACATAAAGATTTGGAATCAATATCACTACGAATATTTGACGTTAAGTTTACGTTATAAACAAACGTGGATCCCTTGAGAAAGAAATATTGGGCACATTACAAATGTTAATTGAGTATCCTCCAAGAAAAAGGTAGTGGTTTCTACTTAAAATACGGTATAATAACGTTAACACGCCGGTTCTCGTTAGATCACCGAAGTTAAGCGACCTGGATTTTCGCCATTACAAAATAGGTGACCATTTCGAAATACCTGGCGCTGTATGCCATCTCCCCTAACAGTGATAGGCATGCTGCTTTGGACTGCATTTATATTCTGCATACACTTTTACCTTCAGTGGAATGTGGAATACACAACGCTGGGCGGACACCACAAAAGGGATATTACCCGTTATTCGACGTTAGAGTAACAATTTAGTTTAATATACCAGATCTATCGATGATAGATGTAACTCATTATAACATCATAATTTGTTTACGTTCAGTATCTAATGTACAATAGCAATATCCAGCAAATTAAATAATAGTTTTACCAACGTGTCTTATATTATAAAGATCTTACCAGTAGATTGTGATGGCAGTAGTAATAGTTCTGAGTGTGACAGTGTACATTCATTTGCCTTCCACTGTGGATGACTGTCGTAAAAGAAAATATCGAGTAGAACTGAACATGAAAATTGAGGAAATTAAACGAAACAAAGCGTTTGTTTATGAAAAATAAATACAAGACTAACATGCCAAAATCGATGTCGAAGCAGATTTCTATGTACAGGTTTTGTTCAGTTTGCATACTTGTCAATAATATCGGGGATACTCACTTTACTGTATATATGAAATGCGTATATCACTAGAACTGATTCCATCCATCGATGTGTCGGTTAGGCTTATTTTCTATAGGAAATTGCTCTTGACAAGGCAGGAAGTACCTTGATGTAAAGAACTAAAAAGAAAAATACTACTTAGAAGACAAAAACTAGCAACAAATAAGTGTGGGATGTATAGATTTCGACCCAGACAACATCAGTTCTTCCCCCTCTTTGGAATGTAAAGACTAAAAGAAAAATAAAGGAAGCGAGAGTCACAAGTCTGCCGAAAGTTAATCCAAGGTCCACTTTCTAAACTCCTGGAATATCAATTTCGTCGTTTTGTTACACTATAATAATTCATTTTGTCAATTCAGCGTAATTTCATGATAGCATTTGGATCGGTGAACGCGCATATTTAGTGTAGAAACGTGATTTCAGATGTGTCCAATTATATACTGTAAGCGTAAAAACAGTATACGTAGATATTTCAAAACTAGATACAATGTAGATATTTACTTTTAATTCCTCCTAAACATCTGTTTTTTAAGTGTTTCTGTTGGTGTATCCCTCTTAATACGAAACTAGCATTGCCTGTCGTATTTAAGTTAATTATATTATTTTCAATTAAGAACTGCGTATTTTAAATGCACGTGTCTTATTAAAAATGGATCCACGTATTCATGTATGAGATCACTCTCGCTTGGATTTCAGGTCATCATTTTCTGCGTGTCTGTCAAGTTACGTTTAAAATAGCATTTTCGTCGGTCTTAATGCTTGTTTTAAGTAGCAATTTTACTTTTCTCCGTAACGCTTAAGTTGTAATAACATGTTCAGCGCAGATTGAATGAACACATATTCCGCTATCTGTTCATATACCGAATCATGTCCGCCCAACAACATATCAGATAGATTGATGGCATTCTCGACTATTTCGTTTGAGGGCGATCGTATCGTTTGGCAAGAATTATCGTCTGATATTTTCAGACCATATCTGATAATCGTGTTTTGAAGCGGATTTAGAATTACCCGATGATTTATTTGTCATTTTGATATGGGAAACCTACTTTGAAGAGTTTGAATTACCTACTGAGGAGGTTGAATTACATAATAGGGTGTTTGAATAACCGACTGGGGAAGTTGAATTACATACTGGGGATGTTTAATTTCCTAGTGGGGAGTTTGAATTATCACTAGACACAATCCTCGAGTGTCTTCGGTCTCTCTGTACAAAAGCCTGTGAGAATAACCTGACATGATGATACGTTCCCTACAAGTAAACCCTGACCAAATATTAAAAATAACATTATATTCAAAACCCAAATAAGATCCCCTTCGATACGGCTATACACTGGCTCATACGAGGAATAGTGCACCTTTTCCAAGTAATGTTACATCAAATAACAACACTTAGCTAGAGACTCCACTAGACTAAATTAATTCTTATCCTGGAATTCAGTAACACCAAGACACCACAACACATAGTATAAAATATTCACGGGTGAATAAAGAGGAGGAAAATTAATATGTTTAACCTTTTTCACTAAGTTAACAGTTGATAGGTAACGAGGAATATAAATTGAACATTCCAATATCTATGTATCTAATATAGAGACTTAGTGTTAGCCCGGGAAAGAGGCCCCGTGATTTCTGAAAACATCTGCTGAAGTAAAATGTAACCAAGAACGTAAGTCTTACTCTGAATATATATATATACATATATATATATATATATATATATATATATATATATATATATATATATATATGTGTGTGTGTGTGTGGGTGTGTGTGTGTATGTGTATGCTTATATACTAAATAAATGCGATCCGTTGTGCTCAATTATTTCAATCACAAAAATTGAGTATCCAAAGTTAAACATAAAACATAAATAGGCAAAATCACAAGTTAGTCACTCCTTGGTCGCTATTTTACCACTCTACTTCCTCTTGTTCCATTACGGTCACGAGGTGTTTATGTGTTACTACCTGTAGTGTTATTCGCATTCATTTATAATAGACTATTCCATTTTAATACATGTGACTGTTCATGGATATATATATATATATATATATATATATATATATATATATATATATATATAAAGAGAGAGAGAGAGAGAGAGAGAGAGAAAGAGAAGGGATAGTCACTTAAGCTACAATCATGGAAACAGTATAAATCATAGTCGCACATGACTTTTTCATATTGATTGATCATGATGTACAAGAAAAAAGTCTATAGACACACTCTCTCGCTCTTTCCGTGTCTCTTTCGTTCACACATACACCCCCCACACACATATTGTATATACACACTCATAAAGAGAGAAAAAAGAATGAGAGATATAAGTATATATATATATTCTTATGCGATACAAAATTATTTTGTACTACAATTCATACATCAGTACTTTAATGTTTTTATATATTAGTAATTATAAGCATTTCTGATCAGAAAAAACAAAAATAATCGTCGACTTTTAACCGAATGCTTTTAGGTGGCTAGATATTTCTGATGCGATTGCTTGCTTTGGTATTTGCTTTTTTGCATCTCCTTACCATTTGAAATAGTGTTGTCCCGAGAATAGAAAAGGGCACGTGTTTTACTCACTAACATTTTCGGGGCTATATGAAAGTACATATATTTATTTCTATACATAAATACACACTGGTTTTTATTACACAGTGAATTATATTCAGTATAAAAAATGCCAATTAAAACTGAATATTACTATGGAGTTATAATTTCATGATCTAGGCCGTGTTTTAGTATATCTCTATTAATCCGTTCTATAGATAGGATATTAATAGTAATATTCCGAGTAGTATTGAATCTGGGGTTTGCACATCTTTCTAAAACGCTATCATAACCAATATATACAGTACTCACACAGCTATCCTTTCGCGTCAGTTAAGCTGAGAACAATGGCAAATATGGGGAGATTCAACACACTCTAGTGGCACCACATTTGTTTATTGTCACCGCTGCTATTTTAAAATAAGGTTAAAGTCCAACCTTTAGCTTCCGATTAAGTTCAAATAGCGAACGATGCGGAGTAATCCCTCTTGAAAGTGCTCAACACTACATTATCCTACAACACCCATCACTTGACAATCGTTTACTTATAAATTATAACAAAAACACATTTTCATATTCTAGCTAGTGGCATTATCTCAACTAACATCGATTTGAATTATTCTTTATCTAAAGTTTACAAAATAAAACATTCCGTATTTATCTGGCAAGGTAGAATCAAATAGTGGTGCGTGAGATACATCGCTATTCATGTCTAGGTTCGAAAATCCCAACTACATAGTTATATATCTCAGATATCTATACATATACTAGATAACCATATGCATATATATATATATATATATATATATATATATATATATATATATATTAGTAAGTTTTTGAAAGGCTGTGGGCAATGCAATTCCGGGTAAGATGCAAGTTGAAAGGAAAGGAACAAAAACAATAAAAATAAATCGAATACGATATAAGACTTACTATTTATTTTTCCTTTTTTTTCCTTTTTTTTTTTTTTACATAACAGCAAGAGTGTTTTAGCTGTTCGTGTGATGTCCGGGTGATTAAAAATCACTATTTGATATTTCGGGAAAAGACATCCCTTTTTCAAAAATAATTAGACCAGAAGAAGAATAATATTTTATTCTTCTCCGACTGTGTAGAGTATTATTCTCTACACAGTCGGAGAAGAATAAAATATTATTCTTCTTCTGGTCTAATTATTTTTGAAAAAGGGATGTCTTTTCCCGAAATATCAAATAGTGATTTTTAATCACCCGGACATCACACGAACAGCTAAAACACTCTTGCTGTTATGTAAGAAAAAAAAAAAGGAAAAAAAAGGAAAAATAAATAGTAAGTCTTATATCGTATTCGATTTATTTTTATTGTTTTTGTTCCTTTCCTTTCAACTTGCATCTTACCCGGAATTGCATTGCCCACAGCCTTTCAAAAACTTACTACTACTATACCCAGCAATGCTTCAAGCAAACTACCATTCTCTACTATATATATATATATATATATATATATATATATATATATATATATATATATATATATATATATATACGTGCATTGGTGGTTCCTAGCTATATATAAATATATATATATATATATATATATATATATATATATATATATATGATGGCCTCTCCCGTCGATTTCGACGTATGAGTGCCCCACCAGGGGCTGCCCGCGCGTGAATTTGTGATTGCAAGGGTTGCGCAATCTTCAACAACCGATCTCCTGAGTCGGCATTGCTTGATTCCAATGACAAGTAGTAATACAAGACTACTGGAAAGAATGGCGAGATAAGCAGAGAGCACACACAGCACCTGGTATTCCCAAATGGTCACCCATTTAGTACTGGCCAGGCTCGACGTCGCTTTACTTCGGTGATCTAACGGGAACCGGTGTGTCAACGTGATTGTGCTGTATATATATATATATATATATATATATATATATATATATATATATATATATATATATATATATATATATATATATATATATATATATATATATATATAACAAACAAATATTAATAGAATGTTATTGGCAATAGAAGTAATGGAATTTATCAATGAATAAAAATGGAATCAATTTTCGTTTCCTGATATGATTTCACAGATAATTTTTCTGGTAGCTATTCTCGTAGATCATCTAATAATATAATCTGATATCGATAGCTAACGGACATAACAGACACAATCTGAATCCAATAGCAATAAGGTAATGGCACTTGTTGAATAATAAATCAATCTAACTGAAGTCGAGTGAGAGCTTTCAATGACCAGAATAAAATATCTTACACAACGGGGATTCGTGCGAGGCTTTAATAAATAATACAATGTATATTTTCAATATAATAAAGCATGATTTTATGTCTCAATTTTCTTGTTTGTTATATGTCATGTCAATTGTGTCCGGGTCATTTAATGCCGAGTTCAGCTAATTTGTTGATGTTTTTATAGTTTAATTCTCTATCTTAAGGTATTTTTAAATTCAATTGCTTGTTTTATTATTTAAATCAGTTTTCTTGTATTATCTTATTCTGTCAATTTGTTGCGTGCCATTATGTTATATTATTTATATTAATTTTATTAGAATAATATTTTAATTAATTTTCTGACATACTGTTTTAATTGTTGTCTGATATTATACCATAATTTGAATAAATTTTATGACATTTTATGATTAGTGTTATGATATTACGTTTGTTTTTTTTAGTTTTACGACATTGTATTATTATTTAAATTACGTTTATGACATTATGTAATATTTATATTAGTGTAATGATGTAATTTCTCCATTTTATATGTTTTATGGCATCATGTTATCATTATATCTTCCAAAAAGGATAGCATATTTTGTGTCGAGTTTTCTACTATGTGTTTTCTAGTACAGGCTATTAGTCTAGATCGATTGACCAATCGTCACCAACCTTTGTTAAAATATGTCGCATTGACTTAGAGCTGAATTAATTTTGAGAAATCTTGTAAAAGAGATCAAGGTCAGAGTCGAGACAAATGAAAACATTTTTGGCGATGCCTTTTGTTCTGTTCATCGTATTAACTCACTACTAAGCCTCTATTGTAGCCAGTGCCATTCCGCATCTTTTGACATTAACCCCTGACATTGATATTGAGATTGATACTTAAACAGATTTCCTATTTTCTATTTTTTCAAATCCGATGTATAGCTCTGATGCCAAGACCATGAAACATTCCAGCCTGATAAAGTATGTATATTTTCAGTGTTCAACACTCCATGGTATGCCTGTTGAAATACTTTATAAGATTATGGGGAAGTAGATATTATTATGCAGGAGGTTGCAGTCTCATGGCTGACTTATATTCTTGTTTCAATCAGTTTTGTGGCAGTTTATTATTTGTATATATTGTATGGCATTAAGTTATTACATTCATACTTTTGTACCAGTATATCATTATAATTCTTTGCGCATAAACACTGTATTTGTAAGTTTGTACCAAATTAAATGTAAATTTACGAAACGTTGTAATGATTTATGTTATTCATATCATCAAATAGTTATGTGTTAATTAGTGCTGTGGTCATATATTCGTTCATTTAAGACCCTGGAAACGGGTGAGAGCTCTATTTAGTTTATTAATAGTACCCTCACAATTACTACCATGTCGGTTTAAAATGGATCTACAATTATTTTGGTTAACAAACGGCCATAGTTTAAAAAATTTATTTCAGACTTTCTGGTTGTTTTTTCACTATGCAATATTTTATAAACACCGATTATTCTAAGCTAACATAACAACCAAAATATAAATCTATATTCATTATCTGGGGACACGCTAGCCCTGAGTCAAATCGTGTATAATATCATTAGTGTGTGTGCGTGCTTTACTTACGCATTCTACAATTAAGTATTAATTGAATGTAACTTTGGTTTCACGGAGTCAAATCTGTACTAGTCACGAAAATTAGCTTACCGACGTTCAGAATGTTCATCAGCTATTAATGGAGAACATTTATCTAGAACCCCCTATCAAAGGGACGCAATTACGTCCTCCACGTCAATTTTAAATCGGTCTTCACCATAATAACAATGGTCTAGTAAACTTCACGGGGAAATATGTATATACCTCTTCTGAGTAGATAATTAAGCAGATTATTTGATTGATAAAAATTTGCAATAATGTAAAGAAAATACAAAAACAACATTTGTTAAATTCAAAAGTGAACCTATGGTTAAGTTGTAAATTCTAAAACACCAGAAAAACTCCTTTTACTTAAATATTCGTAAGCATAGAAAACGAATACTAATTAGTTATTGACAAAGTATGAAATTTCCTTAGTAGATGAAGACTTGCGTTCAGAAATGGAAATCGGGATTTCAAACGATGTCCGAACTGAAACTTAAACAGTGCGATGAACATGCATCACGCCGTTCATATAAGTCGTCGATTTTAAAATCCATAGAAAAGGCGAAAAAAAAACTCGTACACGACTCTCTTATTGCAATAGACCCGTTTGGTTTAAATTTTTACTGAAAAGTGGTATACACTATATATATATAAATTCATATATATGTATATATATATATATATATATATATATATATATATATATATATATTGATTTATATAATTAGTATTGAGTTGAACTTATTTAGTTACAGGTTCACTCACAATAGTTATTCTAATAAAAAAACAATACAGCTGCGTCATATTTACGACTAGAGAGCTGTAGTTAGTTAGCGTACTGAGTAAGTATTTAAGAGCATCAGAAGACTGTTACTAACACATATCAGACAATAATTTGTTCGACCTTTTTAGCGTATCTGTAATATCTGAAAAAGAAAGGCTATTTGCGTTCGAAATTAAAAAAAAATGTTTGTATATTCTGATAACATGCAGCTTCATATATATATATATATATATATATATATATATATATACGTATAGTTTTACAGCAAATTGTTATGCTTCATTAAAATCTACGGAGTTCTGCTTTTTTTAAAGATTTTCTTGGTTAAATTAAAGAATAAAGAAGAAAAAAAGCTATAAAAATGGAAGCGGAAAAAGACCCATATTAGCTAAAATCAACCTTCTGAAGACGGACGAGACGTCCGAAAGCGCTCGAGATTTGACCCAAACCATAACGATGGGTGCTATACTGCACCAGCCACTACCTCACGATCGTAAAATCGCTTGAAGGGTCGAACGACTAACCAAGAAAATCTCAAAAAAGCAGAACTCCGTGGATTTTCATGAAGCCTGTCTTAATATGTATATGTGTGTGGATGTATATATATATATATATATATATATATATATATATATATATATATATATATATATATATATATATTAGTGTAATCTTTAGAAACTCTTAACATGAAACGGTAACGTTGATAGCCGTATCAAACATTTTGAATTTGTCTTTTTGAAGTTTAATAAATATATAGTTAGTCTCATTATTCATTACGGGAATCAAACGCGGAATCCCTTGTCTAGCTTAATTGCCATAAATATATTTCCATAACTTTATATATATATATATATATATATATATATATATATATGTGGGTGGGTGGTTGGGTTTGTGTATTATATACGTGGTATAATATAATCCGACCTTTTATATAGTTCAGACAGATTATAATGAAAATAAATTCCTAAAGTGTAATTTTATTTATATACCTCCCACAGCGGTAAGATGTGACACAAGGTCGGAAAATGGGATTTGAAAAGCCAGCGCCCGAGAAGGTGAGCACTCTGGCCTAAAAAAAATGTCTGGGCAGACCCGTCGGCATTCCCCGGTAGGGGCGCTTCAGGCAGTAAGTAATAAACATACGCCTCCTCAAAGTGGGCAGGCGTAGCCTGGGAGGGTGGACCTCATAGAACTGCAACGGATAAACCCACAGACCGGCGTGAATCAAGCCCCGAACGCCAAGACAATGCCGGTCTATGGGGTGCAGTATCCATCGGAACAGATACTACACTTTGATCTTTGCCAAAAAGTAATAATAATTAATACTTTTCTAATTTTTAATCCTAAACGGAAATGAGAGAACGTTGATGAAATGAAATAGCTTTTTTCGCTGACTGAATAGCTATTAAAATCCAGCTACAACTAAAAACAAGGCTTTAAACGTAAGCATCAATATATATATATATGTATACATATATACATATATAAATACATGATTAACTTTTCATGTACATTTTCCCTATCAACTTTTTTACTTTTTAATTTTCTTTTTTCTTTCGAAGTAAACCGAGATTTTCAGTAAAACAGAAATACATAACAAACTGTAAAATCTATTCGAGAGGATTAATCACTCGAGCAGCATCTTCAAATTTAATTGGGATCGATATACAGTTTTGAATATATATATATATATCTGTTGTTCTCTCTCTCTATCTTGCTCTCTCTCTCCCCCCCTCTCTCTCTCTCTCTCTCTCTCTCTCTCTATATATATATATATATATATATATATATATATATACTATGAAAAAGAGCAGATGGCAAACAATTAGTCGTAATATAAGAATGACAGACGAACACATATAATGCTGTATCAGGTCTGTCTATGTGTGTGTGTTGATCATTTGGAGATTCAAAAACTACTTTTAAGAATTGCACTACATTTAGCATGAAATATGTTAAACATCCCGGTGTTCTCTTAAGACTATTATTACTACTACAATTACGAGTACTATAACTACTTTAACATTCAAAATATATAGGCTGACTAAACTGTTAATCAGAATTTGAATACTTTGGCATGAATCACCCTTGAGTATTTAATAATATAATTAACAATAATTAACAATAAAGTTATTATTATTACAAAAAGGCAATTTGCATAAGGCATTATCGGTAATTGCTCAATAGCATTAACAATTGGGGTTCCCTGGAATCTGAGTTACAATATGTTTTAGTAATGTCCCTCTCTTTCGATCATCATTATATGTGGTGTAATGTCTGTTTTACAATCTGTTATGTGATGGACAGTTTAAGAATTTAACTTTCAAACAAACGTATCTCTGGCCATGTCTTTATTCATATATATTTCTCTCCAATCAATCCTTATCACCTCCACCATGTTTTCTTAGGCATTCTTGTTCTAACTTACAAGGCTACATTAACTATTCAAAGAACTGTAATATACTATTTGAATGTTATCAAACTAACGACGGCCCCTGTTCTGTACTCAATTCATTATACTGTCTATCCTAAAGATTCCTCTGACGTAATCTCATCTAAGCGTGACTTTGAGACGTACATTACACATCCATCATATCATTATCATATCATTTTTCTTGATGGAACACATTATTTACTTCCAGAGAGTACCACATTGCGCACATAGACCCTTCCTATGGTCGAAAGCGGTAATGCTCACCTGTTAGTAGTTGCAGAGGCTCCTTTGGAATTAATACATCAATTATTTTAGCTCGATATAACGCTACCACCAGGTCTTTTCAGTCAGGGCTGACACAACCATTTTTCTGTTGGGGACTCATATTATTATTATTATTATTATTATTATTATTATTATTATTATTATTATTATTATTATTATTATTATTATTATTATTAATAATAATAATAATTACTTATTAATAATAATAATAATAATAATAATAATAATAATAATAATAATAATAATAATAATAATAATAATAATAATAATAATAATAATAATAATAATAATAATAATAATAACTCGAAATATACCAGCTCAGGATGACAAAAATAATTATATAAAGAGAAAAGTTGTGTTTTCCCTTTACAAAGAATGCAATCAAGATATAATAATACTAAACCTTATGTCTATGTCTCTTTTTTATCAAAATCCATTACATGATTTTGAATTTATAAAATATCTAAAATGTAAGGCTTGCGGTGTCTTTAAAAAATTTAAATTCAGAGAATGTGAATGACTGTATATAAAATTCAAAGAAAACATGATATCTTTTGTATTTTCAAATGTGATTTGGCCTCCATTTACTCCCCATAAAACTCATTTAAATACGTAATTTTAAGAAAATGACATTCGACATATATTTGTAAATTGATTATTCTGCCTACGATTAAAATTTCATTATCATCTGTATATTCACGAAGGCTTTTCGATCGCCATTTTATCCACTTTGCATGAAAATAAATTAGATTTAATAGAACCTGTATTTGCACATCTTAAATTAATAATGATCAGTATATTCGTTTCAGAGATGTGTATACACAGTAAATAAACTTGTAAACATACCTACATTGTGGCTTATACTATAAATATACTCTATTGAAGATTGTTGCCTAGTTACATTAGAAAAAATCAACAAGGTGAATTCATAGAATTCAGTTCTATTCCGGGGTAGTGGACAGAAAACAATACATATGATGTAAATCGGGTGTCCTAGGGATAGGTGGCTATATTGTTTGTAGTATGTACGTCTGCGATGAAGTTTTGAGTTATATATGGATAATACTTATCATATAGGAAATTGAACAACAAAATACGAAGTGTATGTATTAGCTGATATATATATCTATATTTATATAGAGAGATCTCGTCATATAAAACTATATGTGTACATATCTTCCTATTAAAAGGAAGAAAATATCTGGTGTTAAATGTTGTCGGCGGGGACACAGGTTCATCTGTAAGTATGATTACACTAGTCGCATCGCCCGTTATACATACATTCGAATATAACGTTTATATTAGTCCTTTTCAGATTGATTAGTTTTTAACTCAGTGGCAATATAATCATCTGGACGTATTGTTCCCTGAACCACTACTCATCTGTGTATATACGAACTGACATTACTGCAAGTGTTCGTATCAACGCAATTTAAAGGCATTTAGTTTGTAACTGAGATGCTGTAAAGTGTTTCATGACACACGATTAAGTTGGTGTTGTCAGGTTTCTTAGGCCGCAGATAGAGCAAAGTTTGAGCCCGATGCGTGCCATTAACGGTATTATAAACAGTGTGAAATTGACGCTAAAAACGCCGTAGATTAATTTCGTCACCTGATAGCAGTTTGTATTTATAGATGTACGTTATTCATACAAACATGAACCTTATATATGTATGATATGTAAATTCCTTTATCGATTAGTATTTAATATTCAAGTTTGGTGGGGGTAAACATTTTATTTTTATTTAGCTGTCATTTTATGAGGTTGAAACATCAAAAAGCATTAACAAGCTGATTAAATTCAGCATGTAATAACTCGAAAGTGTTAAAATGCTTATGAAAGTTATGTATTCTTTCACAAAATTGTGTCGAATAACACCCTTTATGAGTAATTAGTCTTACAACACGCAGTTGTTATCTGCGTGTGTTACGCCGATTGTAGTATCGGATAACACGTTGTCATAATAGAGCTTAGAAAAAGATGGAAAAATAAATTATCCCAATACGTAATTTGATGTCGCAAATACATTTTGCAGATGAGGATAGTTTGGCCATAATAAATTAACTGGTTTCATTGCTGGTGTCAACTTTTAAATCATAAGACAAGCTCTACCGACATCCCAAGCATTTTCCAAAAGAATTAAGTATCTTTTTGCATGTAAACTAAACACCCTGATAAAAAACAGAAATAATGTGACATATGAGCTGAGCCTAACTAACGACAACATTATAAAAACAACATTATAACAAGTTTAGGGTTGATCAAGTGTGAAATTGTCTGCGATTTTTTTTCTGGTTACAAAAAACATTGATGTATTGAGTAAGTTAACAACATAGTCTTCTGTGTCTTCGGCCAGTTGGTTTACGTATGTCTTTACGTAAACCAGCAGAAGACACAAAATGCACATATCAAAAGCTATCTCGCGAGATTGAAGATACAGATGAATAGCGTAAGAAAGTCAAGATAATCCAAGACGCTAGAACGATTAAATCATGGTGATGATGATGATCACTCAAATTCACAGGTTCTTAAAAATGAACCCATTTAAATTAGTTATATAGTAACAGCGGTATTCTGTGTACATTTGTCTGTAAGCCTCTATCTACAGAGTCGTCTAGAAAACGACGTGGTAATTTAAAGGTCTTAGAAATTTATAACTTAATACGCAACTAACGTGGTAGGTGATGATACATGAATAAATGTATATGATGTAAGCTGTCGATATTCCAAGCTAGCTTTTAGCCCCAAACACGTTTAAAATGCTAGTTTTAGTAACTAGAAAGATATCTGTCAATACCGTGATAATATTTTGGTAACCCGCGAAATTATACAACCAGTGGTGTGCAAGTATATCACTTGCCTACACATTTGCTGATGACACCACGCTCTAATATATACATGTAGGCAGAAAGAACGTACACATACGGTACGCAATATCTGGATCCTAAGCAAAACAACCTCTAGTATGTAGTGGAATGGGGACTTAAATTGATGTAAACATTTAATTCTACTAAGACAAAGCTTCTTTCCATTAACAACTATAAAAGTATTGTTCAAACACCGATTGCCATGGTATATAAAACCCGACCGAAGAGATCATCATTCAAACTCCTCGGCCAACAATTCATAAGCCATATGAAATGTAAAAATACATAGAAGATATTACCAAGGATGCTGAAAAGATGGGCTCCCTCTATTGCACTAGAGAGTTTCTTACACTTGTAAGTATCCTATATATCTACAACATTCACCTATGCATTGAGTATTGTTGCAATACAGGGGCTGGATTATCAACCACTGTATCTCAATAGTATACCCTACCCCAAAAAGAGCATCTGATCTAATAGATCCCGCACTGTAAATAAAGCTCCAACCCCTGTCCCGTCGTAGCAAAGTTTCTTCTTTGGTCTTGTTTTACAAGTACTTCAATGAAATATTTTCAGATAAACTTGCTTCTCTGGCGCCTCCCTCAACTTAAATACCAACGACTAATACAGCGAGCATCAAAATCTCACCCTTTTCTATTGTAGAGATAAAAAAATGCCAGAAAAGAGTTTTACTCTAATAGTGTTTTCAGTCGAACTGTTAGCATTTGGAATTCTCTCATATTCTCTTCTTCCTTAACTGCACTAAAATGCAAAAATATAAATGCAGTCTAAACAGAAATCTTTCTGCTAAACTCTCTACTCAGAGTGCCCCTGTAAGTATGATCTCTAATTCACAGTAGGCTCTTAAGTGAGTTGTTTGGAGTGAATAAAAGTATAAGATAGAAAGTTATCGTAGTAAGGAAAATATATTGACCACATAAACAAAAGTACACTACTTGACAAAGAAAGAAGAGTTAATGTCTGTGAATATAGTACCATGATAAACTAACATATACTACACTACCCCAAAATGTAGAGGGACTGTCTGGGATGAAAACCTCATGACAACTGAACATGACCACATATCAGAAATTACACTACTTCCCAAAGAAAGAAAAGTTAATGCCTAGGAATATGGTATCATAACAAAACAAACATATACTACACTACGCCAAAATGAAGAGCTAATGCATGGGATGAACGCCTCATGACAACTAAACAGATCTTGCACAATCCTAAAAAGAAAAATATAATGTTTTGGAGTATTGTCTAAAAACAACAGTACAGATACTACACTACTTTCTCCCTAAATTGATCAGTGGACGATAGTTCAATAATGCAATCAATTAAAGTAATATTATAGTGTTGGATTAAGATAGACATATACTAAATCTCAATTAGCAATTAATAAGTTGATTTTATAAGCCATATATATTTCATATAAAGACCATACATTTAGACGATAACTGTAATAGAGATAATTAAGAATAAGAACATCGATGTTTATAAACATACAATTTCTTTTGGGTAATATGTAGTTGTTCTATTACATGTGTTCTCAAAGACCACACACAAACCGTCTATGGTGAGAGATAATTATGACATTTCCCAAGGTAATACATATAAATAGACTGATTCTCGCAGGCGGGAATATTGTGTTCGAGTTGAACGACTTGAACTGCTTCGTACCTCAGCGCTATCGATATTTAACTAGAGGTAAATCGGTCAGCTAAAAGATGGCTGCCATTTAAACTCGAGTAGACATAAGATAAGCTTTTCAATTTTATTTTGGTTTCATTCTATACGCTGGATGCGTAGTGTATTTGAAGTGATGTTTAGCTATTAAATAAACAAACTATATCATACTGACAAGGAATGATATGTTCATCATAACACATATGAACACGCGCATACACACACACATACATATATATGTGTGTGTGGGTGGGTGTTTATCTATACATGCAAGATGATGGGCACGAATTTGTTGTCTTTAAAATATATTTGTATTATTTAATACTTAAATAACACTTCTAATACATCATATATATATATATATATATATATATATATACATATATATATATATATATATATATATATATATATATATATATATATGCATATACATATATATTTAAATTCATTTATATAATTGGATCCAATGGAAACGTTTTCCACACTAATATATTCCTGAAACTGGTTTTATTTATCAAGATCAAGTGATCCTTAGTTATTTCGAAAATCATTTCGACTATAGTAAACTTTAAATAGTATAACACATTGTGAGGTGTGTTTTTCGTTCTATTTCTGATTCCACACACACAGTAGTTCAATGTGTGTAAATCTGATTATTTTACGTGCTTATAGAAAGGTATAACTTGCTACTTTATTTCATGATATATAATCAAAGCGATTATGTTACGACTTCTATTGTAATAATCAGTACTACTGCTAGATGTGTATACATATAGTAAATAATAGTAAATAGTAGAGGAATGTGCGCTTTTCAATGGGACTCACTCGCATTTTACAAACTCAGAACACACACAAATGCATACATAATTATGCACAACCATACTGTGAACATTTTTTGAACTACTTTACTAAGAGGTGTATTCTTTTTTCTTCTTAAATCGTCTCAATTAGGCCAACACCATATTGGGTATTGTCAGTTGTTGGGGTTCTTATTCCGGTATATAATTCCCCTGATGAACTGCCAAACAAGAACCTGCTTGAGTATAGAAACACGTGTAGGGAAAATATTTAACTTTAAAAAATCTGAAAAATAAATAAACTATGAAAGGAAAAAGTATTTTGTTGTGATGAATGATTTTTTGAACGAAATGTTTTGGTAAACCTTAAGAAAAGGACACACATAAATATATATATGTATATATATATATATATATATATATATATATATATATATATATATATATATATATATATATATATATATATATATATATATGTATATATATATAGAGAGAGAGAGAGAGTGAGAGAGAGAGAGAGAGAGAAAGAGAGGGAGAAATTCCCCGACTTTGGTATGTGACTGCTGTAAACCTGTTTTGTCTTGAAGACTATATTTCTAAACGATTGTCGTTATTGTGCTCTTTTAGCCGATTCCCATGAACGTTTTAGCTAAAATCACTATTTAATGATACGAACGTTGTAACAGTTAGATTGAGACATATATTGTAGACGTTTTTATTGACACGTTTTAACCTTTATTGTTTTTGTTTGTTTGACTCCTTCGAATTCATTTTGCAGTTTTAATTATGTATAGAGAAAGAGAATAAGAGGAGAGATTAAATAAATTCCTATATAATGCGGAATGTATACATGTCTCATGTTATACATTTTTTATTGGTGGGTAAGGTCACCTATCTCATGAATCCATAATGAAATGTGTTGTGCATAGGATATCTGAGTAAAGTAATGTTTTTATAGCGCCCCTATATAAGTATCCAGCTAACCATTTAACTTATCAAGAAACAAAAGTATATTTTACTGGGGTTATTTTTCGTCAGAAGTAATAAAATAATGAAATTTATATGAGTTAAAATAATAAATGTAAATATATAGAGAAACGTTTTAAAAATCATAATTTCAAATAGTTTTTTTAACAGTACATTTTCAGATTATTGAATCGTGTTTAAAAGAAACAGTGCAAACAAAAACGCCTGCAAAATAAGCCTTAGAGAATTATGTGAGATGGTCGAAAAGCGATTGCAGCAACAAATTTATAATCTAGTTTTGAGGCTCGAATTTGAGAGTATTCTGAAAGTGCGAAGTCTGCGTTTAGTCGCCATTACTCCCAGGAGCATTCTCACGTGAACTGAGGATTACATTCCTAAGTTAAATAGAGTTTTCCCTGGACAGGGCACTAAACTAACCCTAACAGCACCCCACCAACCTACATAATTGCCCAATGGTAGAAAATACTCAATATCCCTAGTAATTTCCTGGGTATGACACAAGACTCCACTCAATAAGACTGCTTGAATGTGTGACGTCACGTATTAATTACTACTACTACTCCTATGTTCACCTTGACTCTGGTGGTAGTCCATATAGTTTCAATTGAAACTATGTGTTATGGCCTATCTGTTTAAGACAAATTAATATACAAATGGCACATGTACGATTTAAGGCATGAAGGTTCCGTCGATACTTAATATGACGTAAACCCACGAAACCAGCCAAACAAATAAATAATTTACTGAGCGATCGAACAGAATATTAATTACAAACTTTGTTATGTTAATTTATTTTATTGTCACATTTTATTATAGGTATAATGTATTTGCAACCGACGTGATTATTAAAATATGCCATCAATGCATTGGAAACGTTAATTTATTACCTATTCTCCAGAAGAACAATGAGTTGCATCGATGAATAAAATAGAAAAATAATTACAGTCTATCGTTTACAATAGTTCAGCAGTAAATTATACGAAAACGAGTAATGTGTTGCAAAACAACAAATCTAACTAAAAATATATGTCACATTCTAGTATTCATAATAATGACAGGAAAAACAAATACACATAACAGGATAAATTAGTTGCTAACAGAGAAAGTTACGGTGAATGGGTGCTAGGAGAATATAAATAGTGGCGGGTGGTAGTACCATCCAGAAATCGACATTCTGTAATTCTCAGTATGTTTATTTTAACCCTAATTTCAAAGAAAACATGCGATAACTAGTGTTCCATAGCTGTCGCCTGAACATTAATGAGCGGTTGAGTAACAATGATAATGGAATCAAGTAGAGAGTATTTAAAATGCAGGAATGCATGCTTTCACTCAGAGAACTAAACCCTATTTTACCAGCAAGATATAACTAGTTACTCCGACATGCGACCCTTAATTGAGTAGCGATTAAATTTAACATATGGTGAATACAGCAAGAAGCGACCACAATCACGCTAAACAATCCCTGCACGTCGAAGAAATACCAATTAAAAAGATTGGTCAGAAAAGAGATACTCGAGACCGTGTCAGATATATTAAAATAACTTTCGTAAAATAAATGACAGCAAACAGTAAAAAAAAACGATTTTTAGCACGTTTTAATTTTTTTGTAGTTTTACTTTCTTTAATTCGTTATGTATGTGTAACAATCAGTATAATAAATAAGAATAACGATAACCATATGAACTTGTATTATTTATACTATGTATATTAAGTTTACGTGATACAAAAAGAAACACCTGCATCAGACGGAAAACTGGAGTAAATGACAGCATTACCACAATAGCAATGGAAAACACATAGATGAGCAGGTCACCTTTCGAGATGTACACACAACAAGTAGACATATAGAGCGAGAGAATGGAACCCCGGGCAATGGAAAATACCTAAAGGGAGGCCAAACACTCGGTGGAGAGACGACCTTTATAGAGAACTGGGTACTACTGGGTCAATCTTAGTAAGTGATAAAACAAAGTAGTCAGAAACCAGGGAGAGGTTCCTCAGCAATGATTTATGAAAAAAACTCTAATGTTGATGATGGTGATGGTGATGGTGTTGATGATACTGCTGCTGCTGCTGCTGCTGCTGATGATGATGATGATGATGATGATGATGATGATGATGATGATGATGATGATGATTGTATATCATGGTGCAGAGTAAACATTTAATAACACTGTTTTAAAACAAATATCCTATACCCCTGAAATGAACAGTTTTAATATAAAATGAAAAAAAAACATTTGATTCAACGAATACTTGTTTACAATTTTAAGTCGACAATGTTGACAGAATATTCTTATTGACTTATATGTGAAACAAAGATATAGGGGAACGTCTATTAAAAATCAGGGCACTCCAGATTGAACAAATGTAAAAATTACCTTATTCAGGAAATGTTTCTCGTTCTATGAATTATGAGGGAACAGATACGACAACTCGCATCGTCTATTCGCAAGAAAAGTCAGTGTCACGTATAATTTGGCAACGATAGTACACGGGGATTCTAAAAACAAGAGGTTTTGTCACCTGTTACTCGTAGCGGTAAAGTTAGAGACAAGTCAAGTATAGTAGAACTTCCAAAAAGTACGTTTTATTCGGAAAGAAAGAGAAGTCAGCATCGCTGCGACAGAACTATCTCATAGGTGATATACACACGGGAGATACATCAGAGTTAAGATCTGACTGACAATCCATCCCTAGACGCAGAAAAAAACATATTGGTCACGGTCATCTTCGCAAGCGATGGGCGAACATCATTTTTGTGGAACTCTGACTCTCCCACAAAAGCGGCACTTGAGGAATAAACAATGGTAATAATCAACCCTGTTAGCATTCTTCGGTGAGGACGTATATTACAATCGACCTTTCCCCTCTCCGTGAACGATAAAGAAATGCCCGAGATAATTGCTTTCAGATACAAAAGAGAACTGAATTGAATCCTCACGGATAACCGACATGTTTTACTTAAATTGGAGTTAGTATACAATTTCTCAGGAGTAGAGTACTGCACGTACCCTTCAAGTAAATGGCTGCATTGTATTCTCTACTCTCTTTCAATCCTCTTAAACAGTTCAAAATAACTTTGTGCAAGACGGCTTCATTTGGAGCGGGAGTGTGTGATTGTTTTTACAGGTCTACCCTAGTAAAATGTTCGCCCATATTTCATAGTATTGTTTACGTATTTCTATCCCCATAGCAGATCAGTTTCCCTGTTTGAAATTTCGGTGAACATTGAGTCATTGCTGGTATCATTCGTGTGACAAAAACCGCTTCATGTAGATCGGGATGGTACTTTTACCTTTGCATCTATTCAGACAATGCAGTTATTTTCATTATTTACTAACTGGGAGTTCTCATCCAAGACGTTATGAGTAATCGTTGAGTTGTAACAACAGTTGGGGTTTGCTGGAATCTAAGTAGCAAATCTGTCCAGATTTCTCATATTCTCTGCTTTCTTCTATCACGTTAACAAATAATGTTACAGTCTCGTGAAATTGGTGTATCGTTGATTTCTCGCTGATCACTGTTGTTGGTTTTCTCTGCAATTGCAGTAGCAATAAGTCACATTAAGATTTTACCGCTTCCTCTCTGTCGTATTTACTTACATATCTATCTCTCGAGTGTCAGTCTACTTCGAAAGTGTAATCCTTTTCTCCCTTACTCTCTCTCTTTATATATATATATATATATATATATATATATATATATATATATATATATATATATATATATATATAGATATATAACGTAGCGAAACCGATTGATTATAGATCGTATTTTGTTTGTTATCTTGAATTTTAAAGGGAATTAACATCACTAAAATTATCATAGTTCCAGACATTACGCTGGTAAATTTATAGTTTATCCAAATTATTGAAATCCTTCAATATTGTAATTTATTCTGTTCACCTTGTCTCGTATCCAACGGTGCTATTCTACAAAAGTACATTGCCATATCCTTCACACTATATATATATATAAATATATATATATATATATATATGTATATATATATATACATACATATATATTGATATATATCGATATATATATATATATATATATATATATATATATATATATATGTATATATATATATATATATATATATATGTGCAATTACCTATCTGTATTCGGCGTTATGTTCTTATTCATGTTGTTATGTTGTTTAGAAAGTCAATATCGGCTTCACTATCTTAGCTGTTTTCACCAGTGTCGTCTTCTGTATGGTGTCCCTTTCTATGACAATACATACTTTAAAGGCGATTTTTGTAATCAATAAATATAACTATATCTAACCTATTCTATTAGGGGTTTTCAGCCATAGAATGTATTTGTATATCTTTGTAGTTTATTGTAGGTTTTACTCGATTGTTTTCAGAAGAATTGCGACTTGTTTTCATTAACTTAAATTAAACTCCGCTATCAGACCAGTACCAAACGGTATATTCAGAAGTCAATTTGCAAATAATAGAAATATTAGATGCTACATCACCTTAAGGAGACGATGTGAATGTTTCTCTAATGGCTAGACATGTGGGCGTAAACGCCCAGCTACTTACTAAAACATATATAGCTATTCTCACTTACGTCTGTGTCTCTTGAATTACCCCTCTCTCTCTCTCTCATTCTAACACACACACACTCTCACTGCTTCGTTTCACTGCACTGATTTGTCAGAATGAATAGCGATATAAAATATTACATTGATTATTTCAATATCCCGGGGTGATCCAATTGAATTACTACTTTGAAATTATAAACGGACTTGATAAACATTGACATATATTTTTAAGATATTTCAAAGATATTTCAAAGAGAACAATCAATGTGACCGTCCAACTGAATAGACAACGGAATTGCTTTACTGGAGGCGTAATTAATTATTTTTAAAACTTGCGTTCGTAGATTTAACGTTCTTTAAACTATATAAAAACTATTAGTAATGTCTGTCTCTCGTAGGATCAGCTTGGAATCTTTACCATTTTGCTTAATTTCTGAGACAAGCGAAGTGAATAACTGTCGAAAGTTAAAAAAATACCCACTTTCTGTCTCCCTCTGTGTCTGTTTTTCTCTCTGTATATATATATATATATATATATATATAAATTACTATATATATATATATATATATATATATATATATATATATTGAGATTCCTGAAACAGTTTTATATATATATATTGAAATTCCCGAAACAGTTTTTCATGGTAAACAACTGATGATCCCTTAAATAATGTTAGAAGCAAACTAATATAATAACTGTAAAAAATAATTGACTTACATGAGTGATTTTCCACTGAAGGACTTCGGACTTAAGGTTTTTTATTTGTTTTTTTTCCCGTATATAGTTGTAATGGTTGAAATACTTCCGAGCCTATATATATATATATATATATATATATATATATATATATATATATATATATATATATTTAAATGATTAATTAAATTAACGATAATTAAATTATTGTTTAATAAAAACTATCGTTACAATATGAAATTCAACATATTGAATATAGCAATACATTTTAGAGATGAAAGATGAGAATAAACAAATGTAAAGATACAATATTTATTAAAATACCAGAAGTTCAAAGCAGAGTGTTTCATATCTTTAATCCATGGATTTTCAAATACAAATTAATTTAATCAAAGGATTAAAAACCGATAATGTAATTGTAAATATTATCGGCAACAGTTAACTTTGTAAACTTAATGCACAAAATAAGAAAACTAAAATATTAACAGTTTTTTTCTGAGATGAAAACATAGAGTGTAGGGTAGTCACCGTCACAATATGACGCAAAAGCATATCACTCCCAGAAATATAACTTATACCACTAATACGAATGATATAAATAATAAAAACAACACCCAATATAACAAACACAGTTATTTTAGAGAAGTGGACACGCTTGTAAAACCTCAAATTAAAAATCAACGTAATCGTTTAAGGAGGTAGAAAATAATTTGATTGAAACTTTCATACACTAATGATGTTAAAACTAATTTCTTTAAGGAGTTCTTCAAAATAATTGAAAAGTCATTTAAATACCCACACAGATATAGTACTATCTTAAATAAAAACACCATTAAGATCTCGTACTCCACAATGTCAAACTTAGCCTAAACTATAATAACTACTAAAAATAAGAAAATTAAATATACCAAATCAATCATTACCTCTTCTACGCCTACTAACAATTGTAATTGCCATAACCCACCACTATGTCCACTCAATAATAGTTGCATACATAAAGATGTGATCTAAGTATGCAGTGTAACCAAATTATCCAAACAAACAACTGATCCTAACAATATCACTGAATCTCCATCACTCCAACCAATGCAACCGTTTGACACCAGAAACATGCACCTTAACAATCCCCACAACACCCCAACAACCACTGACAGAAAAAAAACTTTATTACTAATAGAACAAACATACCAGCTATTTAAACATTCATAGGCTCTACCCCCCTCAACCAATAAAGAGACGCATTTCCTCGCACATGTATTCATTTAACAACAACACCAATAAAAATGTCTCCTAACAAACATAGTCAAATATTTTGAAATCAAATAATAGCCATTCTCTCTAAAATGGTCGATCCAAAAAAACAAGCGAAAGAACATGCCATATTTGCACTTCTGAAGTACTAACCATTATCACCGCTACTAGAATGTCGTTAACTTAAGAAATGAGATAAGTTCATACTGTCGCCATAATTTTTTTTAAATACACAAAATTTATACCCCCAATAGACACCCCCGCCACAAACCCCATACTTTGACCCAATATGAAGATATACCCCTCCCGTTGCTGTATAGTGCAAATATATGTCTTACCTCTATGTAATCATACTAAACGAGATATGTAGAATCATTATCTCAAATTATTTAAGCTTTAACTTTACTCTTACCCTATCTACCAGTATAACATACGTCTAGTATCCCCCTGATTGATATTAATCTGGATGGTCATGTGCCTATGCGTATCTATCAGCTCCGAACTTCTGCTAAAAGTTTTACTTAGATACACGCCTGGCTGATGAAAAAGAGGTTGAGTTTCGAATCATTGCCAACATTTAAAAGGCGTATATATATATATATATATATATATATATATATATATATATATGATTGGATAGTATGTGTGTGTAAGTGGGGGGCATATGTATATATATATATATATATATATATATATATATATATATATATATATATATATAGATATGGGTATATGTGTGTATGTACAAATGTGTGTATGTACGTACCTGCCTGTGTCGGAGTATGTCCGGAATGACTCCCCCATATGTATTTGTTCGCGTGCATGCGTGATGAATATATATACATATATATATATATATATATATATATATATATATATATATATATATATATATATATATATATATATATATATCA
>OY744519.1:94739395-94744395 GCA_963556195.1 Sepiola atlantica
ACCGCAGCAAAAAAGCAGTTTCACAGGGAATATAAATTAAGTTAAGTTTTATTTTAATATTATGTTAAATATATGATTGGTGTTTAGAATATTTGTGTAATGTTGGTTAGGTGTATGGTGTTCGATAAACTGTTAGTTTTGATAATATATATATATCATTTTTTATTTTTTATTTTTTTATTTTTATATTTGAATATTTACTTTGTTTTATCTTCGTATTTTTATTTTGTTTATCTTTCTATCGTAATTTAAGAATTTTAATATAAAGTAAAGTAATTAGTCTCATATTTTAAATATTCTAGATCTATCTACTTATCGATTTCGATTATCATTTATTAAAGAAGTGTTATTAATTACTAATTGTGAGTTTCGTCAAATTAGATTAACGAATTAACTTATTAACTTGATATATTTACTATAAGATAAAGGGGAGTAACTCTAGATTTTTTTAAATATTTTTTTTATAATTAATTTTTATTTATTTATTTTTTAATTTTTTTTCATTAAATTTTTTTTGGTGGAGATCTGTATAACAATATTAGTATATATATACAACATATATACACATAATGCATATATACATATATATATACATATCTATGTATTATTGTTTGTTTAATTGTTTATGTATATATATTCATCAATTTCTTTACATATTTGTTTGTTTTTTTTGTTTTTTTTTGTTTTGTTTTTTTATTTATTTATTTATTTATTATTTATTATTATTATTTACTTGTTTAATTTATTTTATGAATTATTTATTTAATATTTGCATGTTATTTGTATACATACATTCTATATGTGTTTGGATTTATTAATTAATAATGCTAGGTTATGGGGTGACTTATTTTGGTGGGTTAGAAGAGTATGTTGAATATGGTTTTTGGTTTGTGGTTGAAAGTGTGTAAGGATGGAAGTTCATATGGGGAGGGGCCTGTTTGATTGTTTGGGTGTGTGGTGAGTTTATTATAGGAGGTGAGTAATGAGTGAAGTGGTGGAAACGGACTCTGTTAAGTGTTAGATATGGGGGTTGGTTGGTGGATGGGCGGTAGATATTATAGAATGAAAGGTGAGTAGAGCTCGTGACGTTGATTGAGTGAGGGGTTTAATCTGGAGATGAGGATTGATTCTGTGATTCCAAGGTCACCAATGTTTCTGACAGACGCTAAGATGGAGACGTGAATATCGCGCTGAGTGTTTGAGCAAATCTCTATGTGTTTGTGGAAAGAGGATATACGGGTATTCAAGTGCTCCTTTATGCGCAAGTGTAGCGGTCTTGTAGTGTTGCCGATGTAAAATTTTTTGCATTTATTACACTGTAGTTTGTAAACACAGTTAGTGCGAAGGCACAGACCTGTGTTGGAGATAGGGCAATTGGCCAGGGAGCAGGGTTCGGGTGTGTGGTTAGTGTGTTTATTAGATAGATGTTGGCGTAAGGAGGTGCCAGTATGTGTTAGTTGTATGTTAAGGTTTTCCTTATGTATTGCCTTGCGGATGGAGGTGGTGATCTTATCGCTGAAGAAAGGGAGTTTTAAGAAGCATGTGTTAGCGAGGGTGCGGTGTCTACGTGTTTTGGGCTTATTTAGGTGGGCTATGGTGGGGGCGGGGTAGCCATTATTTTGGAGGGTTTGGTGGAAGTTTTTAGTGTGTGATATTTTGTCAGCAGCAGAAGAGCATTTATTTTGTATTCGGGTGATTTCATTATGGGCATAACTTAATTTGGCTTTTGTGGGCAGGGCAGACTTATAGTGTATGAAAAGGTTTTTGCAGGCAGGTTTCCTATAGAGGTTAGTGTGTATAGAGCCATCTTCGGTGATGTTAAGGTTGAAATCAAGGAGAGAGAGTGAGCCGGACTCGTTTGGGTGTTCTATGGTGAATTGTATGTGGGGGTCGGTGTTGTTGAATGTGTTGAATATTTGTGTGGCTTCGTCTTGAGAGGATGTAAGGATTAGAATGTCATCTATATATCTGGAGAAGAATATATAGGAGAGGTAGGAGTTAAGTGCTCGTTGCTCTAACCGGTTCATGTAGGTGATGGCTAAGAGACCGGAAAGGCTAGAACCCATGGAGAGGCCGGAGATTTGTTTGAAAGTGTGCTGCTGAAAGGTAAAGTATGTGTTGTCGATGATGATGTATAAGAGATTGTGAATGTCAGTAGGTGTTAGTCCGAAGAGCTCTAGGTTGTCAGAGGAAGATATGTGGTCGGTGATGAGGTCTATGGCTGGGTGTGCGGGTATTGAGGTGTAGAGGGAGATTACGTCTAGGCTAAATATATAGTTGTTAGTTTGTAGTTGTTGGTGTTGGAGTGAGTGTAGTCTGCTAATTACTTGGTCGGAGCTGCTGACATGTGCGGGGAAGGTGGAGAGTAGTGGTTTGAGTAGTTGAGAGAGAAGCCAAGAGATTTTATAGAGTGGTCCTTCAATACTAGAGACTATAGGTCTAATTTGTGTGTGTGTGTTGGTCTTGTGTGTTTTAATGAGGTGGTAGAAGGTGGGAAGTCTGCTATTTTTGGTGGTGAAGTTGATTTTTTATTTTTTGGGGAGGTTACGTGTGAGACAGATTTAGGACCAGGTGTTGTTAATGGAGTTTTGGACTAATGTGGCTGAAATGTTGGGGGCGGGGGTGTATAGGTTGTTGTTGTTAAGATGTTCGAGAGCAAGTATGTTGTATGAGTCTTGAGAGATGATACAGAATTCCTTACCTTTATCAGAGGGTAAGTAAACTAGGTTTTTATTTTTCAGGTTTTCTAGGGTAAGGCGTTGGGATCTGGTGATGTTAGGGGTGATGTGGGGATGTTCTTGTTGGAGTATATCAAGGATCCTCTGTTTTAATCTAGAAAGTTTTTGATCAATTAGGTGGTTACTAGGTGGTGGGTGTAGTGGGTGGTCAAGCTGGTAGACAGGGAAGGAATTAGTAGTGTTGGTTGTATTATTAGGGATGTCTAGAGTAGGTTGATTAAATGCTGTGAGCCATTTGAGGTGATAAGCTGTTCTACAGAATTGAGTCTCGATCTTAAGTTTTGTGTGGTCGTTTAGCTTTTGGGTGGTGATGAATTTGGGGCCAAGGCTGAGAAGCTCAGTCTCGGCAGTAGTAAGGGAGCCGGTGAGGTCAGTGACCATGGGGGGGGGGGCTAGTGAGGTGGTTGTTGGAGTTGTAGGTTCTGGTGGTACTAGTGTTCTTGGTGATGTGAGGTTGAGAATATTTCTGGGAAAGCCAAGTGAATTTCCGTTTAAGTCGGTTTTTCTCGAGGTTGAAGCAATGGTGATAGGCATCATTGACAGCCGTAGATATGTTGTGTGTTGATTGTTCTGTGGGTGTGGATAGTGAGGAGTTGATCTCTGTGATGGTGTTGATGAGTTGATGAAGTTTACAATGGAGGTATTGGATAATTTTCTTGATACAATAGTTATGTATGAATTTTCTGGCTGGGTAAAGTATGGGTAGGTGGAGGCAGGCGGGTAGGTGGATGTTTTGTATAGTGTTGGGTGTTATGTTGTGCTTGAGGCATATTTTGAGGAAGCGGATCTGGCAGCTGGCTTTGGCACGTTTCTCCGAGAGTCGGAATAATTCTCTGGCGTATGCAAACTGTGTCTGGCCTAGACGAAGTGTTAGTAGAGAATGGTAGTTTGCTTGAAGCATTGCTGGGTATAGTAGTAGTAAGTTTTTGAAAAAGGAAAAATAAATAGTAAGTCTTATATCGTATTCGATTTATTGTTATTGTTTTTGTTCCTTTCCTTTCAACTTGCATCTTACCCGGAATTGCATTGCCCACAGCCTTTCAAAAACTTACTACTACTATACCCAGCAATGCTTCAAGCAAACTACCATTCTCTACTATATATATATATATATATATATATAAGTCAGGTTCATATGATATTCCAATCAACATGTCTTCATTTTCTTATTTTTATTTTTATTATTTCATATTTCAAAAAACATGGCATTTCTGTGAGATATAAGTTTTTACGGTCTGTTTCATTTGTCTTGTGCTAAACAACATTTTTATGTTAATATCGTCTCTGCAACATTAAGAAATCCTCAGATAAATTTACAAAAAGTATATATATATATATATATATATATATATATATATATATATATATATTAACGTTTAGGAAGCTATGACCACATCAAATATTGCGACATTACATGAGCCCCGATGGAAATAAATCTATATTTTGAGATCATATATGCCAAGTGCAAGCGATCGGCATAAAATATTTTTTTTAAAAGACATCGGCATTGCATATGTGCCTATTATGGGCATCCATTTAGTATAACTCATTTTTATTTCTTGTTCTCAAAAATATGATTCACTCCATATGAACGCATTGAGAGATTTCACACAATTAGAGAATAATCATGAATTTGTCTAAAAACTAATAATGAACAAATAATTGATACCAAAGGCAATACAGTTAGTTTTCTATCTACCTGCTTTTCTTGTTTTAATATATCTAAATGCGTTTTGATTGCATTTTAATAATTCGTCTAAATAAAATAGCCTTACAGTTCCATTTGCAAAATGGAGTAGGCGGATGACCCTGAAGTTTGTTTTGCGAATAATCAAATAACTGTCCGAAACGCCTTACTATTTACTTTCCTACTTAATTGAAAGGAGAAAAATACATTAAGATACCTTCAGACTTCGTAGACGTAATCTAATGTAATTTATTTGACCGAACTTTTTAATAGAAATAATTAAAATTTAAACGTAAATAGAATTACGCAGGTAGGTATTAAACTAACTTTTATGCCTTTAGTAATAGTTATTTGTTGACTATTTGTTTTTGACGCATCCTTTCTTTCTATTGGTTATTCTTGAGATTCGTCCAAAGTAAAAATAAATTGGTCAAATAAAAGAATTATATATGCCTGATCAATTAAAAATGGTTACTTTATGTGTTTCGCTTTTATTATTAAAGACAGAAAAATAAAAATAAAAATAAAGGACGATTTAAAAAAAAGTATGAATCTATTTTTGGGGTCATTTATAA
>OY744519.1:94749395-94801895 GCA_963556195.1 Sepiola atlantica
GCTGATTGTATAACAGCTCTGGGTAATAAATGTCTGGGCAAAGATAAGCATTGTGATTTAATTTTTGTATTTGTTGTTACTTTCATCTTATTTTTTTTATCTATTTCTTGTTTTATTTATTTCAATTAACTTCAAACCCTGATGTGTATCACTCATCATCAGACTGACAAACTGTGGTACTCTGAGTATCCTGATTAACACAGAAAAATAATTTTAAAATCCGACATGTATTAAGTATAGTTAAAAAGAAATGGTTTACCTACCAAACAATGTAATGTAAACATGATATTTTGGGTGCTTTTGTACATTATGGCCCCATCGTTAGGGTAAGTTAAGGGTTAGGGTCAAGGTCAAATGGGGAATAGGGTTAGGGGTTGGGGTATGGTTAGGGTCAAGGTAAACGTTTGAGTTAGAATAACAGTTGGGGTTTAGGGTTAGAGATAGGCTCATGGGCTAAGTTAGCGTGGGTTCTAATGTTACAAAGTAACTATTTTTGTAAGTGCTTGATTGAGCAGACAACTTACTTCCTTGTTCTATTGATATGTAACACGATCGAATTCGCATTGTTGGTTATGATATGACGTATACATACGGAACAGTTTTAACAGCGCGTGAGATATGAATAACTTTAAATGTGATACAAAACGTGTAAATGTCATAAATATTGTTGCAGATGTGCATAAAAAAGAAAATTTTCGTATTATTCGCAATGTCATACTTTTAATAACACTAATTCGTCCAACAAGTCAGTCTCTACTAATGAATCGTCATCAAATATGGCGCCGTATTTTTTATGTTACATGCGAGCACATTATGTCGACCTCCTATGGCTTACCCAGACGAATACTTCAACCCGAGAGATAAAAGGTCACCGAAACGAACCAGTTTCTGCTAAACAGATTGTCGAGATTGGAACCTTGACTTGTAGGACCGAGAACGCGAACGAGTGGAAAATACGTACCACAATTGATATAATTTATATGAACTGTGTTTCAATTATTTAATGCCCAAATTAAATAACGAGGTGTAACGATATATTTAACACTAATTCGTATGTTATCCATAACTTTGGAGATCAACTCTGATTTTCAATGTTTATTCTTTGTAAGTATATATAGAAGTTCGAAGTGTGTAACGCTTACCGGCGTTGACTCAGCATATTTCTGTAGATCTAAGAATACATTATGATGATAACTTTATAAATTTAACAGACTACGAACTCGTGCATATTTTTAGTCGTACACGTGATCGCAATTTACATGTTGCGTTATGCTGAATAACAGACAGGTGTTCCAGAAACAAGAACACGGATAATGGGTCATTTAAACTTGGATTCAATAATATTTACTAACAATTAAATCGGTTCTCGACTGGAAGACAAACATATATAATAAAAAACAGGGTAGAAAAAAGTCTTCAGACCTACGTACAAAATAAAAACTATATTAGTTTCCAATAATAAGAAGTACACACATTTCTAGGGTCGAAGAAAGGGTATAGTCGGATGCATGGAATGTGTCAGAGTTTATTTTTACTGTGTATTTCACACATCGAAATGCCAGGAGTAGAAAGTCTACGACAAAGTTGTTTGTCTCTAAGAACGGTACTGTTACAACTTAGGACCCAACCTACTAACGTAGACGACCAGAGAATTCTGAATAAAAATTCGTTTGAACAGCGTTTAAAAAATCCAAAACGAGGTTGGATGTACAACTAAAAAAAAAAGCAAAAACTAACCACAGTTAAAGCAAGGGTAGGGACAGGGTTAGAAATTTTAGGCCTTGCGCTTAGGGTTATTAAATGTTTTTCTTCTGCATGAAAATGTGTGTTTTTTCATTTGCAACTGTCTCGACATTGTGTGCAATTTTTTCTTCTGTTATCCGTTTTCTCCCTAATAAAATGGAATCACTTCTTCGGGAGACGTAATAATCTGTGCTTACTCGTAAAACTTAAGTATCGCTTTGATCTCTTTTTTCTAATTAGTGAATTTCGCGAGTAATCAATTAAAATGTTAACTTGTCTTCTTATTGTCTCGCATTCTGATTGGATAAGCACTTCGACATTTTACGCTCGTCTACGTAAACATGCAAAACCTACCAACGCCAAGCCTATTTCTGTTTTGGTCTTAATCTGCATAATACCCTAAGAACTTATGTGAGTTGTTTAAGAGTAAGGGATTGCACATACCATGCCTTGATTGACAGCTACTCAAACACATCCAATATATTTGAAATTCATGCTGGTAAAAGTAAAAGTTCCCGATTTGAGTTTTTCACTTATGAACGGAATTCGATTCGTACATTCGCACAAATTGATGAATTTACTATCCGTGAATAAATAAAAAAAAGATAACCCAAGTAAATCTGACGCATGATAAGTCACCCATAAAAGTTTGTTGAAACTGAAACTACCTATCATAAGCAAGATGAGAAAAGAGTTAACAGACGTTTACTTAAAAATAATGAAATGCTATATACCAGAAAAAGCGGTTCGATCATAACATCAATGGTTAAGTAACGGAACACAGTGATTATGGAACAAGGAGGCGGAAAAAAAACCATATAACATGTAAACAATGCACAAAACAAAATCTTCAGATATAATTATAAAATAAAAAATACACTCGTTCGCATAAGAATTTTTTAAAAGTTATATAGATTTTCAAGATCATAGTTATAGTATATTAGGATAAATTCGACATGTAAATGTTATTTACATTGTGTGTTTCTTGCAGCGATACACTATGAGGCTGGAATCACGATAAACTGTTTTTTTTTCTGAGAGCCAATGTGACCTGTTCAGGAACAAACCTGACGGAAACCGCGCCAGGATATTCAAATGCCATTCCCAGATGAACTTCTGGTCGAACACGTCCGGCATATTTCACAGTTTCGCCAGTACGAGAAATGTCTCGTTCTGAATTATTCACGCGTGAGAAGAACTAGATTTTAAACACTCGTTCAGAAGAGTCAGTCTTCTAATGTTGATTGCGAATGAATAAAGGGAGCTAACTTAGATAACTCGCGTCTAACACTGTGTTCAACTTTTAAAATTACTTTTTCATAAACTCTTATGAAAGGTATGAATCTATTACACTTTTGTGATGAAAATAATAATGTAGAAAATGTAGATAGTATGGTACAAGACAAGAATACAGGACACATCGGAATAACATAACTTTAGTCCTGACAATACATATAATGTTCATTGCCCCAAACTCATTACACTGGGTCGATACTAATAAAAAGCGGTTGGTCTTTGAGAAGCAGCTTCTATTTTAAATTAAACGGATCGCCAACAAATGTCGTATTACTACAGAAATATACATGATCGCTATATAAAGGCATACACATGTTGCTGAATACTTTACTTTTCAGTCATTGCGATCTCAGTATTCATGTTTTGTTGAAAACGTTGGTTTTAATTAGCCTAATAGATACTATGGTTGTCTATTAAATCGATTATAGCAAAATCAAATTAAATCATGTACAATTTCGTCATATATTTAAGAATAGAGTTTTGAAAGTTATGAATCTGTAATTTACTCTCATTTCAACCATGAATAAAAAAGCAACTTACAATCAATAATTTTGTAGTGTTTTGCAATTACATAAGCGCAACAATGTTGTATATATCCTCAAACAGAACAAAACAAAACTAGTATTTAAACATATCAAATAACATCGCAGATAACAGAATTAGAAAGATAGTGTTGGTAAAATACATATTTACAAACATATATATATATATATATATATATACACAATATTTTCTACGTTCAAAAGACTACGATTATATAAATTTTAGAAACAATTTTGTCAAAAATGAACATGTTGTTAACACGTTGACACTCATTGAGCTTTCACATTAAGGAAATTGGTATTCAGAATGAATAGAACGTATATTTTTAAACATATTTTTACACACACACACACATATATATATATATATATAAGGAGAGATAGATAGAAAAATAGATATACACACATATATATATATCTATAACTATCTCTCTCTCTATATATATATATATATATATATGTATATATATATATATATTGTATGTGTATGTGTGTGAGTGTGCAAATTTATGTGTGCGTATTATCCTTTCAACCATTAATTTAAACTCACGTCCAAAGTCATGTTCTCTATTCCGGTGGGCTGTGGAAAGGTTAAAGAAAATAAATATTTGGACATAAACTCACTTCCTCTACCTATAAAAAAAACATAGATTGTCGGTCATTACACTCGCTTGAGCTTTCTCTTTCTTACGTCTTTCCAGCTTGAAGACTAACTTCCCGGAGTATTACTACATACCGTTGGTTCCTACCATTTTTTACGTCGTTATCAGCGTCTGTTTTTCTGTACTACGGTATATTAGATTACTGTTACAAGGCCTACATCAGCCTGAAACGTATATTTTACTAACTGAACAAGTGTTGATCTCACTTAGAAAAATTTATTAGATTTATAAATGTAAAAATTCGAGCCAAACACACATTTGTATTTGATTTCCTTTCGATCATATGTGATGCACTTATACACATTTACCACTTATATGTTTAATATATATATATATATACATATATATATATATATATATATATATATATATATATATATATATATATATATATATATATACCAAATATGATATGTGATATAATGTTAAGATCGGATTTTAACTCCATACTGATGAGATCTCAGTTCATAACAGCTGTTAATCGATAACATCAACATGCCAGTGTCGCAGATTTTGTACACGTGAATGCAAATCAAAAATAATCATATATATATATATATATATATACAGGTTGTTGCAGCAAAATCACACACTTGACGAAAAGAAAACGATATAAGAAATAAAAACAAAAGTCCACATGCCGACAATTTATTTGGAAACAATTAGAGTTAAAAACAGTTGGTGTCAATGTAACCGCTTTCGGCGAAGACGACCATCAGAAGGCGGGCGTAACATTAGTCACACGCTTTTGCGACTATGTCTTTGTCTGTAAGGGCGAAGGCCTCCACGATAGCAGCCTTTAGTGAGTCGAGCATATTGTGACTGTGATTGTGTGGTTTGCTCTCGGGCACGCCCCAGAAGAAATAGTATAGGCGGTTGCAATCGATGTAGTATGGCAGACAGAATTCCGGTGACCCGTTGTGAGGAACCTTGTTGAGCAGTTACTCTTGGGTCGTCTTGTCTTTGGCTTCAGAAACAGTCATGCTGGGAGATGTAGGATCGTCCGGTTGTGATATCGTCCATCAGGGACTTCACCATGCTCCATAGCACCTCCGGGTATCTCTCGGCAGTGACTGTCAATCCCTTTTTAAATAAAAACGGAGGCCTGACATCCCATATCGTTGCAGATAACGCCAGTAATATGACGAAGGAAGGACACTTTAAATGATTTACGACGGAAACATCTTCAATGATTTGGCAGATAGACGGGCCAATATACTGCGCTACCAAAAAGAATGCAACATTTGTTTTTATTGGGTTTATGTTAGGCTTGGTCGAGTCTAGAACGTACACCAAATTGGACAAAATCTGATTATGGAAATGTTTCAAATTTTGAATATGACTTGTTTTGGTTTACAAGTCATTTTCCATGTACATGTGAAGCACTAACTCAGTCCGTTTTCATGATATACGAATATATCCTGTATTTTCACTTATTTTGAAGTCCAATCTTCCACATGGAAATGGTTACCAGTGATGCAAAATAAACGCTTAAACCATATCTTAGGGAATCAATTCCAAGCCGCTGTATTACATCCACATTGGTACGCGCACCCCTAACTCCCTAATTACACTCACCCAGGTTCACAAACAGGCATATGGGTTTTTATTTTTATATTAGTAGTAGTGGTGAAGTATTACTGTCTTCAATTATTCGGACCCCATATATCCGTGTATAAATGAAATTGTTTTCTAGGGCATATGATTCCTGCGAAAACAAATCTAAAACCCAAAGAGACCACGTTTTACCACATCAAAACTCCTTACAAACAATTCACTAGCTCCATGTATTAATGCACATACACGTTCGTATATTTCCAGGGTCAAACATGAGTTCAACCGCCAGTAGAGAAACTTGTTCTTTATGCGAAGAGGATTTGGACCGTGGCGCTTCGAGAAAGGGGTGCTGCAGGTGTCAACCGTGTATATATCGAAAGAGGTGTCAAATTCGACGTTGAAGCCGACACTAGTGTTCACATAAACAAAAAGAGTATTTCTTTAGCCTAAAAAAAGAATGATTCTGCTCGGCCAGTAAAAAGGGGCGTTTGTCTTTCTCTGGGACGATATGACAGTAAAACGCATTGTATTTTTTTGTGGAAGTGATACTACGAAAAAAGATTATAAACGAAAAAGACTGATGCATTTGCTAAAAATATCCTGGTTCATTGCAAAAAGGGATGAGGAGGCCATTGCTGTTCAAGGTCGGATCGAATATTTTGGTGCTGATATTCATGCTTCAGACTAGGTGTACCACCAGTCATGTAACATCAACCTTCATAAAATGCGAAACATACCAAGACAGTTCACGTCACTCGTGATTACTGCGAGTACACTATATGTTGCTATTTCCGGATGGTATTTTCTACAGTGTCTGCTGAAATGTTCTTTAACGGGATTCAAGTTAGCAAATAGCATTAATTCTGAGAAACTGATAGGCGTTTAAAAATGTCTAAATGCAGATGAGAGAACATGGTTTCCGGGTTGCTAATGGTTCGAATTAGTGATATATTTCCCGGTGAACTTTGCAGTTTACGCGATTGCCAGTTTAAAGTCTTACATCTTTGTGCATCCCAGGCCATACAAATCTTTCGCATTTTCAGAGTTTGGTTTGAATGGGAGAGTAGGCAAAAACAATCAAATATGCGTTGTCACAATAGCTGGAATGTTATACCTGGATGTGAGTGTAGCTTCGCAGTAAAAATGTATGTCAATAAATAGGTTTGGGAGAAAAGTGTTTAAGAGAGGCTGTTGCAATATTGTGTCTGATGCTTGCTCCTGTGCGAGCAAGTCGTGACTACGAAAGCATCTAGTGATAATTTGTGTCTGTTCGGGAAAGGTTCGTCAGCTACTATTTTGTCTTATATATATATATAACTATATATATATATATATATATATATATATATATATATATATATATGATTATTTTTATTTACACAGCCATGTACAAAATCTGAGACACTGGCATGTCGATGTTATCAATCAACAGTTATTATAAATTGATATTGATGTCTGTCATGGCGTGCGAGAGTGTTTTGTTGTGAATCTAGACAAACATGCGATAATGTTATAGTGAAAATCGCTACTAACGTTAGCTTGCATACATTTCAAGACGAAGTTCCGGCGATGTCCAAAATTAAGAGTAAATGTATTGATGCCGTACGTTTTGATTTTGAGCCCTTTGTTGATTTAACTTGGAACGTGGAAGAGATGAATTTGCGGTCAGATGGGATGGAATAACATTTATATTTGCACCGGTATCTATTAGAAAAGTGTAACTGTGGTTGCAGTTTTTCAAATAGAACAAGCGACATCTTCTTTTCCAAGTCGCATTCGTTGTAATTATAGGCTAGAATGAAAGTGTCCCTGTTGCAGGGATTGTTATAGTTGCCAGCATTGTTGCAAACTGTTAAATAGTAGCAAATACCCTATTGGGGTTTGCTGATAAGATATTTATCTCTGCTACAGCTCTTATAGTATTTGTGAACCGCTTATCAGCTCCTTGTTTAGAGTTTCGAGGGCTTTGAGATATGGTCATCAATTCGTTCATTTCAGCGTTGCGTCCGGGGGCGGGTGTCCAGTCCCATTCGCCGTACTATTTTCTCGGACATGGTATTTCACTTGAGTTGTTTCATATGCTGCACCAGTTGTAAAGGGGTTCTGTCGTAGAGGCTGATATTATTAAGCAGATTTCGAAGCAGAGTCTCTTCAAAGCGACCCATATTCCTGATAATGGCGTCTTTCAGGGCGTCGTATGGGTTAACTGCTGGTGCCGCATCTAATGGCAGTTACCTCGTCTACTAAATCGGGTCTCAAACCTTTCACTACGCTGACAAATTGATTAACAGTGAATAAGGCCGGCAATTGAGTGAACAAGTTTGTCACATTTGCTGAATTAAAGGATGGCAAACGCTAATTCGCTGACACTTCAAAGACGTTGTCAGTATCAGTAGTAGCTATAGTAGACATGTAGAAAGAGATGGAACAGGCGATGTTGTTCCTTTTTTATATAATTTATTTTTGTAAATGTAAGTCTGTTGCTGTTTGTTTTGCTTTGTTTATAGGTGTTTTATGAAACTATTTTCCGTCACATGATCAAAGAAAGATTGATGGCGTGGTGATTTTTTGAATACACATGTTCACAGACACAAAAGAAGAAAAACTCCCATGCGACTTTCCTGTGCATACTTGTCTCACAGGATTTGCAGTTTTCGTCTGAATGTTGTATTGTTTGAATCCGAAATAATGAAAGGCTATCGTCTGAGTGTAAAACATGATTTGTTTAAAGTAAAATAACAAGTCTGCAGAATATGCACGGGTGTTAAAAGGGTTTTTACTTCATTGAGAAATAGAATGTGTCATGGTTATTTTTAGTCTGGGTCGTTCTTATTTACATCAGAAATGTTTAGTTGCATGCATACGAAATTGTAACTTTGTTTCAATTAGCATAGACTGTTCAGTCGGCGTCATCACTTAAGGCGTTTCCAAACTCTTAGGCAGCGGATTTCTGCTATACACGTGCATAGAAGCAATTATAAATATAAACAAAAAAAAACACGAAAGCAATAAGGTATGTAAACACATTAATTTCTCGCAAACCCCAAATTGTTCGATTTGACATTGTGTCAATGACAATATATACATAATTTAAAAGGCGTATTTATAAAGTCTGAAAATGATATGCACCATATGTGTCTCTTGAAGTTGAAGGAAATGTCTTACATATCATGGAATACTTGTGTGTACCGCACGTGTGCCAGCGCACGTGTGATCATGTGAGGGGAAACAAGAAGAAGCAGTGAGAATTACCTTGTGCGTTTCTTATATTATTCATCGATTGCAGCGCCAGCTATCGTGAAAGGGGACATAACTAGTGAATGTATGTTGAAATATTTAAAAAGGATAGGATTGGATTGGATTGGTTGGTTTTGCGGCATATCAACCTATGTGGTCATTTAATGCCGGAGTTTTTTTGATTTTTTTTATTGGGGGGGGGGAGACCTTTTTAGCCTTTCCTCCCAATTTTATAAAATCGAACTAAGAAATTAAATGTTGTATTTATACATGGATAAGTATATTTTGGTAACTTTAAATTTCCTTAAATTTTCTTATATATCCGTAAGCCGGATCTCACCATCGGATGTAGTTTAAGGTCATATCCAGGACCGGGAGTAGGGTAGGAAAAATAAAATAAAAAAGGGGAGGGAGAAAGGGAGAGGGGCTGTTGTTTTTGGTTTTGTAGAACATAATTAAGTTTTACAAAAAAAAAAAAAAAAAAAAAAAAAAAAAAAAAACGTCAATGTAGGTGAATTTCGTCTCAGGGAGCCACAGGGCAGCCTGATCTGGTATCATCAGAAAAAGGATAGGTGATGTTACAATTTATATATAAATATAACATGTATTTTTAATTAATATTCATATACACAGACGTGTTTGTTTCATGTTCATTCAGACTCATCTGTGCGTCTATATATAGCTGATTTTCCGACCGGTTTACGAAACCCAAATCAAAATGTCTGCCAAATACGTTGTGGTGTTACATTATTCCTGTTTACTGCAAAATGCAGAAGACATTCTTAACATGAAAAAAAAACGACATTCTAATTTGTCACTTTGCTGCAAACTCATTCTTGATCATAAACTATTGGAATTGACGGTTTTCAATTAATTTTTTCTTCATATAAATAGCTAGTTGGAGTGGTCTAACCATAATAATAAAATGCACATGTACAACCAACCCACTTACAATAGTGTGTAATGAAAGGCGACGAAAAGTGTGCACGTCAAAAGGTGTTTAACTCTTTCTGAAGAGGTGTTTATAAAATCATCGTTTTGGTGAAAAAAGAAACAAATTGATTTAAGATGCTTACACATCTGCATGATGCTACAGCACACGTGATCCGCATTTTTACGACATAAAAGCCGACCAAAATAATACCACTTATGCACAGAAGTCTGTGATGTAATCTTAAATTGCGAAAGTAACCAATTTCATTGTTTCTCTCTATTTGATCACGGCAACAAACAAGCGGCAACAGCTTGGATAGAATTCGTACTTTCATGAAACCCGTTCCTATTATAATTAAAAGGTAGGTGTTTGTCCATATAAAGAGCCAAGACAAAACTCAACTTAGATTCGTAAGTTTCTGAGTGTTTACGTAGACGACCAGAAAAAAAAATTAATTGTCGGTTGCTTGGATCCAAAAAATACGAAACTTGGCTGCATGTATGACTGGAAAAATCGTTTTAAAGCAAACTATGACTGAAAAAGGTTTTGTTCTGCATGAAAAAGTGTATTTTTCATTGAACAAGTTTTAAAATGGTGTTAGGGTTAAGGTAAGGGTTAGGGTTAGGGTTAGGGTTAGGGTTGAAACGTATGGTTAGGGTCGGTGTTATTTTAAATGTATTTACGCTTGGATCAGTTTTCATTTGCCTTAGTGACTTTCGCGATTCACTCAAGAAAATGTTACCTCGTCGTGCACTTATTTTATCGCACTCTTATTGGATAAGCATTTCGACATTTACCGGCCGTCTACGTAATCATTCGGTAACTACCGACGCCAAATCCATTTTAGCTTACCCTAATCTGTACAAGTACCACAATTAATTATCGTGTACGCAGCACTAATCAAAATTACAATTGCGTAATAACGTTGGTAAATAACAACTTTTTAATATTTTTCTGCAATACTTCCCTTTAACTGAACTCGCAATCTTAATAGCTATCAGAAAAGACGCACTACCCTCTCCAGCACTTTCTAACACGTTTTTTTTTCTTTCGAAAATTCATTTTAATTGTTACATTATTCGATTATCATTGCCATTTGTTACTGTATTTGTAGTCTCTTGAACTATTTTATTACAACCCCCAATTGTTTCATTGCCAATGATTAACACTAGTATATGATGAGGATCTCGCTTTTCGTATCTATGAATACTCTCGAGCGCCACAATTAACATGTTAAGAACTCGAACTTGATGTCTGTATTCTAGACCACTAGCATAAAATTATGAATTAAAGCCGACTGTATTATCTCAAACGTGATTCTTGCATTCGAAAACTTAGGGAAGTGTCTTAATGTAGAATATGTTTTAAACTTTTGATCTTCAATGAATAACATGCTATTTTTTGCTAATTGTACATAATGTTACATGTGTTCTGCATATCTTAGTAATTAGAGATGAATTAGCGATGTCAGATTCAGATAAAATTGGAAGAGTTTTCTGCTTTTGTTTGCGATTTGAGATTGGGTTGGCTAAACAGGCATTTACATGTTTTAAATTGCTCCTGGCTGTGCTACATGTTCTTTCAATTTCTTCAGGTTAGATTTACGATCTTTTGACAAGTCCTTTCATCAAAGATGAGAGCTATGATGCAACTACTTGTTTTGAATTTCCAGCTAGTTGGAGAAGCCTAAAAGCGAGAGTGTATTTACTTGTTTCAGTTTTTTTCCTAAATAACCGCAACTATTTAAAAATAGATTCCACCTGCAGTTATGAAACAAAACAAAAACAAGCTGGTTTATTTGTTTTGTATATTTGTGTGTGTATGTGTGTTGTACAGCTGTGTATATCTGCGTATGCTGGCGTGTGTGTATTCAGTACGCCACTGGGAAATATCATTCAAAAACATTTTTAACACGGATATACGTTGAGTCGAACAATTTATTGATTAATTGTTCTTCACTTTCAGCTTTTGGGTATAAAATAAAATGGCGTTGTTTGAACAAGAAGTAGTATACTTTATGTTTGGTTGGATTACGAAGATATCCATTTGTTTTTTCTATTACCGTAGTATGTCATCCGTGTACGGCATAATAACGTTATTACACCATTTCCCGTTAAATAACCCACGTTAAGCGACGTTTAGACTGGCCAGTACCAGATGGGTGAATATTTGCGAACGCCAGGTGGTGTATGTGTCGAGAAAAAATTTAAAAAAAAAAAAAAAAAACACTGCAAAATCTAATGTCGTCATCTCCTGAGTTATACATGCTACTGAAAACCGCTTGTAAATTTGATACTATCGAGAAAATCCCTCTTTCTGAGAAAACTGACTTAATCCACATCGGGTGAATGCCACACCAGTGCAGGTGCAGTAATCTGCACATGTGTGTTATTCACAATCTGATCTACTAGTTACAAGTCTACATTAATAAGTGCGTATTTCAAAGTGTTAGTCTAGTATGACTTCTCTACGGAATACCAGCCTGTTATATGGTGTGTCAATGCCAACACACGGCACACACAAATTGGTTTACTTTGTTTCGTGAGTCAGATTAAGCCTTTCATGATTAGTTATTAGCGAGAGTAAATATTAATTATTAACAGTCTAACGGTTACTTAAACACACGCGGCTGTTTTTCCTTAGGCGAAACATAAGCTGCGCAAACTGATTAATTTGTAACGAGTCTATTTTAGCATGTGCGTTAATTAAAAATATGAATAGGGTTATCCATGTTAGTTTAAGTAAGTTTATATGTTATGTACTGCCGAAAGAGGTTAGTTATTCGTTTACTTTTGTATGATTTTAAGTATGTCTCAAGTTTTAACACAATAACTACTGTAAACGACTCATTGCATACGAGTCATGGAAAGAAGTTGCTATTTTATCAATATCTGATGTGAACTTTCTTAACCACATTAGCATTTACAAGTTCATTGAGTCATGTCCGATCATCAAAATGCTGGTTTCGTTTCACCTCATGAAATATATATCAACTCGTTTTCGGTTCGTTAATGTCGAAACGTGGCATTGTATCCTATTCATTAAACGAAAGCGTATATCTCAGCCATACTGTTCAACTTGTGTTAATGGCTACTTGAACATAATTCATTCGAATGCATTTTAAATAAGCAGAGCCGATTCCATAGCCCGCTTCTGTATTAATTGCACCAATCACACAATTTCGTAGTGAGCTATGAGTCGACAATGAGTAACTCATTGGCGCAATTTTTAATGGATTAATAAACTTAAATTATGTATTCAATAATTGATTAAAAATAGATGTTGGATTGGCATGTGAAATATCGCCAATAATTGTTTCCCCGACCAAGTTGGTTTGAGATGTCATATTTTATTCCAAGTAATAGGCTACCTTTTGGCTCATGTTTTGAAATACCTCGCGGATTGAGAATGCATGATGTCAAAAGGATCACATAAATACTGGTCGACTATTCATCATCATCATGGCCCCCGTTCAGACTTGAACGACAATGGATACCACTTGTAATTATGGCTGCACGTGTAATTGTGAAGCAAGGGTTGCGCCACCATCAACCTTATTTGTACTGGTTTAGGCTTGCATCTTCTAGGTCGAGCCGGCCTTTTGATTCGGATCGTCAGGCCCAAAAATAAGGCGAGCCACTACTTCTTCCATCGAAGTACACCGTGAACTTGAAGGCCAATGAGAGAAAAGGAGATCGGCATGATTGTGTCTTCCCAGGCCTTCAGCTTCCCACCATGGCGGCGGCGCCAATGTTGAAGCAAACATCCTCTGAATAAGCACTACTTGACTCCAGTGCCAAGGAGCAGTCCAGGGCAACTAGTAACAATTCCAAGATAAGCTGATAGCACATACAGCATCTGGTATTCTTAAATAGTCATTCATTTATAATAGACATGGCTCAACATCGCTTAACTGCGGTGATCTAACGGGATCCAGTGTGTCAACGTGATTATTCCGTATACTGATCGACTATTTGACGGTAACTATTATCATACTAATGAGTCACAGCTTTCCATGGTTAATAAAACACTCGAGGAGTATGGTTAGTAAGCGTGCTTAATTAACTGTTGCAAGGTGATGAAATATAGGAGAAAATTGAAAATCCAATCTCAATATACCACTAACAAGAAACAGTAACTAACTCAGACAACAGTAATTATTTCATCTTTGTAAGAGACTGCGCTCATGTAATGCCAGGACTAAAATAATAAAAATACGGAGCAAGCAATTTCTTCGTCAGTTGAGATGTTACATATTAGCTACTAATTCACCAGGTATTTCGAGAAGTTCCTATTTATATTAAAGATCCGAAGAGACAAAGGTGGGAATGTTATGGTGCATTTGTTAACTTTACATACTATTTTGCACAGAATAATCTGTAATATATCATAGCTGATGTATTAATTGAATCGGGTTTCGTAGTCAAAGAGTTTTAACCTAGCGTTCGCAATATTAATACAAAGTTGGGTACATGGTTGTCGCATACTCGGACGCTCGGGTTTGCAGTTGATAGACAACCTGTTAGTATTGACAGGGTTATCAGTAAAAGAAGTGCTGTTAATTGCTACTGATCGTGTAATGTATATCGTACGAATATCTATCAGACTCCCCAACGACGTCCTTTGACATCATGGGATATCATCATCGTCATCATTTTATTTTCATAAACAACATAATTTAATATGAGAGATAAAATATGTCCTAATCTTAGAGAATTACATTTCTTGACCTCTGGGCAGAATTTTATCTTAATAATCAACTAAGGTAGTTTATTATTTTTTTAGATAAAGAGTTTAGCACATTATAAAATGATGTTTAAATAAATAACATTCAAACACCCATTTTCCATTATCAATGTAATTATAAATATATATCAGCTAACTACTGTTCCAATCATTTGCCCCTTATTTAACTCATTCGCGTTTCGCGATATCATTCAGTGTGCGCGATAGATTTTATGCCGTCGTCCAGTGTTTACGACGTCTTTTGCGATTTTGTGCTTGATGAAAAAATAGATAAGATAAAACATTCTAAGACGGCTATTACATCGTCTATGACACACCAGTGCGGCTAAAAGTAACAAGTATAAATATGCCTTAATTTAAAATCCGAACCGCCGATCGAATTTAAATGCGATCAGCAGTGTATCGTAATATATATATATATATATATATATATATATATATATATATATATATATATATATATATGTAATAGCGGAACCTGGTCCTTCGTTTAGTCCGGGAGATGTATCAAATAAATGTGTAAAATAGAAGTATTAGAGCATAAATTCGTGAAAAAAACGTTGAGAAGATGTCTGTAAGGTATTTAGGTGATTAATATAAGATTTATGCATGTTGTTAATGAAACAACCTCGGGTTCACTATGTTTTGATTGATCCCCCTACTAATGTAAGTAGTGTGTTATTTGTAAAAAGGAAAACCACTGTCCATATTCCCTAAACGTAATTGGTATCCAATAATATGCGTGAAATTTTCCAATGAGAGTAAACTTGATTTTTCAATGAAAAGTCAGTCTAATTGGTGCACTCTTTGATGCTATTCTATAACGACTGCACTACGTCGTGAAAATGGGCTGGAGACTCATATAAACCCCGTGACCCTAAAAACCCCAAATGATATGCAGTAAGCAAATGATTATTTCGTATTGTTCATTAAAAAAATGTGGTAATTAACTTTGCTTTTTTGGATTTGGGGGGATTTGAAATCATATATGTATGAAGAAAAATCAGGTTTTCTTGTGTGAATATTCGATTTTTTTCTGCGAGAAAAAAGAAAACATTGAGTTTCTGTACCAAAATAGTATTGTTATTTTGGGGGATAGTTGAAGAAGGCAACATGTACTTTTAAAAAATAATAATATAACTATGATTATTGTTATAATATGTTTATATGTACTGTTTAATAGTTTGAAAGCGTAAATTAACCCCGTGAGGCAATAACAACTTAGTTCCGTAATACTGTTTAATAAGACATTATTAATCTCGTCGCATGTGCCAAGATATAAAAAATGTATAAATCGTTTTTGTGTTTGTGTTTGCGGGGGGGGGGGCGAGTTAAACGAAATTATACAATTTTTCAATAAGCGCGAAGGAAATGTTATTTAAAGAACCCTATTTTTAATATTGAAAAATAAAACATGTATTAGTTGGTTTAATTAAAAATAAAAATATTTCTATAATTCTTATGATGTAATCTTTATGTTAAATTTGATACAATTTAGAAGTGCACCTAATAAACGTGGAAGTATGTTTGTGTAATTTTGTAATGCAGTAGGTGATGTGGTTGTTTCATTCTATAACGTATAAATGTTGAGATCAGAACAGCAGAATTATATTCATGTAATCTGTCATTGGCGGTGTTTAAAAATAATAGAATAAGCGTGAATGAAATGTTATTTGAATAAATATATTGTTAATGTTGACGAATGAAATATGTATTAGTTGGTTTAAGTAAAAATATAACTATGATTCTTATTATGTTAAGTTTAATGTGATAAAATTAATTGTACTTAATACACGTGGAAGTGTGTTTGTGCTATTTTGTAATGCATCATGTGATATGTTCGTTTAAACGTAATCCGTTATCCCATAAGGTATTACTGTTATGTGTTCGTAATATCGAAATGATGTTCCTGTAATTTCCGGTGTTACTGTTTAACGGTTCAGAATGAAATAAAAGTCTGGCAGCGTGTTGAATCGCGGATATAACAGATATTTAGCAGTGAGGAAATATAGTGACCATTGTATATGTGGATGTTGTATTTGAGAAAATAAGTGATATAGGAATAAATATAGTAATTATTATATGTTGAGGAAATTATGCGAAAGTTGCTGCAAACACGCCTGGGCAATTACAGGTATTGCAGGGGGTATTTTTGGAGTGTATGATGCATATGGTTATTTACTTACCCTGGCTAAACGCACATGGGAAAACACCAGCCAACCTTATATATATATATATATATATATATATATATATATATATATATATATATATATATATATGTGTGTGTGTGTGTGTGTGTGTGTATTATTTGAATGTACTTAATTCTGTGTATGACTTAAATGTGTTTAAGTGTTGATATATATATACATATATATATATATATATATATATATAAATACATATATATATATATATATATATATATATATATATATATATATATATACTGTGTTATTGGTTGTCTATTGATTTCATACTCAAGTAATTCCTTAACACACACGCTGGCTGTCTTTCTCTAATTTGTACTTACTTGTGAGAGAAAAACGTATCCTCAACTTTATGTTCCATCTGGAATATACAGTAAACTTATTCTATGTATATATATATATATATATATATATATATATATATATATATATATATATATATATATATATATATATTGAAGCTTTTGGGTTTTTTTCATATGCGGGGCTCGGAAATACCCGACTAGTACCCGAGCGCAGACTATTTCCCCTCTCGGTGTGTTTGACACGTAAGACCTTGTCAGGCTATCCATTTAAGAGAGGAAAATATCTGATAATAAAATATCCGGTTTGAAAACTTACAATTTATTAAGGAGTAGATAGGTTCTGCCTATCGCCCGCCCTTTGCAATAATGTTATGGCCTTGTTTCCTTATTAGGACAATGAATGACGTTTCTCTTTCTCTGTATTTGGCAACTTGGAGAAAGTTATTTCGTCACTAAGTCTTACATAACCAGTCTGGGTCGCACTTATTCCGCCAGGTTGAGGATACAGGTTAGACAGCTTGTTTGGCTGCTTTTTTCCGACTGATAAGACAAGAGCCCGAACTCTTCGGTAACGCTAAAAACGGCTGCTCCATTATCAGTTGCATAATACCGTTGGTAGCTGTACGTACTATGTCGGGCATGGAAAATGGCCTTATAGTTATCTCCGGTAGGCTTTCCTGAGGCCAACATCTCTATGAACCAGGTCGCGACTAATGGACTGGTTGTGTGAGCTTATTGACACCTAACAAGCACCCACCTTGTCCACCCCACTCTATATCAACACAAACATGTCATTGCAAATAAAAATCCGACCTAAACCAGACACCCAACAAAAAACATCTTCGCCTCCGCCCTTGAAGCTCGCATTTACTAATATCCGGGGACTTAGAACCAACATAAACGACGTAGAAACCTTTTCACCTGATATACTCCCCGGATACCCTAGCACTAAGTGAAACAAACATTCAACCCTCAATCTCTTTTAACAACTTTGACATGACTGACTACCACTCACTCTACCGTAAAGACTCTAACAAACATATGCACGGACTACGAATTTATGTATGGAACATCCACCCCCTGACTAGAGAACATAGGTCAAAATCAGACGACCAAGACAACATGTTCTTTAAATAGACTTTACATTACAGCATTAGTTACTTACATTTCTTATACCGTTCACCTTCGACCCAGGACTGTATCCTGATAAACTCTGTCTCTGAAAGCAGTAATAAAGCACTCACACTTCACTCAAATGCCCAAATGCATGTATTTTGGGATTTTAATGCACACTACGGTGACTGGTTTGGATTCTCCAGCCTTTCCCTATCTCTGTATTTGGCAACTTGGAGAAAGTTATTTCGTCACTAAGTCTTACATAACCAGTATGGGTAGCACCTGTTCCGCAAGGTTGAGGGTACAGATTAGACAGCTTGTCTGGCTGCTGTTTCCGACTGACAAGTAACGCTAAGAACGGCTGCTTCATTATCAGTTGTATCTCAAACCACCGATTATCATGGCAAATATAACCCTACCTGTAAGTTAAACATTCAAACTCCTCGGCTTATCCTTCACGTGTAACATGAATTGGAACAAATACATTGAAGGCATTGCAAAGTCTGCAGCAAAGAAGTGGGTTCTAGTAAACTTCTCACAGCTGACATTATCCTAAACCCCTACAAATCCACCATCTGCCCATGCATGGGGCATTGATACCACATCTAGGCTGGTGCATTATTCACTAATCTCTCCCTCTTAGACAAGGCCCAAAAAAGAGTTGCCACCTTAATATGTCCGTCACTATCAACCAAGCCCAAGCTTCTGTCCCATCGCCGCAATGTTGCATACTTGTGATTGTTTTACAAATGCTTTAATAGATTGTGCTCCGATGAACTGGCTACTCTTGCCCCCCCTCAACGTAACTGCCTTAGATTAACTAGACAATCATCTAAACCCCATCCATTCACTGTGGAGGTCCGCAAATCCAGACAGCCTTCTACTCCACCAGAATTTTTCCTTGAGCTGTCGGCCTCGGGAACTCCCTCCCTGCTCCCTGTTTTCCCGATAGTACCGACATGCAGAGGTTAAAAACTAATGTAAACAGACATATCGCTACACTGCTCCCAACTAGAATGACACCCTAAACCTACTCCCTAATTCTCAGTAGCTCCTTACGTCTACAGTAGCGCCTGCATTTTTGGGGTGAAATATGTTAAAAACTACACACACACACACACACACACACACACATATATATATATATATATATATATATATATATATATATATATATATATATATATATATACGGATTCGGTGTCACTATTTTAGTAGTAAGTTCTATAAAAAATAAACAATGTGTCAACATTACTCACCTGTTGCATAGAATACATATTCCATAATAAGTTCAAAGTGTAGGATTTTTCCAAGCACATATATATTAGTGTGGCTATGTTAAAAACGTATTATTTATATAATTTTAAACGTAATCTAGATGAATTATTGTCTATATTAAACTGTTTGTATGAAAGTGTTTGTAATTTTTTTTTGGGGAGATATGTTCGACTTTATCGAGGCGACCCGCATCCACTCTAAATGGTACAGATTAACAAAAAATAATATGCACATGTTACTCATCCTGTTGCCGAGCATATATATATATATATATATAATATTTGTTATTGTTTATTATCTATGTACGTATACGTTTCGTCCTTTTTCAATCCGGACTCATCAGCATAGAGATATGACTATTCACTACCGGTCATGCGATTCGAAACCTCGGACCTCAAGTTTTTTTCAACTCCAGTCCGACGTCGATAATCGCTGGGCCAATTGTAAACAGCGAATAAACCATGATAATTTTAACACTTTAACGGCGGCTTTGACGTCGAGGCATTCTACTTCTATTAAGGGAAGGAATGATGCAATATAAGCAAGTGACGTCATGCTGTGTTAATACTACCAATTACAGTGCTCTACTTTCAAGGAGCGACAAATAATAAATATTTGTTATTGTTTATTATTGTTTATATATATATATATATATATATATATATATATATATATATATATATATATATATATATATATATATATATGAGTAAATATATAATTTTATTACAACATATGAAACTACAATATAGGAGAAAAACAGATTCACTCAAGCTTTTGCAACATATAACATGTAGTTTATTAAAAATATGTGTGTTTTCTATTCTTATAGTCATTGAATGGTAGATGCTTGTTCCTTCACATAGGCTACGGTGCATGGCCGAGTGGACTTTTTCTTTGAAAACTCTCGACAGGAAAAAATCGAGAGGTATGAAATCCAGCAAATGAGATTGTGTTTGAAGTGATATACGCCTGCAAATTCATCGATAGGGCAGATTATCATCCAGTCAATCTGGCCCAAGCGCAACATAATGTGCTGGTTCCCCGTCCTACTGGAATTAACTGTAACAACCGCATAGCAATATAACCGGTGTAGTCTTATATTGCTACTTATGGCGGACCCTGGAGTCTATAAATTTACTTTTAATTTTTATCTAATTGAAAACGTTTATAAAATATTGAATTATTATGATCATGTTCAATTCGTGCTCCGCACAAACTAGTAGTGGTTCGTTGAGAGTGGGTAACGTGTTATTACACTCTAATAGTATATTATAACCTGAACAGTTATTTTAAAATCGATGGATTGTCTATGTAGAAGCAACACCTTGGCATACGTGTTCACTCCGTTTAACTTCCTTGTATCTTTTTTACATAGTCTTTGTTTCAAACTAATCGCGTATCAGCGATATCTTACTTAAAATGAATGAACGTATGCGTTCAGAAATGCTAGAAAAAATACTCGGAAAATGCTCCACAGTGTTCTTCACAATTCAAAATATCGATTTGAATTTGCCACAAAATACGGCATTAACTCAGGTTGAATTATACAATATGTTTGTTTACCTTTCTATAAATCTTTGTTTTTTTTGTTTTCATTATTGACATGAAAACATAAATATCGCAAGAGTTAACTAATGCCACTACCTGAAATAAACAAATTAAAAAGATCATAAATCGCTGATTTCTCCTAATATTTATTTATTCATCAGGGCATGATATCTAAGACGTCTCGCAAATCAAATTCGGAAAATAATTTCGTAATGGCAGTTAACACACTTCTCGTAAATTTTAAAATGTACACACGGAATTTAACGAGAACTTTTTAAAAGTTGACTTCAAAAAGAAAATATCAAATGACTACCGGAATTGAGTACGAACGTTTCCAAGAAATATCAGAGAACTCACGAAACTAATTCTAAAAGCTCTGAACTTCATATAAACAATTTGACTCGATTTTATATAATTAATAACATTAATTGTAGTATTGTGTAGGTATTTTATTTATAAATCACATTTAAACGTTAGTATTCTTCATAAATACGAAATATCATCTTTGCAGCAACGTTAATACGTAGAAGAAAGTAAAACTTTTTTTGTTGGTAATGATTGTGTTAATATTAAACACAGGAATGAACGTAATAGTTGATAGGAATGAACAGAAAATGCATGCGATGCCGTATAACTAACCCTATGTCTGTGTAGGATACACACCTTAAGAATATGAAAGATTGAAACAGTGCACGCGCAGTTGGCGTAACGAAACCGCGATGAGTCTATTAATAGCTAAAGAGACTGTTAAAAGAGAACTCAACCCAAAAATGCCCTACTCATTTTCGACGACATTCAGTTACGAATGACACCAACAAATACCACAGTTAAGAAACCCACCCTTCTCTGATTGGATTGGAAAGATCTGAGAGGATTGTCTCCTGTTACCTTAAAAGGTTGTAGTAAATTAGAGATAACATGTAGGCGCATAGTTTTTTTAATCCTAACAGTAACTATACATTTTAGTAAATATTTAAAGAGAAGAGAAAGAAACGGTTTTCGTAGTTGTCGTACCGGAACCACTTAGCATTAATTTATTGCAAAAGAACCGAAGTCACTTTTAAAGGAAAATGTCCTACTTGAACCCGTCGGCATTCTTACACGGGCAGAAACGACTCAGACGACGTTGCAGTGCCTGTGAGAAAAGTGTCCCGTGATTCAGACTGCTATTCTAAAGAGATTTTGTTTAATAATGAAGTTATTGAATATTCAGACACGTTCAGTAGGCCGTAGTAATATCTCATTCTTTATCGTTTTGCGGGCAGGTAAAACGAAACCATGCGGCAGCAGTATTCGTAACCATGACAGCAGCATTGCGTTACCCTAACAATTAAGTGATGCTGTGTCTTCCGAATTACGTAAAAAAGGGAAAACGAAATATCAGACCAATACGGTAATTACAGGTCGTTCACTTTGAGTTAAATATCGCATGTTCCAAGCTGATGTTTGAACCTGTTTGAGAATCGTACGTGGGATCACAAGTTTGTTACCGAAATTGTAATTTGCGATAATTATTTATTAGAATTTTAAAATTCATATTACGATATTTTGGTTCAAAACATGCAGACGAACTTTGACTAAATTGACGGCTTTCTTTTCAAAAATTAATTTTTCTACTCAAAGAATGAAAAAGCTCTGTCTTTGGATATAAATGAAGCGGTACTTCTCATCAAGGTATTTTTGAAGTTCGCTATTGTTATAGAAAAAAGAGAATTATTGAGTAGATTAATGTACTCAACGTTATCCGGGAATATATATTTTTACCTTTAATACTATGGTTTACAAACACATAAAATGCATTAAAAAACAGACAGAGTTTTTATTTTTAAAACAGCGTATTTATCTTTATTTATTTCAAGTGAAGTTTGTGTATATGTATGTGTATTTCTATGCATAGTATTCCTTTCTCAAGTATCTAGTCATCAGGAATTTTTGACACGACTCGTAGGCGTAGAAGTAGGTAATGTGGGATATGCCTATTTTAATTTAGCTTGAAGGGCAAAGAGAGGGCTTACGCCCTTAATGAAACTTCAAATACATCTTATTTTTGAGAGATTATAATAATAGTTATTAAACACCAATTAATAAATATTCCTTAATTTCAGTTGTTTATATTTTAATGGGTGTTTACGAGGCATAATGTACGTTTTATTTAAAAAAAAACATATTTCAAATTTTCACTGAATTTTGTTTAACATAGGTCACCCCAGACAAGGCAGGCCGCCACTGTAGACGTAATGAGCTACTGACAGAAAAAGGGTGAACATTTTTTTTTCGGGGGGGGGGGGGGCTCAACTTAATTTGGGAGCTGCGCAGCGAGATGTCTGTTTACATTAGTGTTAAATTTCTGCATGTCAGTAACGTCAGGAAAGCAGGGAGCAGAGAGTGAGTCCAATAGCACAAGGAAAGAAGGTTTTTGAGTAGAAAGCTCTTCGGCATCTGGAGGCCTCCACAGTGTATGGATGGGGTTTGGCAGATTGTCGGGTTGGTCTAGTGGATCAACATCGTGGGGGCACCAGAGCAGCAAGCTCATCAGACCACAGTCCATTGAAGTACTTATAACACAGGCACAAGGAAGCAACATTGCGACGATGGGACATGGGGCTGGGGCTTATTTGATAGTGAAGGACCTATCAAGTTGGCAAATCTTGTTTGGGGCTTGTCTAAGAGGGAGAGACTAGCGGATGATGCACAACCCCAGATGTAGCAACAATATCCCATGCATGGCCGGATGGTGGCTTTATTGAGATATAGGATAATGTCAGCTGTGAGAAGTTTACTGGCACGGTAGAGGGAACCCACCTTCTTTGAAGCAGCCCTGACAATGTGTTCAATGTATTTATTCCAATTCATGTTATCTGTGAAATTAGGCCGAGGAGTGTGAATGGTGAACTCTCAGGCAGGGTGCTATTTGCCATGACAATCGGTGGTTGAAGAGCTTACTTGCAGTAATTGAATGAAAGTAGCTTTATTTTTGTAATAAAGATTCTACACATGACGTTAATTATAATTATATCTTGATGATAACTTTTGTAAAAAGACATACACATGTTATAAACTGTGCTTTTTGCAGGGAATTCATTTTACCCGACTTCAAGTTAACATATATAAGAAGCTTTCAAAATCCGAGACTGTCAAAAACACATGTTGACACATGAAGAAACAATAATCTCAATGTTGATTTTACTTATGCATCACAACTTATCTATGCTTAAAGCTACTCAAGAATAAGGGTTAAAATAGATAGCTTGGCGATTGAATATCGATGATAACTATCATGAAAAGATGGAACATAATAAATGTGATGAATAAAACATGAAAATTTATAACAACAGTGTGTTAAAGGTTCTTATTGATATACGATTTTAGGCTCCCCATGTTTTAACCTTTAGGGAAGCGATCATAAAGTAACAGCTTCCGCAGATAAATTGTTCATTAAAAATAACACTGTTCAGGGAAATTATCTTTGAATTTGTCACACAGAGGAATGAAGAGAAGTTCTGTTCAGTGGTAGTAGAACGCTATCATTTTCTATTATAATACTACATAACCACTGTAGAGATCTCTAAATAACGGAAAACTTATCTTGTAATAGCTTCTTTCCATGGATCGCTTGCATTTCAAATTCTATCTTTTCTCTCTCTTTCTTCAACTGTACCGACAGGCAAAAATGTATATGTTATGTACAAAAATAAATTCCTGCAGAAGGGCAAATTATTTACAAACAAATGTGCATCAAGTCCTACGCTTAGCGAATATCAACTCTCAGAATGTCTCTAAACACTGAAAATACTCTAAGCGAGATTTACATATTTGTTTAAGATGTTGATCATCCAGAATCTAGATCCACTTAAAGAAACTAGTCATGAAAATATTATTGTCATAGTTATTGTATAGTTTTTCTACAGCATTGTGAGAACCAAAATACTGTAGAAAAACTATCCTCTATTATTGCCTAAAAAGGGAAATGCTTCCAATCTTCTTGGAAATCTTCGACAGTATGCAAAGTTTTTATTTTGAATACTGGAGATAGGTTTTTTTGTTTCTCAGTACCCATCGATTAATCTCGTATGATTCATGAGTACATTTATTAAATCTATGATAAACAAAGTGGTAAATCACCTCATCAAAAGCAATATGGATCTCGGCCGACAAGATTAACAGATTATGGATTGACTGTAATACCACACATAATCTGTGAATCAATTGACTGGGGATTCGTCTCTGGAGCGATAGCTCTTGATATATCAAAGGTATTTGATTGAGTCTGGCATGAAGGTTTGCTTCACAAAATTTCTTCGTACATGGGAATACTCGGAAATGTCCTCTAGACTATCAAACCCTTTTTCTATGATAGGCCTATCAATGTAGTGGTTGATGTGATGAAGACGGAAACACATAAAATCTATGCTGGCGTACCTCAAGGATCAATTGTGTCAAACGGTCGTCCTGATACTAATGAATGAACTTTCACATCATATTCTGAGATCATTGGTGACACCTATGCTTTAGACACACCTGTATTCGAACAGAACTGATAGAAAAAAACTTGGCCGATAATTCTTCCTCCGATCTGGAGAAAATATTGCGATGGCGGAATGGTGTCTTATTACAATTTACATATCCCAAACCTCCAAGCCTCTTTCCTTTTCACGACTAATGCAGAAATGTTCACTTTTGCATCATTTGAAATGAATTGGTCTCTTTTTGTAGGAAGTACTTTGCTTTGACATGATTTTTTAACCCCAGACATGAAATGGAAGGCTTACATCTAATCCGTTACTATGGTTGTTAAAAATAAGTGTATCATTCTACCGCTCCAGAAACTACTTGACTCCTTTTATCAATTCTGAAAATAACTCTATTTGTTCTACATCTGTATACCCAAAATAAAATGGACTTTCCATGAACAACGTTTCTTTCCAATAACTTTATACCCGTGGAATACGTTACTGTCTAAAACATGGCGGTGTTCAAGTTCAATGTAACCAAATACTGTCATGTTGTCTTGTGAATTATTCATAGTTCTCAATCCTGTCATGATACTGTTTTATAATATAAATGAACATCTCACTTATTCTTATCCTCGAGTGGTATTTGGTATTAGTATACGGTTAACCATTATTATAGAAAAGCACCGCACTTAATATATCCTAGATAAGTATGAAATCAAATTACCATAGACGCAAACGTCTCAGTGGCAATTGCTTTGTTGGAGGTAAATTAAAGGAGAAAATAAATAACATTCTGATAATCTTGTATTTAAGAGGTTCGTGGCACATTAAATGTTTGGAATGGTAGGAATAGAATTCTTGGAGAAAGAATAAGGAATGAATGAAGCGTTTGTCGAACCGAAATAGAATACGTAGTAGTAGCACATTGTAAAAGAATGGTATAAGACGATGCCATAATAACATCCCGTAAATAAAGAAAGAGCAGAAAAAAAGGGGATGAATGTAAATAACGAAATACCCAAAATAAAGGAGAAACTAAAAATACTTAACGTATGAACTAATATTCAATGCATTAGCTTTAAGCAATTCTGCTTAATTTTTCAGCAAAATCTCGTTAATTCTAGTTAAATCTAACGCACGTGGTAAATTTCATACCTACCTCTCTTATGGTACTTTTTAAATATCTAACTATCTACCTTCACACTACTTTATGGATAATAAACGTATATACTAATGGGTATTGTATCAAGGTTGATCCAACGTATCATGGGTAAACACGTCCATCATAATACTAATACAGCTAGCAAAATAAGATTAGTGTTATAATAATAATAATAATAATAATATTAATACTACTGCTACTACTACTACTACTACTACTACTAATAATAATAAAAATACGTATTATAAGTGTTCATTTTGTGTGTGTCTGCGTATTGGTAACGTATAGCTTCTATCTCTACTTAACATAATTTCACGAAAAATTAAATGAAGAACATTTTAAATGCCGGATATCATAGTAAAGTATAATGTTTATAGTAACAATGTTAATACAACAATAACAATTCGCACGTATAGGTTCCAAACTATTTGCCCACATGGAATCATAAAAATACAGGGTATCATCGGGGATGAATTTATGCTTGCACTTCTACGACTACCTCTACAACTACTATTACTGCAACAAATGGTAGGCGTAGTAGGAAACTGCTACTGATACTACTATTACTTTTGATACTAAAATAGACTAGAGGAAATTGAGATCTAAGAAGGTAATGTCAATACTAAACACTGGACTTCTGAAAACTACTGACATTTTTAGGTCCCTGAGTGCTGAAGTCAACACACATTCTGAAGTCAACACACATAACAGACACTTTGAGAAATATTAAAGTGTATATTGACTCACCGTGAAGTGAGATCGTTTAAAAGACGTTTAGGAATTATTTTCTGTTTAAGGTATTTTTTTACATTAATTCCAAAATGTTTCCTTTTCAGCTCCTTATACAAATGACCACAAATATATATTCGCAATGTGCGAGAACACTGTATAATTTCTTATCACCAACTCCTTTAAAATCCGATACCAGAATCGGTTGAATATGACATATTTCAAATACGAACATATTTTCGTACATATGATAAAATTGTGCAACTTCAAAAACGGTTCTTTTTGTGACGTTATCTATTGTCAGCCATATATATATATATATATATATATATATATATATATATATATATATATATATATATATATATATATATATATATATATATATATATATATATATATATATATACTTCTATCCTGATAATAAATACCTATACACACTTACTATCTCTGGTTTTCGCTCTTTATCCTACCCTTTCATCTATCCCTATATATTTGCTCTATTTGTTCTCTTGTTGTTATTTACATAATTCGTCACATCCCCCTACATTTATTATCATTGGTATTTTAATTTAGGGTATTCACACTTCCTCCTCTCATCTAAAACTTGAATATACAGATGAAAAGTGTTCACACTGACAAGCACGCAATCCGACAAGAACACTCTTTAGAATGTTAATGGTATATAGATAACAAATATTTGTCCTTTTTTCTCTTAACATATTGTGATAAAAAGGAAAGGTAGCACTGTGTAAAGTTTATCATAACGAAAAGCTACAGTTCTATTACGTATTATGAACAGGATAGGATATAACAAATAACTATATTGCCTACGAAAAAGAGGCGTTTGAAATCTATGGAGATAGCATGATAAAGCTCTTAACGTTTTCTGAAAAGAAGTCAATACAAACAAATGGCCAACTCTATTTTCTTATAAAGTTGATAGTTATTTAGTTGAGAGTGTGCACCGTTCAAATCGTATTGCGAGCACAGGATACAAACAAGTACGTATTGTGAAAGGATGAAGATACAACAAATGGAAACAATCTTTCCCACAAAGATGAAATTCTCCAAGCTAGTTAAGGCAAGAGATGCCCAATTTAAAGTCTAATAGACGCCACTGTCGCCGATGTATTGTATGTATTCACAATAACTATACCATATATAGTTTTCTATTTCTTACCTTTCGATTTTTATTGTATTTCTATTATTTTATCCTCAAGTTCATTATTATTTTCATTCTTTGACGTTTTTTTGTTGTAATCTCTATTTATTTTTTAATAAATCCAATTCCATGGAGGAACAAGAACATTGATAAAATAATCGAATTGATGGAGAGAGAAAATAACAAAGAAGAAGTAAAACATATATCGAAGGGAGAAAGAAAAATAGTAAGAAAGAATGAAATACGAATGCACAAATTCAATCAATCAAAACTGAGCGAGAATGAATAAAAGAAAGAAAGAAAGAGAGAACAAGATAAAGATGGGATGAACGGAATAAACATTGAAGAAAGAAATGAAGGAATAAAGCAACAACTTAAAATGAAATAATCTCATCACGTCTGAAAATGGGAATACAAAAAAGCAAATGGAGCTGATTGTTAACGAAAGGGGTAAATAAAGACCGAAGAGAAGAAAGAGAACAATAATAGAATAAATATGGAGAAACAGAGAGACAGATAATAAATGAGAGAGAGCTATAAACAATAAAAAGATTAGGGCTTGAAGAAGAACAAAGCAAAATAGATAGATATACACAATGAAGAATATGAAATAAAGAATGAATACATGGAGAGATGAAAACAGAATACACGACAGAGAAAAGTAATATAGTAAGGTAGAAAGCAAGTGAGAAATAGACGAAAAGAAAGAATAAAAAACAAATGAAGATAGAAAGAGGGAACAACACTGAAAAAGAGAGCGTGACAAATAAAGAAGATAAAAATAATGACGATTAACAAAATATATAGAAATAGAGAGACAAAAGAAGAAAGAAAAAAGAAAAAACATAGAAAGACAAAAAGACAATAAAATAAATTAATTAAGAAATGAAAGGAAAAAGAACGAACGTTACAACATAAAATCGATTAAAAACAAAAAAAAAGATAGAGTAAGAAACAAATAAAGGAAAACGAAAGAAAACGAAAAAGAGGAAAAAAACAAAAGTATAAAGAGAAAGTACGTACGAAAGCAAAGAAAAAAACTGAAGAATAATAGAAGGAACGAAGAAATAAAAAATAAATGAAGACAACAAGAAAAAAGAAAAAGAAATAATACAAATAGAGAAAAGAAAAAGTAAGAAGCAGAGATAGAAAGAATAAAGCAAAATATATGAAAGAAGGATGAAATATAAAGAAACAGACAGAAGTGATGGAAATGAAATTCGGTAACAAGATAAAAAAAATATCGGCTAAAGTTAGGTGAAAAAAGAGTAGAAACATTCGGGAAACGGATAAAAATAAACAAACAAAGGTAAATACACAAAGAATAATGATAAATAGAAAAATTGCGAAAGAGACGATAAAAAGTAATGGTAAAAAAACGAAGAAATAACAAGACAGAAAGAAATATAGAGAGATTGAAAGAAAAAAAGAACAACACCTGATGAAATAAATCAAGATAGAAAACAGATAAGCATATGTAATATTTAAAAAATGAAAGAATAAAGGGAGAACAGACAAGGAGAAGGAGAAAAAAAGAATAACAGAGCCAAAATAAAGAAATGAAGTGAGAGGACAATAAATATAGAAGTGTAGAAAGAAAGAAAGCGAGGAATAATGAAATATAGAAGAAATTGAGGAAAAAAGAAAAAGAAATATAACAAATTTAAAAAGAAATTAAGAGAAGTGAAAATAGAAAAAAAAAGAAAAAAGAAAAGGGAAGACATAAATATATAGATAATAAACGAAGGACTGTCTTGAAGAAAGATGTCAATACATAAAGGATAGTAGAAAGTAAGAGACCAAGATTAGAAAGAGAGAGATACATATAGTGAAATAATAGAAGGAGAAAAATAGAGCGAACGGAAGAACGAAAAATAACAAAAAATAAAAAAATAAATAGACGTAACAAGATAGTAGTAGAAATAAATTAATAAGGAACTTAATAAAGAAAATTAGAATAAAATGATGTAAAAAAATAAATAACTCAATTGTAAATTCAAAGGAATATTAATGGTAAACAAGTGAACAAGAAAACGATATTTGATAGAAAGTTAGAATAGATTAATACGAAGATATTAAAGGATAACAGAGATAATAATAAAACACGAAGAAAACCTTAAATTACATATGGGGAATCCACAGAAATGAAACGGAAATCAGACTAAACGGGTGGCGGTGATAACAGCAAGCCTATTTCAAATTAGAAAGACATTTGCAGAAAATTATTAGTGTTATCACTTGCAACACACGACAGCAACAGCATCAAATGAAGAAAAAGTAGAAAAAAAGCGAAGAAGATGAACAGGAGAAATAAAATAATGATGAAGATGCACTAAAGAGATCTAATCAAACTAACAACAAGAACAAGGAACGACGAGGAAGAATCGTAAGTAGAAGAGGGGGAACAAAAACGACAAGAATTACAAGATAAAGAATCACAACAACAACAACACATTAAGACGACAAAACCAACAACAATATGACTAAGAAGAATTAGAAAAAGAAGTTGTAAAATACATAGATGAACAACACGAAAAAAGAGGAGGAAGAATCCGAAGAGAAAAGAGTAGAACAATAACAAGAAGAATACAAAGACGAACAAAGAACAACTAAGATTACGGAGAAGTGTAAGAAAAAGAAAGACAGCACGACAAAAATTAAAACAGCAAAGAACAAGAAAAAAGGAATAGATTACGACCAAAAACAGAAGAAAAATAAGAATAATAACAAACAGAGAAAAAATATCAAAAGAAGAAAGAGAAGAAAAATTACAAAAAAAGAAAGTAAAAAGAGAATAAAGAGAAGACGAGGAATGAGGAGGTAAATAATAATAAGAAGTACAGACACATTAAGAAGACGAAACAGGATGATGAAAATAAAAAGAATGTACTTATACATATGAATAAATAATGAGACGAAAACTAAAAATAGTATTAGAAGCTAAACAGCAATGGCTAAAAGAAGGAGGCAAAACGTATGCAGTAAAAAGACGATTTACAAAAATTATAAAGACGAACGCCGAGAAAGTAAGATAAATAAAAAGTAGAAATATGTTTTAAAAATCGAGGGGGAAAGAGAATTAGATAAAGAAGAAAACCACAAATAAATGAAGACAACCTAGAAGCAGAAGAAGAAACATAAGATACTGTAATAGCCACTGTAAAAAATACGGAATATCCAAACGTATAATGATTCAGACACCGACAACAATTAAAAAGTAAAACGACAAAAATCCTAAAAAGCATCGTATCAACATTTCTTTCAGCAAAATGCGGCAAGCACTTTTACGAATTCACCTGAGTGATTTTATCCTGGGATTCTCAGAAGCTGTAGGCCTTGATGACAAAAGTCTTTCCATATTATTGGATTCAGCCGAGAGTTAATATCAACCTAACAAGAATTGTGGCCACCTTATTGAATAATTGACAAACATTGGCAATGGTGGACGTTAAAATCGAGTAGGTTTATTGATTACCATCAACAGAAGTTACTTAATTTTCTAATTTGTATTTTCACCAGAAAAGATTCACTGTTTTATTTATCTTCCATTATGAATATATCAGATATTATTTTTTTTATTTCTGATTTTTTGGAGTCGGACACGTCTTTAACCAATTTCTTTCTGCTTTAGAAAGCTTGGGTAGAATTATTTTTTATTATTTTGGGTCAATTATTTGCGATATTTCCATTCTTTTGGAGTGTAACACGCACACCTTCCAATGCCCCGTCACCTTATTTTACTAAAGTAAGATAAAACGCCACGTAATTGCTGACGACATTTATGCCTACGGCAATCCGGTAATTCTTAATAATAGTACAAGAGAAGTAGGATAGTAGAAAATGAAAAAAAAACAAGCGAACAAAATAAAAACAATGAAAAGCATAGGAACAACACAAAAATAAAATAAAGATGGCATAAAATAAATGCACAGAGGGAAAAAGAACGAGAAATGTCGATGAAAAATATGAATAATAAAATATAGATGGCGACAATGAGAGAAATGTGAAAGTTAAAAAACACAAAATGGAATATATCGTTTGGAACATTGATCACCGGTGAAGACAAATTACGAAGATAATCGACTTGACACTTTCAAGAATAGAGCATGAGATTTATTAATGGGATATGTGCTGCCAATATTTGCATATATATATATATATATATATATATATATATATATATATATATATATATATATATATATATATACACTCAGATTAAGTAGAGAAAAGCACAAGCCTCTTAGCGCATAATTGTGGCAAGATAAGCGGTCTGAAGTGGTTTTATGTGTGATTATGAAACGCTCTTCATCGCGATTTTTTAATAACGACAACTGCAAAAAAGATTATATATATATGTGTGTATATATATGTATGTATGCATATATATATATATATATATATATATATATGTTACAGAAGAAGAACAACATAAATACCGTCGTTTTCAAATCCGACAAAGGCGGAACAGCACGTAACTTTCCTATGTTGATCTTTCTCAACTACCGTTGGGGTTTGTTGCTTTGGAAAATGACAGCTCGCGCGCTATGTAAGAGCGTAACGATATTTCAATCTTATATCTTATTTTTTCTATTTTAGGATGTATATTACTATATTAAACAGATATTTACATAATGGGGTAGGTTAAGGGTGAAAAAAGATTTGAAACCGACGGTACCAATGTTGTTTTTACCTTCTGTAGTACATAAATAAATAAATATTACGTTCTTATTTTTTGAACTTTTCTTCTTTATCGAACATTTTCCTGGTGTTCTCTCCCACTGATCTTAAAAAGTAACATAAACACACAGACACACACACACACAAATATATATATATATATAAATATATATATATATATATGTATGTATATGAATATATATATATATATATATAGAGAGAGAGAGAGAGAGAGAGAGAGAGAGAGAGAGAGACTTTTAAAAAAAGTGTCTTTTAGCCCGCTATTTTACATCAGCGCCAATAGCGGTTTAAATTATGTCTTAAATTATATTTTGTCTGAGAAATATTATCTATCGCTTTATTTTTTGTAAACGCTTTTGAGAAATTGTTCTAATAAAACAGTATTTGAAAAAAAACTATTAAATCATTATACGTCCTTTCTTAAAGTTGTGTCTCTGTCCATGTTGCCTTCATTTCAATATACATATAGATGAATGTTAACACACCTACACACACACACACACATATATATATATATATATATATATATATATATATATATGTATATATATATATATGTGAGTTTGAATTACTTACTAGACACCACCCTCGAGTGGCTTTTACCCTCTCTATACAAGAGTTTGTCAGGACAACCTGAAATAAGGAAACTTCCTCCTTAAACTAAACATTGACCAAATATGCAAAATAACATAGTATCCGCAGCATGTATGATATCTTTTTGGTATGACTATACACTGGGTTAGACAAGAAACAGTTCACCTTCTCTTCGTGATGTTGTCCGAAGTAACAACACTTTGCTAGATACTCTACCAGACTATTTGAGGTTTTGTCCAGGAATCCGGTAATACCAAGATACCACAAGAAAGATTTACTATAACATAGTTAACTGGTCAATTGGGAGGAGGAACACATAACTTCTAAACTTACTCAACGTGTGACAAGTACAAGAGAACTTTAATAGAATATTTGAATAGCTATGTATTATATAGAGATAGAAATGTTAGCCCCAGGAAAAGAGCATTTAAACTTATAACTCACATTGGTTCTTTTTCCTTAAATTTTTAGTTGGGGAAATTGTTTTTTACTACAAGATTTTAGTTGGAAATTCATGATAGTAAATAATGAGTCTAATTATGTTGTTATCGTCAATTAGGGATATGTATCTGTGTATAATATTTTTCATGGCTTTTTTCTTCTAATCTAAGGTTTGGTTCCATTTGATTACAATAGTGTATGTTTATATTGGTTAAGTGGTGATCTTTAATATTATTATTATTTGTACTAGTGTTTGTTTAAAGTTTCGAATCATTAATTTTATTTGTTCATCAACGATATAATCAGGGAATCCCTTGTTAATAAGTATTTGTCTTATATTGTTGTAATTCAATGAAGAGCATTTTGTTCGAGTAGGAGGTTAATTTTGTACAGTTTAATTGATTTTGAATAATAGCTATTTTGTAGCGATATGAACACTCGCTCTTGAAATTTAAAATACTATAATTTTAGCTGGTTAGTTTTTTTTATAAGTATAAGTGTAAAACGATTTATTAGAGACGTCAATAAGAACATCTAGGAATGCGATGTTGTGATTTACGTCTAGTTCTATGGTGAATTTCAGAACAGAGTTTTTTTTAAAAGGTTGAAGTGTGTGTATTTGTTTTTGTTATCAGCTAAAACAAGAATATCGTCGACATAGCGTACGTAAATATAATGGTTTTAACTGTTATTAAATGTTATATTTTAAGGTTTGACATAAGGAATTCGCTAAGAATCAGACAAAGAACCGAACCCATTGAAACCCCGTCAATTTGAGTGTTAATGTTTCCCTTGAAGTCCTAAAAAAGTCCTTCGGTGGTGCAAATTAATAGTATTTTTGGGGGGAATTTTTATTAATTTTAAGTTGAGAGAGAGACGGGTTATTGTATATATTATTGCTGATTATGTTTATTGTTTGTTTCACAGGTACATTTGTGAATAAGCTTTCTACGTTTAGAGAGGCAATGACTTTATTACCCGGTTGTTTGCTTTGTAAAACTTGTAATAGTTCTTGTGTGGAATTAACACTATACTTGCTATGTAGATACGGGCTAATAAGTTCATTTAAGGTCTTTGTTAAATAATATATAGGAGTAGTAATTTGGGATATGATAGGTCGGAGAGGGGGATTACGTTTATGTATCTTAACTGTTCCGTATGGATATCCTATAAATATCCAGGTTTGTAATCGCCAATTATTTTCGGAAATTGATAATTATAAATGTGTGCATTGTTAGCAGTGATAACTCTGTTAACTTGTGTCGTTAACATGATGGTAGGATTGTTGTTAATTCTTTTGAGTTTATAGCGGTCATCAAGAATTGTTTGATGTTTAGTGTAATAGTCTGATTTATTAAGTACCACACATATGTTTGTTTTGTCGGCCTTTTTATAATTATATTTGGAGTATTGCGGAGTTAATTAGCGGTTCTTTTTAGATTGGGTTTAATAAGGAATTGGATTGTTATTATCATGTCGAATTTTTATAGCTTCCGCTTCTAAGAGATCACGTAATATATATATATATATATATATATATATATATATATATATTACACACACACACACACACACACACATATATATATATATATATATATATATATATATATATATATATGTGGGTGTATGTGTGTAAGTGTGTGTGGGTGTGTATTTGTACATAATAGCATGAAAAAGTGGGTTAACCGAGGGGTAACGCATTGAGATCCGGTTATATTTTTTGAAAAAGTATGTTTGCAAACTAAACGACCTTAATAATTAAAAATATAATATATTACTTTATGTACCATGCTAATTTTTTATTAGCGTACGTATTTTCCTGAGTGATACAACTAACTTCACGGTTAATAAATAAGTTTAGGACAAGAGTCGATCCTCTGTTTCCGATCGTGACTTCACCGCTGTATCAAGATGTATTTCCTTCACGTTCAAAAATTAAATACATAGCTTTCTGGTTAAACATAAAATCATGTAAAGCATATGCGTTATTCATTTTTTTAAATATTTCACACAGTTCTCTGTTGTGATTCAATGTATTATTTTTTTTTATTGAAAACACATTGACTACTTTGATAACCAATATACATCAGATACATATACGAGTCATTTATGGAGTGCTCCGACAATGTTTTCAATTATAATAGCAGTATTGCATATATAAAGCCACCATTTGCCCATACATTAAATAGTGTTGTCAAACACTCGTTTATCCTCCTTGGACAGGGTGAAAAATAAGTGTTTAACCTAATAGGTACCGCGCTGTCTACAGATTCCCAACCTCTGCCCTAACATCACAATGTATCAAATCTGTTTTTGTTTTACAATTCTTCAACAGAAATGTCTATACTCTTACTTGTTCAATGTAAACACTCTCGACTTATTTGACTAGCAGCAAAATTCCACCCCTTCACTGTAAAGGTTCCCAGATGCCGAAAAACTGTGTACTTTAATAGCTTCTCTCTTTTGAACTGATTGTCCTTGGAATTCCCAATTTGCTTATTTTTTTCCCGAAAATACCCACATACAGAAATTTCAATGTAATGTGAACAAACATTCTGCTGCACAACACCAAACTTCTTTTTAATCTGGTCTCAGAATAGTCATTTACGTCTTCGTTGCAATATGCCTTGAGTATTAAGAACAGTGTAATAATACGTGTTTGTTTTTACGCTTTTTAGATTTTAACAATTTACATTTACATATTTATATGATACGTTTTACTTTCGTATTTCCCGTTTGTACTAAACGCTTTGATTCCCGGCTAATACCTGAATCTCTGTACCAATAGGACTTGGACTATTGTGATTGTTTTTTAGCGATCATAGTGTCACTACAGAGTCAAATGCTAGTTGATATGATGGCGCACATGATAAAAGCCGATGTGTGGAGGTATTGTTTGTGTATTAAGCGGCGTAAGTACTGGCTAGTTCGGAATGGGTGGCCATTTTGGAAGCCCAGTTGACGTATGTCATACAAACTTTGAACTAGGTATTTCCTCGCCTCGATTCAAACTTGATCTGATAAATATGTCTTACTTCATACCGTCGATCACGTGAAGTGACACTCGAATATTTTACTACTGATTTTTTTTTTATTTATAACACATGTGAACTGTAATTTATGCAACTTTCTGATACTTACTTCATATGTATACAATTGTATTTAATGGAGGCAAGCCCATTCAATATATGATAATATTTTTTAACATTTATTGTAATAACATCTGGAGTGAGTGAGGGCTGTTTTATAATAGGTGCACACTAGCGTTACAAATATATATAAAAAAATAATTGGTACTAATAAAGACTGAATGTTGTGCTCATTGGATCTAAAATAAGCACACACACGCTATATATATATATATATATATATATATATATATATATATAGTGATTATAGTGTATCCAACGAGCAAAATATCTAGTCTTTATTCATATCAATTATTTTTTTTATATTTTGCATGACTATATTGATAGTAGTCTGAATAGAAATCAATACACTGCTTTATTGTAAGAATGTGAGAGCTAAACTAGAAATGCTATATTTAAAATATATGCATTACGGTTTCTATAGATGCACCATTGTTACATTGACACGTATATGCTTTTATTCTTTAGGCCAGGCTTCTAGAACCCGTCTCAAATTCCCAGTGCCTGATGGAAAGAAGCAAATTCAAAATTAGAGGACAAAAAAGGAACGCATGGCAATGATCACCGCTTTTATACTCAATTGGTTTGTCTTCAAACTGTTCATTTTTGGGGTAAGTACCGTGTTTACAACTTTGTATAATTTAATTACAACTTAATATTCCTGTTTATCGCTTTCTATCGTGTATTCGTATTTACGTGTAATAGTGGGAATGTTAATTTTCTATAGACTGGCGTGTAGTTTACATTCGCACTGCTTGAAGTCGTGTGCTGTTGTCTGTTATTACAAAATGGATGTATTAATGTTATTAAAAGATTGTCTGTTATAGTTATATATTTTTCGTTAGAGGGTGATTATACTTGAGAAGAAACATATTATAGTTCATTACTTAAGATGCGTATTTATCGTTACGCTAGGCTTTATATCGTGACTGACATAAGTGCCTTACTTAACGCGTCGGCAGATCTCATGGCTATCTTTTTAGCCGAATGTAAAGATGTAAAAAAAACTTTGAATTGTATTTTATACCTATACATTTGCATGAAGAAGAACTCTGTAAGAATTGATGTAACTTTAGTAACTAATTAATGTAAATACTGTATTTTGAGATATATATATATATATATATATATATATATATATATATATATATATATATAATTTTGCAGAATTCAAAATAAACATGGTACCTTGGGTGTCAAGCGGGGGCAAATACAGCGTTCTCTTGCGTGTTAATCATAAACAACCCACTGGCTTTTCACATAATACAATAAAACTCGTTGACCCCTCTAGACAGTCTACTGTTCACTGACCGCTGCATTTACGAATAAATAAAACTTGATTTCTCCTGTAGTATTTGTAAATGTGATTATGAGACATATACATATATACATATGTATATATATATATATATATATATATATGTATGTATGTATATAAAAATATATCTCATAGTTGTGAGATGCTTCTTTCAGATATATATTAATAGTACGGCACCTAGTTAATGCTAAACTTCTTTCTGACCGCCAGTATGGATTTAGACAAGCACAATCTACTGCAGACATCCTAACGGTCATCTCGGAACGTATGTATCATACACTCGACAAGGCAGGTGAAGTTAGGGCAGTAGCGCTTGATATATCCAAAGCCTTCGACAAGGTATGGCATAAAGGGCTTTTCCTGAAAATACGCTCATACGGTATTACTGGGCAATTACTAAATATAATTAGATCCTTCCTAGACAACAGAACAATGCAGGTTGTCCTTGATGGCCGTTCATCTAAGCAACATGACATAAATGCTAGTGTACCCCAGGGATCTATCATTGGACCTTTACTGTTCCTGATCTTCATAAACGATCTCCCTTATGACGTAGAGTCTGCGATTGGTTTATTTGCTGACGACACCACACTTTACTCTCGCGATGTTGGTAAAAAAGACGCGATCATATCCGAGGCAATGGCTGAATCTTTAGAAAATGACCTCCAGGCTGTAGTAGATTGGGGTCATAAATGGTTGGTAACTGTTAATGCCGCAAAGACAAAACTCCTTTCCTTCAATAACTACAAGGAACCTATTCAACCACCGATTGTCATGGCAAATAACACCCTACCTGAGAGTTCATCATTCAAACTCCTCGGCCTAACCTTCACAGGGAACATGAATTGGAACAAATACATTGAAGACATTGCCAAGGCTGCCACAAAGACGGTTGGCTCGCTCTACCGTGATAGTAAACTCCTCACACCTGACATTATCCTGTATCTCTACAAAGCCACCATTCGCCCATGCATGTAGTATTGTTGTCACATCTGGGCTGGTGCATCATCTACTAGTCTCTCCCTACTTGACAAGGTCCAAAAAAGAATCGCCAACCTATTTGGACCCTCACTGTCAACCAAGCTTCAGCCTCTGTCCCATCTCCGCAATGTGGCACCCTTGTGCTTGTTTTACAAATACTTCAATGGATTATGCTCTGATGAATTGGCTACTCTGGTGCCCCCTCGACGTAAATTCCCTAGACTAACTCGACAATCAACTAAATCTCATTCATTCACTGTGGAGGTCCCCAGATGTTGGAGAGCCTTCTACTCAAATAGCTTTTTTCCTCGTACTGCTGGCCTCTGGAAATCTCTCCCTGCCCCCTGTTTCCCTGACAGAACAGACATGCAGAAGTTTAAAACTAATGTAAACAGACATCTCGCTGCGCAAGTGCCAAGTTATGTTGACCCCCCTCCTTCTCCCCTTTTCTTTTCTCAGTAGCCTCTTACGTCTACAGTGGCGGCTTGCCTTGTTTGGGGTGAACTATGTTAAAAAAAATATGTGCATATAAATATATAAATATATATATATATATATATGTGCATATAAATATATAAATATGTAAATATATAAATATATATATATATATATATATATATACATGTGTGTGTATGTGTGTGCGTGTGTGTGTGTGTAAGAGAGAGAGCCTAAGTGTGTGTTTATAAATTAGGAAAAAAATTCAGTGTTGGTATTATTACATATAAAATGAATGCTACATATACTTTTGTTATTTGAATTTCTCTCAAAATGATGTGGTTGAAAATTCAGATGATTGCGAAAATTATGGAGTGGACGCAAATTTGAGCAATTTACATGTGGAAATACAGTCTTGTTCATGAAACAGCCAACATAAATTTTGCTGTCGGCCAGGTCACTTTGAACAAACGTTGCACAGTAATTTTAAACCTTGAATATGAGGAAAGTTGTGGGCTTTCTCTGAAGTAGACGAGACAAATCTGAATACCTTAAGAGAACCAGACACACTCTGGTACTGGCTGAAATGTTCGCTGATAAAAATCTCACCTCTCAAGACCCAGGTAACTATAGGCCTAAAACCAACTCGATAAATGGGTCACTTTCTATTTGTACGAACATTAAAATCTGTCGGATTGAGGCATTCGTTTGCGAAAAAAAAGAACGAACTATTTCATAATCGCATTATCACGTGCGTTGAAATATGTATCCTCAACAGGAGTTGGCGACGATAACCGGAGTTGTTTGTCCATCTAGGTAGAGCGCGGCCACTTTCCACTAATTTATACCAAGTGACTGTAAGTAAATAGTAATGATTTTGAAATAGTATAAATAAATATAAGTCAAATAAAAGCAATCAAATCAAATCAGACCGAATTAAATCCAATACAAATTCATAGGAAAAATAGCAAAATGCCACAAGTTATTAAAAGGACTGTTAGAAATTGTGCACAACTGTATGACGTCGGCGTATTTAATGGTATAAATGACAACCATCTAGATCTCAGAAAAAGCGTGGAATTGTGTCAGCAGTCACGTCTAATGCACAAGAAAACGAACGACTTGTATTATGAATCGGTTGCCTTTAAAAGGTTCAATCCTGCTACAAGACTATTGTTGTCCTCACGTTTCATATGTAACTTCGATGACGCTTGAACAATTTACTTTTCTTATCCTACTTTTCTTGCATTTATTATTCGGAATTTTAAAATACCGAGTACAAAGTTATAAAATATCTCGTAGACTTTAACCATAAACATATCCCCATACATAAATACGGTTGGAATTTTTGTAAAACTTGAATACATATACATGTTTCCGTATGTTTATTTCGTATTGGTTAATGTTTTTTTAACTAAATAGTGATAAACATAAAAACAAGGGCAGCAAGTTACTTGCTTGCACACGAGGTTTTTTTTTGTTTTCTTCATTCTTCGTTGTAGGATGACGTCATGATGAGCATGACCTTGCCACGGGAGATAGCTCAGTAGATGCATACAGTGTGTTGGAGATAGTTCCTACAAATTGCTTCATTCCCTCCAATGCTCGAATGACTCGTAAAGTATCTCGGCCTTTTGACCAAGATCAAAGTGTTGTATCTGTTCCGATGAATACTGCACCCCATAGACCGGTATTGTCTTGGCCTTCGGGGCTTGATTTACGCCGGTCTGTCGGTTTGTCCTGTGCAGTTCTAGGAGGCCCACCCTCCCAGGCTTTGCCTTCTCACTCTTTGAGAAGGGGTTAGTTTATTACTAATCGCTTGATGCGCCCACACCGGGGAATGCCGACGGGGATACCTAGGCATTTTTGACGGTCATAAGTGCTCTTCCTCTAGTGTGCTGACTTATAAAATCCCACCTTCCGACCTTGTGTCACATTTTACTTTGTGGGAGGTAGATAAAAACCGACTCGTAAAGTATCGGGACCGAGTACACTTGACGTTTCGACAGAGAGACTCTAGAAAAAACAATGGTCAATAATAACATTGGGTTTAAACTGACTTAAAGCAGTTGAAGTCTAAACTTAAAACGAAACATTATTTTCCTACATTTTTTTTCTTACATTTAGTACTGGTACAGCTTTTGAAACAAACTAAACCGACTTTTTGTTCGGCATCTTTCGGTCGTTTATGTAAAAACCGTAACATGCTGAATCGCTAAGCCAATCAAAAGGGTCAATAAGCAGACGACAGCTTTACAGGTACTAAAGAAAATTATCGCCAAAAAAGCTTGTACAGCATTGAAGAGGGCAAACATCGAATTGTTATGTTAAACCCTTGTCCTAACATAGTCGTTCAGAAGATGCGCCAGTACAAATTAAACGAAACAAACTGTAAAAATCGTTATTTTATTGATTATTTTTTTCACTATTTTTTGTTTATTCACAATTTATCGAAAAATAATTATCGTAAAAATTGTGTTTTTATTGTAAGAAATAAATTTTAATTTAAATATAGATACACACTTCTTTTTCTCATTTTTTGTTTCGAAGTCGGTTCGTTTTGATTCAGATTGTTGTGGCTGTTTACGTATTCTTGCGTATACAAAAGTCAACTTTTTCTTGTTAAAAGGCTGTACAAGTACAGTTATTACGCCTGCATTTTTGTAAATTATAATGTTTGCTGAAATTGTACAAATATCTAATCTTCCAAGCTTTACGATAATTTTGTTGTTGTAGGTGTTTATAAGCTGTGTAATCATAATCTCTTTGTTGTTTCTAAGCGAAGGAAAGCGGTGAACTTTTTATATGTTTAACATTGGAATTTTTTTCGGACAGTATAGTAGATATAAATCTCCTTTATTGTTAATACACATATTTGCATGGGTAATATCATTAAAAATATCTAGTATATTAGTCTACAGTGTTGGGGATAATCAAAGAAAACCACTGCGTAAAAAGTGAAACTCATAAAGGATTCGAACCGGTGCATCATAAAAGGGGCCACCTAACGCGGGTATCGTCTTAGATCGCTTGACAAACGTGCAGCTAGAGAATGATAAATGATACAAATAACGCTTCCACGAATGTTTACGATAAACATTTGCTATGTTTTTATTGCGACGTAATGATAATTTCATTGCTGTTGCTTCATCAAGCGAACGCACAAAAGTAACTCACTATATGTTGCTAAAATATGTTTTGAAATTTAATAGACAGTATATTTATTACGCTGCGTGTTGTTTATGGTAATGTTCATGTTGGTTATATCATTAATTACACAATTAAATTTGTCTACAGAATGGGAATACACAAGTATAGTGACGAACAAATAATGGGGAAAGCACATACATGCATTCGTGCACACGCACACACATACGTGTATGTATGTATTATATATATATATGTATATATATATACATATATATATATATAGAGAGAGAGAGAGAAAGAGAGATGAGAGAGAGAGAGAAGAAATAGGTAAAAGCAAAGAGAAATAGAGTGAAAACGGTAAACGTTATCTTTTGAAAGGATACTTGTGATTGAATTAACAAATTATCTCCACTTCCTGTATATCAAATGGCATAGCTAATGAATCGTCAAACGATATCTATACTTAATTCTAAAAAATATATTACGAATGGTTACTTTTATAGATTGACTCAAATTTCGGTAGACATCATAATCCCCTTGTTGTTTCTAAGCGAAGGCTAGTGGGACTTTCTGTACATGAAAGAAAAACGTGTTAACTTCATGTATAAGTTTCTATCGAGCCAGAATCTCTTTCGTGTTGAAGCAATTGATTTAGTCATGGATATTAAACCTTGAGATTGAATATCAAACGAACGATAATATTTTATTAAATGTCACTCTTATGTAAGAAAACATCTTGACGTGTCATGGTCGGCAAATTAGACTGGCTTGACCTTTATTGATACCAATGGTTACGACGTGTTCAGAGCGAACGGCGCTGCCAAGTGACGCGAATTGGATTACGACAAATACGATGGGATAAACTGACCTAGTTCAAATAACGATGTATAACGTTTCCATACACTTCAGTTGTTTTTAATATCGACACAAGCAATTTGATGTTGCTGACACGCATGAGACTCGGCCCCAAATGTAGGGTCTCAGGTGTGCTATGTAGTCATATCAAGACACTACCAAATCGTTTTCAAGTCGACGAAAAATGAATTGCTTTCGTCTCCTCTTTTCGGAAAAGAAAGTAATTCATGGGCTGTTATTAGAGACTCTATCATCTGTGAGGGAATGCCAACAAAACTGAGCAGGATTTGTAACTGGGCAAGCTTTGATAGATACGTAAGGAAATCTACGCCTCGGGACATGATTATCTACTTTCTCAGAATGTCATAAAATGGGCAATATCTAGATGTTTCTTATAACACGATCTGAAAATCAATATATAAGCTCATAGTATTACAAGTTATATGCTCTGGTTAATCTTGACAATATTATTCCAACAATGTTTAACAGAACAGGACACACATATGGACTCGATTCTTTTTATTTTGGAGCTCAATACTACCCACTCCTAGTTCGAAACAAATAACACGCATTAAGATCGTCTTCACATGCATGGGCCCATAATCATATCCCCAGCTAAAATGGCAAAGAGTTCTACAGCAAATGACGTTTTAATATCTTACAACTATACATCGTTTACAATAAGCGTCGATGGGTAGTATTAAAAAAAAGCCAAAATGGGTTGATATGCCGTCAAGCATACGAAATTAACTAAAGAGATAATATTCAAGTAAGCTGAAATAAAGACGATATTTAAAGAAATACAAACTAACACATGGAGTATTGAATAAAACTGGGCTAATCCGCAAACGTACTAGACGAACCACACGAACACTCACGCACACACACGCACTCACCAACCACACATCTATCTCTATCTGACTCTCTCTTTAACTCTCCCTGTTGCATTATATATATATATATATATATATATATATATATATATATATATATATATGTATATGTATATGTATATGTATATGTATATGTATATATATATATGTATATGTACATGTATATATATATATATATATATATATATATGTATTAAAGGTCTCATATTAGTCTCAAGAGAAAATCGATATATCATGTACAGGTGCCTGTAAGAAGAATTGATAGTGCAGTAAGTGTTACATTATGGTCAGCCGCATCTCAGCGGAACCCACATTGCTTGAGTCCATTGGCAAAGTGAAATCCAGGACGACTAAAAACAATACTAAATTAAGCAGAGTAATAGTGTAATTTTTACTTTTTTTCCTCGTGGTAGACTGGGTTTCTACTTCTTTCCAACCGCAGGAAGATGTAAAGTGGGGAGAATCACGCCAGCGATACGAAAGAAGGGTCCCCCTGCCCTTCTTTTAGACGAGTCGAACAACCGAGGCTTGTAAGTCTACACTACTTATCCATAGATATAGAGATGATATATGAATTGAGAACACTCCCATAGTTCTTAGTCAAGTTATTAAATAGCCCCGGCAGGATTTGAACCTGGCACATTGACCCAACTGTCCGCGCCTATACGACACTCTCTCTAGTGATATACATGTTCACACAACTATATCATGCTTTTACACTGTTGAAGTGAATAGTGAAAGTAATATATAGTTATATTATCTGAATAATTAGTATAAGTACACATACATAAAACAATGGTATATATATATATATATATATATATATATATATATATATATATATATATATATATATATATATAACAGTCATGTAACAAAATCAAAATACATTTTCTTGCGTAAAGTTGTATTAGTAATAAAACATGATTTTCATTTAGTATGTGTATTGTGTTTAATAGTATCGTGGTGCCTGAGCCCGGTCCGAATATCTATAAACAGCAAAGCTTACATTTACTTAATATTAACTAATTTATATCATCAAAATTCAAAGTTATAGTAACTTTAGTATGTAAATACAAATCGTAATAGAGAATTGAGTGTCCAGAACTTGAATACAAAAGGGTTCCAATTCATTCATTCACTACGTAAGATTTGACTTCTAGTGTATGCATGTATTTCCCTCTTTCTCTCTCCATTTTGTACTCGCCCTCTATCTCTATCTCTCTCTTTCTCTCTCTATCTCTCTCTCTCTCTCTCTCTGTATATATATATATATATATGTATGTATATATATATATATATATATATATATATATATATATATTAAGTGTGGTATTAATGCTTTCATAAATTCCTAGACCAATAATTTATTTTGGTATCAGTGGAAACCAATGTGATTTTACTGTAAACAACCCAACTAAACCAAACCAACCAAAACAAAACTAAATCAAACCTCCAAAAAACATATGATAAACGTAGGGTGAGAAATTTATGCTCGCTATTTTTCAATGATTGAATGTCCACCCTCTTTAAACTTGAATGTATAACTCTTATATAATCGATATTGAGGACTCTATTGTTATTGTAACACCCACACCCCCCACACACCCACATATATATATATACATTAATAACGGAGATATAGTATTTACCATATTGCATATACGTAGCCATTCAATATATTACTGTATATATAGACAGACAGAAACATTTGGAGAGAGAGGTAGCATAGAGCTAAAGAACATAAGAGATAGAAAAGAGAAAGAGAGAAAGAGAGGAGGAGGAAGAGCAAAGAAAGCTCTTGTATATTTTCGTCGCAGACACCCATTAATACAAGTTTTGAAAATGGATAAATGTCACTGTTTCTTTACGAATCCTATCCTGATGTCGTAGAATATCGGCTAACATTATCCATTAGTATATTTTAGAACATTCCTGGATCCAGATAGTGGTGTACTTGTAGTGAAAGAGCAGATATATATATATATATATATATATATATATATATATATATATATATATATATATATTAAACGATCACACGCACAGACACGTATAAAGACACACGCGATCACTTTAAGCGAAGTGCCTAATATTAATGCTAGAGTTTATGTCGACTTATGTTTAGACACTAACAAATAGGGTCTCAATAACTGAAGTAAAGACATTTTCAGTGACCAGTCGCTGTTCACTTTGTCTTCCAAGTTTGATAAATGCAACTTGCTACGACGAGTGACACCCATCTGAAACCAGTACAATCACACTAAGGATAACATTATTTTTTTTCGATCGCGTCGCATCAAACACAACTATCTTTATATAAACGCGCGAAAATCACTCAATACTATGAAAGCTCAGATCAATCAATTATTAATAACAAACGTAACATTGAGGACACCAATGTCTACTAAAATGAAACGGAAGCTCATAAATAAATAGCGTTCAATGTTCTCATGTGCTTGCACGAAGATTTCCTTCGCATTCAAGGTGCTGACACGATATTTATCTTCATAAAATATAACGTGTCTTTGTTTGGGGTCGGTTTGTGTTTATTTTAGGAAAGTCAATATCTTTACATTAAAAGCATGATGCGTACTTTCAATGAATGTTAAATATATCTATAATAATTCTTCGAATATTACGTGTAACTATTGATTACAATTATGCTGAAACGGGGATGCAATTAAAAATATTTTTTTTTTACGAATTTTGTTTACGAGAAATCTAATAGTTAATATAGCATTATTGATAAGCTATATTACAGGCTCATTGTGCATTCGAGTCGTTTCGTCAGAAACAGTAAGGGCAAGGTCTAACTCACTTATCACAGCTATTCTGTGCGGCTAGATGTAGAGAGCGTTTTAAGTTGAGATACAAAAACCGACCCCTAGTAAAGTAGCAAGTGTTTTTTCTCACACCCGGTAAATAATATCAAGTATAATGCATTTGTAAACACTCCCTGTTCTAAAGACCGTTATTCTGATTATATCTATCTATAGTAATAATAGATATCATTTTAATAATCTCTCTATACGTACCTTTTATATTTGTGTAAGAATAGTATAGTTTTTTATAGCAACTTTAGTAAAATAATTTAACGTAGAATGAATTGAGATGACACTCTGAAAACATGCAAACAACGGTTTGTAAGATAACACACATTATTTCTAAAGTAAACTAATATACGTATTTGACTATACTTATAAACATAATCGACCCTGACGATGGTCGCATTTATCAAAACATCAGGTTTTAATAATAATAAATATTTTGTCTTTCTTTTTTATATTAAACATATGTAAATTGATCAATATATGTATATATATATATATATATATATATATATATATATATATATATATATATATATATATTGATATATTTAAATGTGTGTATGTTAGTGCGTGCATTGAGGTGTAGTTATGCAAGGACGTGTGTGCGTAGTTAAGAACGATCAAATATACTGTTTCGCTTCGTTAAAAGTATCTACAAAGTGTAATAAACAAATGCATACAACACATATGGCTACTATGTGTGTAAAGTCTCACAATGCAACACCTTTCTTCACAAAAAACGCGCTATCATTAGCGCAATTATTACCACTGCGAGGCATTAGAGATGAAAAGACATAGAAATTAAAGCAACATTCTGACCTCCACTAGAATGGTACAAAAAGTACTGGTATCCTGAGAAAGCTCATTGCCACTCAAATTACAAAAAAAACAACGAATGTTATCAGCGAGTTTCAAGGGGAAACGGCTGTACGAGAACTCACACTTCATGGAAGTCGGCTACCTGTTGTTCCCAGTGAGAGAATACTTGCGATCACTCGTGTAATGACCGCCGCGTGAGAAAAACTACCTATAATAATGCTATAGTGTTATTTTGTAGCTGTCATTAGGAAATCCAATACATTGTATATTAAGTAACAGCTTTTCAAAGAAAAATTGCCCTTAACTAGTTAGTTAAAGTTATAAAAGGAATAGCCTAGTTCAACGTTTGATTTTTTCATTTATCTTTATTATAAAGCTCTATCTGTAAGGATAGCGAGTGTTGTGTGTGTGCAACATGTACTGTCTAGTTAACGCTCTGTTCAGATTTGAGGGATTTGGATGGTAACGTGTATATTATATATATATATATATGTATATATATATATATATATATATACATACATTGAAATATATGTATATATATGTATTTACATATATATACATATATTCATGAATTTATATATGTATGAATATATATATATATATATATTTATAGATAAAATAGTTAAATAGTTATATATATATATATATATATATATAATATTGAGAAACTATACATTACTGAGTCTGGTTTGTGAAACTAGGTTACATCGATCTTACTATGTCGGTCCGGGTCTTGGCTAAAAATAGGCATTATATAAACTTAGTAGTTATTCTTCAACTATTTTAGGATACATGCTATATATATATATATATATATATATATATATATATATATATAAATGAAGGAGAATGGAAAGGAATTAGAGAAAGCAAAAGCCAAATCAAAATTCAATTCAAAAGTTCAAAGCAAGGTATATTCCGCAAAAAGGCAATTTATTCAAGTTAAATTTTCCTTAAGCCAGGCTTTTCAAAGATCAAAATCTTATCATCAGAGGAAGTCGCTGGGATAGATAAGTTGGCAATGGCCAAGATTTAAAATTTGAAAAAATAAAATAAAAGTTGTAGGGAAAGAAACGCAGGGCAAAACTGTGCCAAGGTGCAAGCAAATGTCCGATTGCCAAAAAGTCCGGTGTCGAAGAGTCCAGCGGAGAGAATAAGATGTAGATAGGTAGGTCGTTAGAGGCACGAGAAGTAATGAGAGAGGTTTCAAAGTTAAATTCCAAGAAGCCACAACTTCAGGTACGGCGAAAATAGAATACCTTGCTTTGAACTTTTGAATTGAATTTTGATTTGGCTTTTGCTTTCTCTAATTCCTTTCCATTCTCCTTCATTTCTACCTGCTCTATCCTGGATATTGAGCTGTATACTCTTCACAATAGGGTTTTACCTTTCCTAAAAGTTCGCTTTTAGTACACCTCTTTATATATATATATATATATATATATATATATATATGTGTGTGTGTGTGTGTGGAGGGTCATGTTGGTGTGTGTTAATGTACATAGTTAAGTGTGTATTTGTTTGCATTTTTATAGGCATGTGGTGACTTTAAAAATATCTGAACGTGTTTGTGTTTGCGTGGGGGCATTTGTGTGTGTGCGAAAACACTTCTGCTAAACAATATGAACCATATCAAAAAGTGTCCATCTGATTGGTTTTGTTTATCTTAAAGAAAGTTGATATAATCTAAAGATTATATCAACTTTCTTAATTATGTATTGCCGAAACCGAACAAATACTTTATACAGTTCATAGAAGACGCGTTCGTAGTTTTATTGGGTGGGAGACAGTATACATTAATAACTTTTCCTGACATAATTATTGCAAAAGAACAACATAGATCCGATTGTACATGAGCACGGTATATCGAAGTCTATAGTCTGCACAAGTATCGATCATACAAATCGCATCCCATCATCATGTAGAGTTTAACTTGGTAATAACTATCAAAACAGCCGTGCATTTTAGCCACCATAAACGTTGTAACGAGTAGCCAAAATGACAGAGAAAATAAAGTAGGATGTACATTGCGGAACGCTTTGGTTTGAGGCTGTTCTCAGGACACGTACAATCTCACCTTTGAGTCAAATATTTCTCAAATAACCCGGCCATCTGGCGGGCTACGTAGCCTCTTCCTATCTCTCTTTTTAGCTTTAGAAATGTTACACTTGAACTGTAGACCGAATTCTTATCTATATTCCAATTACATTTATGATGCTTTCACGCACATGATATATATATATATAGATAGAGAGATAGATATATATATATAGATGTATATATACACATATATGTAAGTACCTATATACATAAATATATATATATATATATATATATAATGTTACAATAAGAAATAATCGTACTGATGCTTTTACAAGTGCAAAACGAAGTACTATTTATAATTTATTATTTTACGGCTCTACCTTCACTTATAAAGATTGATTGTAATGTTTAACTCTCTCTCTCTCTCTCTCTCTCTCTCTCTCTCTCTCTCTCTCTCTCTCTCTCTCTCTCTGGGGAGACTATTCAGGCTGAAATGCATTTTAGCCTGACGATACCCCCATGGATGAAATGCGGGAGCCTCTGTGTAGCTTAATTGCCATACATATATTTCCATAGCTTACTACCTAGATCTACTTACGTATCGAGCGCTGTTGAAGTTAATACCGAAGATTGATACATATAAAATATATCTCCTTATAAAATGTAATGTGGATACATGAAATAGTAATATATATATATATATATATATATATATATATATATATATATATATATATATATATATATATATATATATATATATATATGTGTGTATATATATATATATAAATATATATATATATATACATTTGTAGAAAGAGAATGGTATTTGTTAGTATATTAATGTGTGTATACACAGAAAATCACACTAGTTAAAATAATGACATAGGCATATGTTTAGATCACCGGTATTTCGTTCTATAAACCATATTTTACTAATTATAAAAGTTATGTCATCGTATCAAAGTCATCAATACATTTTACTAATAAGCAACAGTAATGCACACCTTTATATATAATATATATATATATATATATATATATATATATATATCTTGAACTAATCATACATCTATTTATTTGTCTCCCCCCTTCTCTCTATCTCTCTCTCTTTCTCTCTCTCTCTCTTTCTCTCTCTCTCTCTTACTATATATACATATATATATATATATATATATATATATTCTTTTTATGATCGTAATTAATGAAACAATACTAACCATATTTGATTAAAGTTGGAGAATGACTGAAGCTAAATAGTGAGATTTTCACACGTTCTTTGCTTTATACAATAAAACAAACACTGAACTTTTATACAATTTATAATTATGCATTATGATACACTAGCGATATATTCCAGAGTATCTGCATATAAGGTAACTGACTGGTATATTTAAATCAGATATAAAACCTAATGAAATCCCCTGGACAAAAATGAATTATTTGAAGTGTAATGAGAATAAAGTAGAAGTTAGTAATTCATTTGAAATTGATCGATAGTAAAATAGAACAAATATTATTTTTTATGTATTCAATTATGTCTGCAAACATCCATTTTAATTAAAATTATCGGCCATAGTATGTGATTGATTCA
>OY744519.1:94809395-94914395 GCA_963556195.1 Sepiola atlantica
TACTAATAATACGTTAGGATTAAAAAGACTAGAAATGCCCACTCTTTTTGCCCTCATGCTTTAAAAACAAACAAAAATGATCAGATTTTTTTTTTATTACGGACAGTGGAAAAGTTGATGCGTCCAAGGACGCGGTATCCCCACCTGGCCCGCGAATAGAAGGACACCATGAAATTAAGAGCCGCAATCTCAGTCAGATTTAAGAGAAAACAACCAACCAGTAACGAATCCCCGAAGAACAGCGGGTTACAATGATGCTGGAATGGAAGGGACAGTACTGGACATTTGTGCGACTTTTTGTCTGTCAAACTCAAGAGAAAGTTGGCGTCAATACATAAGAAATAACGACTTTTGTCTGAACTCCAAGTGAGTAATATACACACACACCTATATATATATATATATATATATATATATATATATATATATATATATATATATATTTATATATTTATATATATATACTAATTTATTTCGGATGCCAATCATTCACCATCTATTTCAGAGACTCGAACCGAAAAATCTTTTAACCGATTCTTTAAGCGCAATTGTGTATCTGTGTGTGGGTGTGTGCATTGTAGTTACACAACCTTCGTTTTTTTTTTAAAGCATATGTTATTACACAGTTTGGCTCTTCTCATATATACATACCGTATCGGATCATACTATTTGCGTATGTCTCCCAATTTCTTAAAGTTTGTCGAAAGCTCGAGAATTGAAAAACTTAAATTTGACAGCAAGACCTTATTTACATTAGTGTCCGAATCAAAACAAACCCTCCTCTCTCTCTCTCTCTCTCTCTTTATCCTTATTTCTCTATCTCTCTTGATTTCGTTCTCTATTCCATTATATTCCTCTCTCTCTCTCTCTCTCTCTCTCTCTCTATATATATATATATATATATATATATATATATATATATAAATATATATATATATATATACAAGTCTTTGCACATTTGAATCCGTATTGAATTAATTTATTGTTTTTAACATCCAAGCTGTATACGTTTAGACCACATTTGCTATTAACTTTCACATGTGCATTGACAATAGGACGACCCACATCTTTTTCTCTGTATATATATATATATATATATATATATATATATATATATATATATATATATATATATATATATATATATATATATATATACGTGCGTGTGTGTATGTGTGTAAAAAATCGTTCTCTCTTTAACTTTGGATTCACCACCTATACATACATATATATATATATATATATATATATATATATATATATATATATATATATATATATATATATATATATTATACTTTTGTATGCATGTGTGTAGTTTTAAGCATGTGAGGATATTAATGTGTGCACGTTCGTTCTGTATTCTATTATCTCTCTCTCTCTCCTCTATATATATATATATGTATATATATATATATACGAGGACTGTCTAAAATGTATCCGACCCTAGGACAGAAAAAATATTTCAAATACGTGACGAAGTAGGTACTATATCAACTTCAAAGTAGGCCCTTTGTGCTGTAACACACTTAGCCCACCGATGGATCAATTGCCGGAAACACCCTTGAAAGTCTTCTTATGAAATGATGTTCGTTTCTGCGTCGTGTTCCTCATTATCTCTTTTTCGCACCCTCTCACAAACAGCTGCACTCCGAGCAGTTTGGGGCCTGCCAGAACGCTGGTCACTCTCCGCTAGTGTACGGCCATTAATGAATCGGTTGAACCACTTTTTAATTGGTGGTACACATCGCACTTTTTCTAAACACTTGCTTAATTAAACGCGACGGCAGAGATGACATCATACATGAAAAATACTTCTAGATGTGTTTCCGGCAGTGAATAGATCGGTGGTCTAAGTCTGTTCAAGTACAAGGTGTCTACTTTGAATAGTATCAGGGTCAAACCTCGTCACGTATTTGAAATATTTCTTCTGGCTTAAGGTAGGATACTTTTTAGACAGGCTTCGTATATATATATATATATATATATATATATATATATATATATATATATATATATATATATATATATATATATATATATATATATAATAATGGTAATAATCCAGGTAAAAAAATATCCACAGGGTGGTAATCCAGAGAATTTAACCGGGTTTATAAAAAGTGCTCAATATCAAAATAGAGCTTTATATATGATAATTTTATTTACACAGACATGTACAAAATCTGCGACACTGGCATGTCGATGTTATCGATCAACAGTTACTATAAACTGAGATCTCATCAGGTAGAGTTAGAATCCGATCTTAACCTCAGATCATATTTGGTTCTCCTCAAATATGTAGATGTCTGTGTAAATATAATTATCATATATATATATATATATATATATATATATATATATATATATATATATATATATATATATTAGACTAACCGAGAGTTGTTGGGTCCCAAATATCACCCCTATGTGTAACTCTTTGGTTTGATTCGACAATACATCCACTCTCAAATATCATTTAAAAATGTCTACTTGCATAACTTAATATGATTTCTCTTTTACTTCTAAATTATTTTCATGGATACTAGAGAAATAAAGCGAAGCATTATTTTGGGTATTTTATTCGCATACGTGTTTCCGGTTTGTACGAATATACTATGTGAATTAGCTGGAAAGAGAGTGTCAGTAACGTGTATCGGTAAAAAAAAACGTCTGAGCTTAAAAAATGTTCATAGAATCACATTTATTATTATAATAGATATGTGGGTGGGTGTGCATGCGTGTGTATGTTTATGACAACATCCAGGCAATTATTAAACTTGCGCTTTCTTGAAGTTCGAGTTTTTGATCCGCTGGGACAGCGGAAAACACATCCAGACACACAGGCACTCAGACACCAAGATCCTCCCCACATCATGATGATGATGATGATGATGATGATGATGATGATGATGATGATGATGATGATGATGATGATGATGATGATGATCATCATCATCATCATCATCATCATCATCATCATCATCATCATCATCATCATCATCATCATCATCATCAGCAGCAGCACCACCACCACCACCACCAGCACCACCACCACCAGCAGCACCACCACAAGCAGCAGCAGCAGCAGCATAATAATAATAATAATAATAATAATAATAATAATAATAATAATAATAATAATAATAATAATAATAATCATAATAATAATAATAATAATAATAATAATAATAATAATAATAATAATAATAATAATAATAATAATAATAATCGTAGGAGCACTAGGAACAGTCCCTTAAAGGCATGAACAAAGACTGGGAGAAATGTTAATCAAAGGGATCACCGAGGTCATACAAAGGTCGGCAATGAAAAAAACAGCATCAATCTGAAGAAAAATCCTCGAATGCGGAAACAAACCCGCAAAAGCTAAGAACGATCACATGGATGTTAGAATAGGAAGAAAACAAAACAACAAGAAGTACACAACCACATGAACCCAGAGAAAATATATTGCAAATAAATCTCATGAACTGATACCACAAAAAATAGTCGTAAAGGGTCAAGGAGGGTGGGAGAAACGAAGTGGGAGAACACTTACCAGACCTCTACTTGAAGAATGCGAAGAGTACTGGGGCTTTGGGGAGGCAAATCCCAGAGAATGTCAATAGCCGTTACCAACGAGAAAGCAATGGTAAAAGGCTGTTGCGATACCACAAACTCATTTACAATGGTTATTGAAAAAAGCTGGAATGAAAATCTGGAGAGGCTTGTCGTAACTCAGACTCCAGAGAACACCACCGATTATTTTCAGTGAGCAATCACTGCCGATGACTTGTGTGAGACCTCTTCGTCACTACAAATAATAATATACTCACACGCTTATTTGCACTGAAATATATGTCTGCTAATAGTGAGCTTTTGCTTCATATTCCTGTTTTTCGAAACATGGACCGTTTCTTTGTAATTTAATGGCTGAAGTGATATTTAATGATAAACGTTATATATATATATATATATATATATATATATATATATATATATATATATATATATTCTTAATGATTAATGAAAAACAATAAGTAGCATATTAGTAACTATTTTACCTATGGACGGGGTACATTGTTGGTGCATACTTTACATAGTGCATAAGTGTGAAATCGATCACATAAGAAACCGTGAAGATTGCACATTCAATCTGTATACTTTATTGTTAATATTCTTTTTGAAATAATAAATTTATGTTAGGTTAAATACTATTTAAGAATAAATTAGTGTTTTTTCTTCCGTAAAAAAATTATTGTCATTATTAGCTAAATATTCATTGAAAACATAAAACGAATACACGTCTTGTTTAATTATTTTGAAATTGTAAAAATTTAATTCTTTTAAAAAATAATTATTTCCCGTCTTTTTACTGTAAAATAATTGTCAGCTTAATATTCATGAAATCAATAAAACAAATGCATTCTTTTTTAATTGTACTTTATTAGACTACGAACCAGAATTTGATTTTGAAACAGCTCATTTTAACATGATGAAGTTAAAACGTTTTACCGTAGCGACATGACTTTAACCACGAACCATCATCCTTGCTGATTGACGATCTCATTCTCCTAAGTGTCTGAAAGGTTATTACGTACGTACGAACAGAAAATAGCTTAGCGTATAAGTATAAAGATGATCATTCAAATATATGTTTTTTTCCGCTTTGTGTTTTTCTTCTGACATACAATTTTATAGAACGTTTAACGTGCTGATATTGTAATAATCAACGTAGTTGTGCACGTTTTCAGCGTCCTAAATTCTCCTTTTCAAAAAAACATTTCATATGATTATGATATTTTTATGTAAAAGTCACTTCCTACATTCAGATGTAATAATGAAGTAAATAAATAACGTGCTATATTAAACGACTATAAAGCTACTAATCTTTGTTTGCTTTGAACCATGTTGAATATATCAAATAGTCTGTACCTTATAACTAATTACAAAATATTAATTAACTACAGTTAAAATCCAAATCTAATTGAGAAAATCTACACCGACTGTCGCTATCAATCGGCCTTCTAAAAAATAATTAAATTTTCACTGATCAAAAAACTAGAATGTTTATATACCATTAACTTTCACATATACTACTACACAATATATTCGTACGTACGTTGGTTTTACAAGAGTACTTCATTTATTTACAACATACTTTATGACTAAAAAAATGTACACGTCTAGAAAGCGTTTATGGGTTGGCATATATACAGAAATACCAATTTGTATTCATAAAACAGCAAATTCTAATCGGGCGTACTCTTCGTCCTTTTCCAGTACAGCTTCACTTCTTGTGTGAGTTCGTAAATACTGCTTCACCAACACGTACAATGTGTATTATTACTATTAGTTTTCACAACCACTTAATTAGTTAATAATTATAATTATGTTAATAACTGTGTCCCAGTGCTGCCCGGGAAAGTCGAATAACTCCAAAGATTTCTTGCAAAATCTGTAACTCTTGAATTATTTGATAATTATGACTGACCAGCGCGAATACAGACCCCGTACAAGTAATGTAAAACAGCAGGTTAAATAATTAATACAATACGTGGAGTAATAACTCTCCTGTCATGGTTAGTTGTTGTAATTTTTCCATTGTAAGTTATCCTTCCAAACTGCGGCAATTTATATTTTAATCCGAATTCGGAGTGTTCTTATTTGTGTAGAAGGACTTTTCTAAGTAGTGGATTATTTGTAAAAATATAAACCTCACTTCCTCTCAAAAAATGTGATCGAAAACTATGCGTGGATGTTTCGAATTTTCGTGAAGGCAAACTAATTCTAAGGTGATACTATTTGTTTACTCAATGCGGAGTAGAGTTTTTGGTTGGTGAAAGAATTATCCCAATCGGAAGTTGTGTTTTTGGTTGAAGAAAGGATTGATCAACCATAAAAAGCAATGTTTATTAAGATGCTGGAAATCCATCTGGTAGGGAAGAAATTAAAATTACCTAAAAGGATTAATTTTCACTGACATAGGAGAGAAAAAAAAGTATATCAAGCCACTAACTGAGAAGAGAAGAGATCAATTAACAGATACTACATCATAAAGTTAACTATAATTTAAAATCTAAAATACAATGAGTAAAAATAACGCAAAGCACATTATTTTTTGTGTATTGTAGTAAGTAGTATAAGAAACAAATAGTTTCTTTTGGTGGGAGGAGGGTCCCAATTACATCTACTGGAGAAAAAAGCAAAACTGGGCGCTTTCTAGAATGATTAACGTTCACTTTGAGAAAATGGTCTTATTTGTATTGTAATAGGTAAATAAATAAAAAAGAGAGAGTGAGGCGTAGAGAGCGGATGGTTATAACAAGTAAAAGTTAAAAGGGAAATAAGAAAATTTAAAATAATTTCAAAGTAATGTGAAAATAAATCTCGTAGAATATTGAATTTTACAAGAATTGTACCAGAGAAAAACATATGAAATAATAATAATAATAATAATAATAATAATAATAATAATAATAATAATAATAATAATAATAATAATAATAATAACGGGTGTCTATGAGATTTCTATGAGCAAATAGATGTTTGGTAACCGTGGATCGCCGTTCGTTTCACGCTGTTCGTTTAACGCTGTGAGTTGTTTTCAATTCCGTTATAAGCCGTTAAAGTCTTATGGATGAAATTGCCGAGTTGTTTAAGATATAAAAGTATAACATTTAAATAGAAAGTATATGTTTAACAATTGAAGAATCACAACTGAAATCAATTGTTTCGAGGAGATTGTTAAGTAAGTGACGCCATTTTAAATCGGTGTTGGAAAGAATTAATACTGTTCGGTAATGTAAACCGGAATATGGAATAAGTGTAAGTGTATGTGTAATAAGTATAAGTAACAACAGAAAATAAGAAAGTATATGTAAACACATAGTTTGTAAGTTTGAAGGAATATATAGGAACGGTTGTTATTTGACTTAGCACTCCTGTATATTATAAAAGAAGTTATTAAAAGAATAAAATGAACTATTTACCGAGATGATTCTATAAATTAGGCGATGTAATTCTGTTTCCGGTGTTAATTGTGAGAGTAGGAGTAGACGAATATTAGAGAAATTTGTTTGCCACGATCTGTATGGAGTATGTTTTATAAAGAGTCTGAGATGACGGTCTGAAAGTAGCATTTTTGTTAGATGATGAAAATAGTGATACATTTCTTGAAGCACGTTCAAGTGAATAATGTTAATAGAGTGGCCAGTTTCGTATTATTTACTAAGGTTCAAGGGGAAATCGTCTTTACTTTATATAGAAGATAATAAAAACAATGTAGTAATAATAATAATAATAATAGGGATAACAGTTTTTAATCTTAACCAATGATTCGATTTAAATTGGTAGTTTTTGAGAAATGCACGTAATTTGAGAAAAGCGGATCCTTATCAACGACAGAAGAGCCTGCATGTGAACCGCAACCAGAAATAGCAATTAAAATAGTTTCCTTGATTTTAGTAAACTTCAACATTTATATTAATAAAGAAAATACTATAGATACATGAGGTCCAGGTTAAGGAGCTACTTGGGGTTGGAGTACCTTGTGTTCCTCGCTTTTTCAAGGACAACGCTGTAATTAGTGTCGCTAGTAGTTATATATATATATATATATATATATATATATATATATATATATTACTATTTCATGTATCCACATAACATTATAAAAAGGAGATATACTTTTTATGTATCAGTTTTCGGTATTTAATTCAACAGTGCTCGATACGTAAGTAGAACTAGGTAGTAAGTTATGAAAATATATTTATGGCTAAAATTTAGCCTGAAGATTCCCCCGGAGATCAAACGCGGACAACTCTTTTTAGCTTAATTGTCATAATTATATTTTCATAACTTACTATATATATACACATGAAGAGATTCGAGATCAACAAAATGTGAACACTGTTTCAAGATTTCACATTCAACGATTATATGACGTACGACATTTGGAGAGAGCCAAATATGATCTGAGGTTAAGATCGGATTCTAACTCTGCCTGATGAGATCTCAGTTTATAATAACTGTTGATCGATAACATCGACATGCCAGTGTCGCAGATTTTGTACATGTATGTGTGAAAAAAATAATCATATATAAAGCTTTATTTGATATTGAGCACTTTTTATAAACCCGGTTGAAATTTTTTTGATTACTACCCTGTGGATGTTTTTCCTGGATTATTATCGTCATTATATATATATATATATGTATATATATATATATATATATATATATATATATATATATATATATATATATATATATATATATATATATATTTAAATGTATAGCTCCCAGTTAGGAGACATATATTCCAAAACACATGTTCGTTCACAGTTTCTCACGTTTCATCCATCAGATCAAAGAGTTCACTTTCAGAAACATAGCGATTTTTAGAACTCTAGGAGTAATACTATTATTAATACTAACACTATATATGGCCTGCAAGTTTTTCGTTCTTAAACCAGAAAATCTTTGGATGCTAAGGTCGCGATTGCTTGCAAATTGAAGGATCTCAAAATGGAACGAAAATGCTTCCAGCAACTTCAGTATATTCATGCACGCTCTCGAACGAATATTACTCCAAAATTATCCCCACAAAAGCACGCTATAGTGTTTATATATATATATATATATATATATATATATATATATATATATATATTGACGACACATAGTGTACATAGACGGATGTGACAGAAGAGTTACTGAATTTAAATAGATATATTAATAGTTGCAAATACATTATTAAACTGGCATTGAGGTATTCCGATACATAATTGCTTTTTTATTATTTTGTTTGCGAATCCGCAACGGTCGCATCACTACATATTTATACACAAAACATGCAGATATTTATAAATATTAAGATTTCAATTAGCTTAAAAAAGTGTCCTTATATTATGAATAAAGAAAAAGTAGTATTTCTTATTTATTTAGATGAAAAAAAATCAGTTAAGTTTAAAAACAAATAATTATAACTCGTCATAAGTAACGGTAATTAATAGTATTTGTGATAAGTTTAACTACTTAAATGCAATATAATTTCACACACATCTGTATCAGTACATTGCAAAACACAGGTTTAAAATATATATGCACGTGACAAGTGAAAATACAATTGTAAGTTAGCGCCATGCAACTAAATATAAACATTTGCCGTTCGAAATTTAACGTTCAAATTCGATTCTGCCATGTTTACGCTCGTATTCAAAGATGACGATGAGATGGTGCGTTAAACTGCAGTGACGTGATAAGATATTTTCCTTTTAACTATGTATTATCATTATATATATATATATATATATATATATATATATATATATATATATATATATATATATATATATATATATATATATATATATATTCGTAAAGAGTAATAAAAATGTGACAAAACCATTATGGTCGGTGAATATATCTTATTGACTAACAGAATGTATGTCTATAGTGTTTTTGTTTGTGATCATCAGGATTTCTTTCAATATAGTAAGTGTTCGAGAATTTTATAAAAAAACAAGATAGCAACATATTAAGTTTATTTACATTGATTGTATGCATTTAATCATAAGGTTTTGCTGTATTTTAATATTATATTAAAATATAAACACATTACACAAATGTTATTCGTGCTTATAATATTATTGATCAATTAACTGAGGTAGAATTTTGATTTTTTGAATGCAAAACTAAGTAAATGTTTTTGTTTCTGTTTGAGAATAGAATTAGTATATTTCTTAGACGTGGATATGCACTAATAAACAAAACATTCATTTACATATTTTTTGATCGAAATCTGATGAATTGTTACAATTTAATTGTGTGCATTTATATTAAATGTTTAGGGTATGTGTTAACTGTAATAAGGTAAATATTATGTGCACAATTAAACCTATACATAGGTTAATTGATCAATTTCAACGTTCCCCAAGTATATATATATATATATATATATATATATATATATATATATATATATATATATGTATATATATATGTATATATATATATATATGTATATACATATATATATATAGGTATATATATATATATAGGGATATATATATATATATATATTTATAATCCCTAAATAAATAATAACATTTAATAAAAAATAATTAAAATATTTAAATAAATTAGTTTTAAGAATTTCATACTTTAAAAATAAATATGAATTGAGAAATTTGCACTTGATATATATATATATATATATATATATATATATATATATATATATATATATATATATATATATATATTGTAAATCTCTTAATCCCCCCATCCGTTTTTAAGTGTGTCTTCTTACTCTAGTTACTATAAATTTACCTTTTATTTTTTCAGTTTTTTCAGTTTTAAGTTATCTTTAAGTTTATTCTAACCAGATTTCAAAGAATTTCAAAGTTGACTGTTCGTATTCTTTTAACGGCTCCCATTTATCAAATTTATATTTAAAATTAAGATTGAATTAAAGAAGAAAAAAGAAAAAAGAAAAAGAAACTAAATCAAATAAAATAATACAATCATAATAAATAGTATATAAATAAACAAATATTAATAAGATGATAAGCTTTAGCTTAATATAAATATAATTAAATTATGATATGAATAATTAATATTGATGTCCAATCAGCTTATCTTAATTCTTTTTCTGTATACCTACTTTCAATTCTCTGCGGTATTTCGTCAACAGTTGATCCCATCAGTTCACCTTGTTTTTTTCGACTACTTGGTCATATTTTCTGGTCTTTTGATAATGAGAGGAACGCTCTCGAAAATTTAAGTTCACCTTATTCCGGAATTTTTAATTGCCTGACAGTAACCACTTTTTTATTTACTGTTCTTATTTTCTCTTCTCATTTATGTTTGTTCATCTTTTCCACTTTTCGGTATATATTTCAACTTGGTCCTGCCTCGGATTTCAAACTTACACTTATATTTCCAGCAATGCTTCAAGCAAACTACAATTTCCTTTTATATATATATATATATATATATATATATATATATATATATATATATATATATATGTTATGTGTAAGCATGTGCATGCTGATTACAGGTGACGTAACCAGTCCGCATCTGTAACAAACAAGGGGCATAACCCTGGCGCCACCAGCAGCTCTTGCGACCAGACAGAATATAAAAACGACGTCTTTAATGTTTGCATATTCATATTTTTTTAAACGCATTTACTTAAACCTGTTTATGATATTTCACCTCATCAACGTTGGGTGATTTGTGTCACGTTTCTTAGCGGAACACTAAGTCGTAGCGTTTTATATTCAGACCTACTTACGTCGCTACGTGTACATTTCAAACGATTGTTGACATTCATAGCGAACATATATGTAGCTGTTATGACAAATTAAACCTCAATGTTTAAGTGTATCTTTTTCAGAGTTCCACCGCCTAATAATAGGCTCACAACCTTCCTAGGCATGTAATATTTTCTAACCCATGTGCATATATTGTTGTATCGTTGTACAAGACAAGTACAATGGAATTAGAAGGTACCATTTTTTCTTTAGTCATAACACATTTAATCATGTTTGTTGTAGCATATAGTATGATTTCTATGCAAGGGCGGGCATGGAAATCCCACAACAAATCATGATGTCTACCTCAGGTGCTTCAAACTTGATGCTGTTCCTTATAGAGTAAGCATCATAAACAGTAAATATAACATGTGTATTATAATTTACAAAAATATACTAAGTGAGATTCGAATAAAACTGTATGAAACTAATCTGTATCTATACAAGTACGTTTGTATACAATTAAAGTTAAACATGATGGGGAAATGGGCAATACCCCCAAACAAACAAAAATGAGTTAGCGCAAGGTAAGAAAAGTGCTTGATTTATTCTCGTGTTTTAGGTTTAGATAAAAGTGTAGTACTACTTCTGTTCTCGGCGCTGAGGAAGAAGTCCTTCAAGACGGAGACAATATTTATAATAACATAGTTTTTTCAATTATTTTGGGATGGTAGTTTTCAGTTGCAGCTAATTAGTGAATGTTGTAGGCAGCCAGGGGGTTCAGGTATCCCAACTTTCTGGACAGACGTATTTATATAATGGGTAACCACTAGAAAGTATATCATACACCGAGTAACATTTTCAAAACTAGTTTTCTCCTCTACAGTAAAAGTAAAATAAATATAGAAATAAAAGTATATGAGCTGAAAAGCAAACAAAGGTGCGTTCCGTTTCCATAAATAAAGAATAGCAAAGCTAAAAGAGTGAACTTTGATTGCTCTAACTGCCAAAAGATCCCGGTGAAAAAGACGGCGCATATTTAAGGATCACTGGATCCGAAAAAATGTCTACACAATGAAAAATGATAAAAAAATTATATAGACGAAAAATCAACACAATAAAAAGAAAGAATGAAATTAAAAATTGTTGAGCCAATTTTTGAACGAAAGCATCTTAACCATTGTATCCGTTTCTTAATAAGAAGCACATCTTCATTGATTTAGTCATTTTGTATTTGGTTTACAAAATCGAAAGTAGTCAGGGAAAATTCTTAATTCTTTAATGGGAAGAAAAGAAATATATATATATATATATGTTTCAGAATATAGTAACCATAATTTTATAATAGTCTCAACATATCAAACAGATTTGAAATACAAAATGTGAGTTACAGTGATCTGTCAATTGATTTGTTTTCGCTTTCCTATAAAAAACACTTTTAAAGATGAAATATTATTTTTCGTTCAGTATCTAAGCCAACAGCTTAGATGTTAGTGGAATTATAAAAAATACGCTTATGTCAAGTGAGCTACACATAAATGGTTATTCTTCAATTATCGAGGAAATTCTTCAGGCTAACAGATAATCTGACGAATTCCTTTGATGGAATGAAACACACATAGTTATGTGTTGCTCACTTGCCATAAATATATTTTTATACTGATATATATATGTTAGTTTGATGATTTTACTAATATTATAAAATAATATATTATGCACATAGTTTTCTGTCAATGCTCAGTACATGAGTAGAGTTAGTTTGTAGTACGAAACTATACTTGATTCAAAAAAGCTACACAGAAACGTTTATGTTTCATTTTCTGAATTATTCGGTAAGTTAGACCTATTTACGCGCGAATTTGCAACAAACTGAGGTCTAGTGGCATGCTCTCAATTGTGCTAAGTAACAAACAAATTAGAAATAGATTGAAAGTCAGGTTGCTAAAGTAGTAGACTCTGATATTCTGGTCACATGTTAACCTATAGTTTGATATATGTTCTTCATGAAATAGTGTGTTCAAGTGTAATTATAAGAATTTGGACTGTAAAATATTGTCATGAAATCAAATTTTAGGTAAAATATGTATGTACATATTTAACAAAAATTATTATACAAAAAATACAACATATATATATATATATATATATATATATATATATATATATATATATATATATTAGTAAAAAAACTCAAATACTTGACTTCAGATTTGAATAGCTACGATACTGTCACAACGCCGCAGTGTAGCATCCTGTTATTGTTTTACATGTACTTCCACTGAATGTGCACTGATGAACATGCACTTATACAGCTTAACCTAAATACCCCTTACCCACACGGCTAGCAACAACACCTAATCCATTAAGTGTAAATGCCCTAGATACCGGAATATTTTCTACTTTGATAGCGTTTTTCCTCGGACATTTTGTCTCTGAGATATCACTCCCTGCTATCTGTTTCCTGCAGTACCAACATGCATTATTTTAAATACAATGTGAACAAAGATCGTAATGTCTAACTCTCCACCCAACTGCCCCTCTATAATTGTAGGAGTCGGTGGCCATTTGCCTCGTGTGGTGCCAACAAAAATAAAAGAATATTAAAAAATAATAAGAGGTGATCGCTTCCTGATTTAGATTAAACAATCTATTTGAAAAAAAAAACAACTAAACTTCCAATCGTTTTTTAATTTGACCTGATCAAAAATGGTGACACATATATAATTCCTACCGTTATATTTAGACAGACAAATGTAAACGGGCTGCATAATATACAAACATTTTAGGCACCTAAAGATAGAGTACACTAATAAAACACAATGCATCTTTCTTGCGTCTATTTTCGTACATTTGTTTCTATCGTAACCGTGCGAATTGGATGAGTCATAAGTCGAATTGCTTCAGCAAAGTACTACAATCCTTAATACCGTCATCTATTTATAAGTACAGACACACACACACAAATATATATATATATATACATAAATATATATATATATATATATATATATATATATATATATATATATATATATATTACTACTCAATGTATCCGCATAAAAATTTATAAAGATATATTTTTTATGTATCAACTCTCAGTATTTACTTTCACAGTGCTAGATGAGTAAGTAAAGCTAGGTAGTAAGTTATGGAAACATATTTATGGTAATTAAGTTACACAGAGGCTCCCGCATTTCATCCCCGGGGCAATCCTCAGGCTAATATGCATGGAGTTAGTTTTTCCGGATGTTTTTTATATACACGGCTAGCTAGTTAACAAATCAGATTATTTGTTGGTATCTTAGACAATCGTGTGATTTCTCACAAACAAAAGTCTGGTTAGTGTTACTTCCTATTTCCTGTTATACTGTTATGTTTTCTATAGAGTGGGCTTTATCCTTTTTCTTTGTTGTGTCAATATAATGTGTGAATATATTTTAACACGTGGTGTCTTTGTATTTCTATTTTGGATTTTAGTTTTTTAAGTTGTTAAATAATAAACAATACTAAAGTATAGTTTTGTTTTTTACTTATTTGTTTGTTTATTTCTTTATTTCTTTATTTATATATAAACGTTAAAGACCCCACCATCTATTAAACTGTAGAAGTGAGATAGCAAACAACTGCTTGCACCGAATAAAAGTTACCTTAGATGACATTACATAATTAACGAGAAACATGAATTTAGAAAAATTAAACAAATCATTGAAAATTATTTTAAACACGAAACAAAATCTTTCTGATTGAAAAATATAGATAGATATTTTTTTTACATTTTAGTACCTTCAACACATTAGTATGTATATTTCTAATGTGACTATACAGAAAGGAACATATAGGAAAAATAAGTAATGGATAGCTCTTTCGAATTGCGATTTAGAAATACATTACAATTTGTTGAAAAGCAATTGAAAAACTGTGAAACAATATTGTGAAAGAAAATAATATTGTGAAAAAATAATTTATTGCAATTTGTTGAAAATCACGCCAGCTATTCTAAAGATAAGAACATTCGAACATAAATGAAACATATTTGTATAGGAAATAAAACAATATTGTAAAACAGAACAATGTGTTGTATTAAAATCAGAACTATTTCCTGTAATAAGACATGATAGGAAATTTTTTTTTTAAAAACAAATATGTAATTTAGACACATTTACGACGTTTATCCCATATGCATAAGCAATATCACTTCTTTATTTATGCCAAATCGCTTTCCCTTGACCATTTTCAATGGTATGCAAACAACAAGTTATCGCCTGAAAAAGAGTGGGTGCTTGACTGCAATTCAATATATACATATATTTATATATATATATATATATATATATATATATATATATATATATATATATATACATATATATATATATATATTAATATATGTGTATATATATATATATGTATATATATATATATGTATATATATGTATATATATGTATGTATGTATGTTCATATATATATATATATATATATATATATATATATAGAGAGAGAGAGAGAGAGAGAGAGAGAATTATGAAAATACATTTATGGCAATTAAGCGTCACAGAGGCTCCCGCGTTTCATTCCCGGGCGAATCTTCCTGTTTAAACATTTTTATGAGGTCTTTAAAGTGTAGGATTGTAAATTTTTCCGACAAAATATACACGGGTCGTCTATATTTCTACATGTACTGGGCTGTCGTATTAATTTCCATTCAATTATGTATGTGCGTCTATTTTATTTGAGCTCCCAATAGTGGTTTGCTAGTGCTGTTTTAATGAGATGTTATCTGCTTTTAAATGTGCGTGTGTGGTCATAATATCTGGTTTTAAAATCCAGGAAGTTTATACACACGTAGTACTTCTTGTTATTTGGTAATTTAACAGACCCGGAAAATCTATTAAACTGTAGTAGTAAGATAGCACACAGTTGCTCGCACATAATTACATTTACCTTAGGTTAACAATTCATAAACACACAAATAAATAAACAAACAAATAAGTAAAAAACTAAACTAAACTAAAACCTAACAATTTAAAAACTAAAACATTAAATAGAAATACAAGTAACCACGTGTTAGAATAAGTAAAACTAACCGAACCTTTGTTCATGGGAAGACTAACGATTGGCTAAAATAATAAATAATCTGATTAGTTAAGTAGCTAGCCGTGTATCTAAAAAGACCCGGAAAAAACTATCTCTGTGCATAGTAGCCTGAATATTCACCTCGGGGATAAAACGCGGGAGCCTCTGTGTAGTTTAATTGCCATAAATATATTTTCATGGCTTATGACTAAGCTCTACTTACGTATCGAGCACTGTTGAAGTATATACTGAAAATTGATACCTAAAAAATGGTATCTCTTTATAAAATGTTATGTGGATACATGAAATAGTAATATATATATATATATATATATATATATGTATATATATGTATATATATATATGTATATATATAGTATTAAGTAGTAATCTATATTGATGAGTATTAAGAATAAGCATTTAAAACAAGAATAGGTTTAAGCCTACTTAAATTAATACTATGAATCTCCCCAAGTTCTATATTGATTATCAATTCTAAGTGAACATCTTCTGGAGGTTATAGGTTCGATCCTCAGTTCGGGCGATACTAATAATACATTACGAATTACTTAAGACTTCAACTCGGTCAAGGCTGACAGACGAGAGCAAAGAACTCCTGTGAATGTAATAAAGTATTCCGTTACAAAACATGTACAAATACCCGAGTACGTCAGGATACAGATGAAAAAAAAGGACGATATTAAATTGGCACAAAACGTTGTCCAAAAGGAGAACAATAATTTCAATACTTAAAATAATGCGATTTATATAGTTTTGCCATCGTTATGCTCGACCTTTGAGACAGTTCAGTGTGTTGGTAATCGAGCAATTGTTCTTCTACATTTCGGGCTGTTTTTGTGAATTCCTACTTCAAATGCACAATTGATGCTATCTAATATTCGATATGAAGGGTTTTTCGTTTCACAAACTAATTTTCACATTCTTAGTAGAGAGGCAACCCGCGTGTTTGCTGATGTCGGCGTCTTTGTTTGTTTGTTTGTTTTTCTTTTACATAGTTCACCCCAAACAAGGCAAGCCGCCACTGTAGACGTAAGGGGCTACTGAGAAAAGAAAAGGCGAGAAGGATCTGCGCAGCGAGATGTCTATGTACATTATTTTTAAACGTCTGCATGTCTGTTCTGTCGGGGAAACAGGGGGCAGGGAGAGAGTTCCAGAGGCCAGCAGTACGAGGAAAGAAGCTATTTGAGTAGAAGGCTCTCCAACCTCTGGGGACCTCCACAGTGAATGAATGAGATTTAGTTGATTGTCGAGTTAGTCTAGGGAATTTACGTCGAGGGGGCACCAAAGTAGCCAATTCATCGGAGCATAATCCATTGAAGTATTTGTAAAACAAGCACAAGGGTGCCACATTGCGGCGATGGGACAGAAGCTGAAGCTTGGTTGACAGTGAGGGTCCAATTAGGATGTCGATTCTTTTTTGGACATTGTCAAGGAGGGAGAGACTAGTAGATGATGCACCAGCCCAGATGTGACAACAATACTCCATGCATGGGCGAATGGTGGCTTTGTAGAGATACAGGATAATGTCAGGTGTGAGGAGTTTACTAGCACAGTAGAGGGAGCCAACCTTCTTTGCGGCAGCGTTGGCAATGTCTTCAATGTATTTGTTCCAATTCATGTTACCTGTGAAGGTTAAGTCGAGGAGTTTGAATGATGAACTCTCAGGTAAGGTGTTATTTGCCATGACAATCGGTGGTTGAATAGGTTCCTTGTAGTTATTGAAGGAAAGCAGTTTTGTATTTGCGGCATTAAAAGTTACCAACCATTTATGACCCTAATCCACTACAGCCTGGAGGTCATTTTCTAAAGATTCAGCCATTGCCTTGGATATGATCGCGTCTGTTTTACCAACATGGCGAGATTTACTTCAGAGTGAAGTGGTTGATCCATGTTTCATTCATTGTCATATGTTTACGCAAACATCTTTTTTATATTGAACCAGTTGCAATCTACGTTATGAATCGTCGACGCGTTGTTATTTTTGATCGAATGTCTGCAAATGGTGCACGAACTACGAAAACACTCTTCTAATTGATAAAGCTTCTTGCAAAATATAAAGTGGCTACAGAGATGAGCCCGGATATCAGTTATACGGGAACCGTAATTTTTCCATTATTTTAAAATTTCAAACGGTGTCTGAACTTAAATAACTGTAATTTGTAAATTAAAAATCCGATTGAGCTAAAGGTTTGACTTGTTCGATTAGAACTTTGTACTTCACAAAAGTGTATAAATTATCATTAGTTGTGCCATATATATGTCACGCGTATTAATTATTAGTCGCGTAATCTATATGCCATATCAAGAACTTATTGAGTACCTGTTATATATATATATATATATATATATATAGAGAGAGAGAGAGAGAGAGAGAGAGAGAAAGAGAGAGAGAGAAAGAGAGAGACATTTATAAGACCGAAAATAAGAACAAATATTGTTAGTTAATTTACAAAGTTATTCTCATTAAAATGCAAAAAAGTAGAGGATATATCCATGAGAATCTTTTAAATGAAGACTTTTCAAAGAAAAGTATTGTTCCCATCATAAAAAAAGTCAGTTTTGTAAACATAACATATTTTGCTTCAATAATTTTTGGTAATTATATAAATAATTTTATTTTGAGTTATTTCTGTGAAAAAAGCCAAACTTCTTCCTTGAATAAAATATAACGACTATAAAATGTAAAAACGTTATATTTCCAAGGAAAGGTAAATACAGGAAAGTTATAAAATTGAAAATATATTTAGAAAATGTAATTTTATTATAAACTTCAATTATATATATACATAATTGAAGTGTTTGTGTTTTTCATTTTATTTTATTTTGTTTTATCTTATTTAATTATCTAATTTCCTTTTAAATTTCTAATTTGTATGAGAAAGGTTGAAAAGAAAATATCCTTAATAAGATTATTGTACATTCTTTAAAAATTAATATATATATATATATATATATATATATATATATATATTTATATATATATATCATTGATTCTTTTCATTTCTAATGAAAACATTTTTTTAAATTTCAACTTGTTTGCAGAATTTTGTAAAAATTCTTTTTTTATTTGAATGTGTTATATTTTTTATACGAGCCGGTGATTTTTTTCATGAGTAGCATTGTGTGTTTTCTATTATGCTTCCAACATATTAACCTGTGATTATTTCTCTCAGCGGATGTTTCTCTAGAACTATGTTTTTTGGATTTTCTGTAAGACGCGTTGCTATAGTCGCTGATGAAGTGTCTAGATATATGTACGATGGTTATCAGACCAATTATAATTACATAGAAACACATTACATATTTAGGTAATAAAAATCGTACATATTTATAGACAGGGCGTCTTGGTCCTATAGTAAAACGCTAGACTATAGAGACTAATATAGAAGATTCGATTATTGTCAAAGTTAGCCATGCTAATGACGGCTGTGATTCAGAAATACGTGGCTATGGATTACTTTTATGTACGTATTAAATAAATACAAATATATATGTATTAACGGAAAATACGTTCTATAAAGTTAAGGCTGACTAATAATGCACCTTACTCACTTAAGAAGTGAAACAATAGAAGTAGTAGTAAACAAAAGACAGCGAACGCTGCAACTACCAATGAAAAATAATTACAGAAAAATACATTACATAGGATAATTATTTACCTAAGAAAATACAGGCAAAATATCTCTTTTCCCTCCTCCACGAATGGTTAAGACTTAATTGATAAGTAATTACGACAGCAGTAATTTGCCCCCCCCCTCTCTCTCTCTCTCTCGGTGTTAGTAAATATCTCCCAGCTGACGGATAAGTAACGCTTGAAATGAAATAGAAATTAAATTTAAAGGATTGAGTTATTCGGACTCGGTCATGAAGTGTTTGTTGTAGTGGCGATTTTCGGCAGCAATAAAGAAGAAAGAATAAAACCACTAGACGAGACACCCCCACGCGACGAGGAAAGAGAAGAGGGTACGAGAAATTTAAAGGTATGCAAACTATATGATTTTTGGTTTAAAAAATGACAAGTGTTTAAACGAGAACTTTCGCGTCCCGTTCCGGGACGAGTATACAAAATGAGTACTGCCGCGGCCCTAAGTAGGAGTATGCAACGCATATAAAGAGAGAGAGAAATATAGATAGATAAGTATATATATGTATATATATATATATTTAGAGAGAGAGAGAGAGAGAGAGAAAGAGAGAGAGATAGAGAGATAGAATAGAGAGAGAGATTGAACCAACTACACATGTGTTTGCAAGATATTATAATTACAGGCTTAACTTTAACTTTCACAATACACAAGTTCTTTGTCTGATTCGCTTTAAACGTCGAATTACTAAATAAAAACATCGTATTAAGTACTGAACTGTTTATTTATTATTTGACCATCATCATATTCTTTAAATCGGAGTGTTTATGTTAAAAAACATTTTAAAATAGAGTTGCTTTGACTTCTTGTCATAGTTTTCTTTAGCCTAACCTTCCTTTAGACTATTGCGTTTCAGAAATATATCGTTATTGTGATAAAATCTCTCCAGATAATTGTTATAACATAGCTTCTGGATAAACAATATTATTTTTATCCCATATAAAGAATACACGTAAAAAGTACTTGATCATACGCCTCATGGGGCAGCAACGTTCAATTCGTAATGGAAGAACCACAATGTTATCATTAAAACTCAATTACTTTTCCTAGTTGAGATTTATTGATAAACATCAGAAAGTATGTTCTGATTGGGAATTGCTAACGTTTTTAATTTAATTAAATGCCACCGGCAATAATTGGAATTATTGATATGATACAATTTCTAAGGCAGAACTGACTATCATTTATGTTTCTGTTATAAGATTTGTCATAATCACATTGGCAGCCAATCACGTGCAATTGCAGCTATTTACAAACAAAACGACTGGTGTTTTATTTTTAACATTCGTCTACAAATTGCAACACAAGTTGACACGAAAAACCTTCGCAACGAATTACGATGATATAGTTTCATCTCTTTCTGTAAAAGCTTCGAACATATATGTGTATGTGTTATCATAATGATTCTGTGTCAGGGTTTCTTCATTGTTAATGAAGGTAAATTGTTAGATAAATAATTCTGTTTAACACAACTACTTGAGATTGTTTCTATTTTATTGGATAATTTAACACACCATTTCGACATCAAATCAACATTCAGTAACTACAATTTATTCACAACATTTACTTTATTGATAATTTACTGATAAAAGTATATAAACTAAATCAACATTTCCTTATTTTTAGAAAACAAGTCTGCCAATTTAATAAAATATTCAGCGATATTACACTCATACTTGCAACATATAATTGATTTACAAAACATATTTATTTATTCAATTATTACCACTTCGTTGAACTATCTATCATCTAAAATCTATTCGGTTTCCTTGAAAACAAGTCCACCAATTTAATTAATTTAATCGTAAAATAAAAATCTCACTTAAAAAAATAATTTATTTACAAAAATAATTTCGCTCTCACACCATATGCTTTCTTTTCTTTGATAGCAAGTCAGTCAACTTAACTAATTACTTTTTTCATTACAATTCTCTAGCTGTAAATTACATGGTTTTTTAATGCTGTATTATTGAAGCAACATTTACCTTTATAGCACGCTACGTGGGGTATTGCTAAATAGGTTTTAATAATACAAATAATACATAGATGTGTAATTATCAAAGTTCATTTCACAAGAGGGTGTAATACTCACTTAAAGTTGTCTCATAATGTTATCAATATAAAGATTATTAAATGAGTATTAAATACAGATGTACTTAACCATAATGTTTATAACTTTTATATTAAGTAAACATTAATTTAGAATAGAATTAAAGAACACATTCTAAATGTAAACTTCTGACTTATTATCTGGGAGGTTATATATCATAATAGTAATAGTTTTATATGTAGTAGTCGAATTCATAGTAGTAGTAGTAGTTGTTACTGTCGTAGTTGTAGTAGTATTTAGGGTATTCTCTAATCCTAACAGTGTTTCTACTTCGTCGATCGAATGCGTTGGTCATGTCGTAGTTGTGATGTGTAAGATGAATGTCAACTTTCTTCTCCCACTCTATCTGTCGTTGTAGACTTCTTTTTCTTTTTAACCTTCTTTTTTCTTATTTTTCTTCGGGATAGAGGGCATAAGTTTTGAAAACCCGACGGTGCTCTCTGTTTATTTAGTATACAGTATACATTTCTTATCTACACATTTTACGTAACGTCCGGGACCAGTACCTCTACCATAACTTCTAATTGGAAAATTCTAGTGTACTTAATATTCACTTCACGTGGAAATTTACCATTTAAACTCTATTTTACATACGCTAAATAAATATTATATCAGTATTTCGCTTTCACACACCCATATACCCATGGGTTCTACATACAAATAATTAGTGCAATTCTGTTCGATTGACATGGAATATAGTCTTTAGGGTAGCAGTAGTGGTTTGTTGAAGTACTAGAAGTTTAATTTTCTATCACTACTCCTTCCTAAACGTACACTCTATCTCAAGAATATGTAATGCTACATTTGCTACACTGCTCTCTAAGTGTTTCGAAGCTTATAATTAACCGAAAGTGGGGGAGAACAATGATAATCCAATTATAATATCGATATTGTTCATTTAAGAGATTGGTGACGATAACCATATAATCTATCAACTCGTGTTTCCTTTTCAAAGACATCGAAAGTTATATATTCAAACACATTTTGAAACAATGGTTTCTAAAACAAAGACATCTGATAAAACTATTTACAATGTACTGATGAATTACAATCAAGTTTCATAATTGATATCATTTTAGTTTACGTGAATTGTATGCACGGAACAAGAGGAGGAAAACATTTCCGGCTATGAATCTTTAAGATAATAAATCAGCATTTCTATTGATTAAGAATCAGGGTCATGGTACTTTTAAATCTGAATGAGAATATATACATATATGTACATGTATATATATATATATATATATATATATATATATATGGAAAATGAAAAATGGAAAACCTGAAATATTATTTATGTATTCATTACGTCTTTATTTAAAGAATTTTCAAATGATTGTTCTGATGAAAAGAACACAGAAAGTAAATATTTTTGAACAACAGTAGTAGGAGAAAAAAACTTAAAACATCCCTCTTATGATAAATAAATTATGAGCTACAAATAGATGGTAGCAGCAGTAAAAGTTGAGTTTACTGTGGAAAGTGTATATATATATATATATATATATATATATATATATATATATATATATATATATATATATATTGTTTGTATTTTGTCAGCATACTTTCATTTAAGCAAAACATTTCATTTAATTAAACATAACAAATTTAGCTGCTTAGTTACATTTTTTATTATTTATTTTTCATCATCTTTTTCCTGTAAAAATAAAAAGGTATGTATGTTCCATTAGTATCACGAAAGTTTTCGATTCTTCGTCGGTTTATATTCAGCTTACAAAAACACATCATCAAAAAGTTAAGGAGAAAAAGAAAATTCTAAAAATCAGCCGAGGACACAGAGGTGAAGTCAGTTAGACATCAAAAGAACGAACGATTTAGTTTCAAGGGATACGTTAAAAATGGAATTATCGGGGCACCAGAAATACAGACATAGGATGAATTGTATCATGTTCAGAATTTTAAAATCTTGTTAGTGGTTCCATAAATGATGTTATGTATTGTAGGTGGCTGAGTTTAAGATAGCTAAATATAACCTCGAGTAATTTAAATTTGTTTGGAATTGATTTCAGAATGTATTATTGTCTTAAATCAGGGGAGTGAGCTATTATATTTTCGTAAATGCTGGTAAATTCAGCTAAAGTTTACAAAGTACATAGTAAGTTGGAAGTTTAAAGTAGTGATTGTAAGACTACGGAGGCTATTAGCTGTATTATTATTATGGGAGTTGCATTCTTGAACAAGGCTGTTTTACTTCTAAATACTAATGGTTATTTCTAATGTTTTATAGGTGGGGTTGAGTTGTTTTTACTACAAGATATTTGGGCTTACATTTCTTATGGTAAATAATGAGTCTAATTTTGTTACTATCAATTGGGTATATAAATCAGTGTACAATCATTTTATGTTTGTATAGTTTGAGTTGTGATGTTTTATGTTAGTATTATTTTTAGTGTCGAATCATTAATGTTATTTGTTCCTCAATTAATCATTAATGTTATTTGTACCTGAATTCGTTATTAATATATACTTGTTTTATATTTTTCATTTAATGATGTGTTTTTTTTTGGTGAAGAAGATAAGTTTTACTAGGTTTTTAGAATAGCTTTTTGTAGCGATAGGGTCATACGCTCTCGTAATTTCAGAGAATACAATTAAACTTATTGTTTTTTTTATGAGTAAAAGTGTTAAACGTATTATTAAAGGTGACAATAAATAAGTTAAGAGATGTAATTCTAACTGACATAGCGTGCGTGTTTTCGCCGTCTTTTGGAAATCCTCTTTTTCTTCCCAATCTTTTTGTTCTTTTGATTTTCATACCTGAAGATAATCCGACGAACTATCTAAAATGTGCGTGATACATATAAAACATGCTTTAATTAGATTATTAAGACGATTGAAATAAGAAAAGGGTATACTCAAGCAAAAGAAGTATGTTATGTTTACCAATGTTTGCTTGAATATATATATATATATATATAGTCTAAAGAAGCTCTGAGTCATCAAAAAAATGTAAAATGCAGTTTAAATCCCCAGACAAACTAACTAAATCCAAGATATTGCAGACTTAACATACATTCGTTGGAAAATTAATAAATGAAAAAATATCAGAACCATTCTGCAATATGGTAGCTAGCAATAAAATTATATAGGAATTAAAGTTGCATTAAAAAATAAATAAAAAATAAAGCTTAAGTACCTTTGGTACCAGAAAAGTAATTAGATAAGAGGCAGGACACCTAGCCATACAGATCTAAATACCCAATATATAGTCTAAAGAAGATCTGAGTCATTAAAAAAATGTAAAATGCAGTTTAAATCCCCAGAACAACTAACTAAATCCAAGATATTGCAGACTTAACATACATTCGTTGGAAAGTTAATAAATGAAAAAATATAAGTAAAAAAAAAAAAAAAAGGGGGGGTTAATTATCTAAGAGTGAAACAAAAACAGGAGACCTTAAGTGTCTAATATTAACACGGGGATACTCAGCTGTTTACCATGTAACTGTTTCGGAGATTTAAAAACAGGACAGTTATAATATTCATGGCTCTCCAATGGTACTGATTATACGACCATTTCCCCAATAATCAAGTGTCGAAATAATTCAGCTTAAAATATCACTAATATATACATAAATAAATAATAATAATGATAAAATAATAATACTAATATATTACCCTTAAGACTACCGTATGATATAATAATTTGCCTATCAAATAACATTATTTAAAACAATAAAAAAAAATATATATAAAAATACAAATAATAATAATACTATCTAAACACTACATCCAAGAACCATTCTGCAATATGGTAGCTATCAATAAAATTATATAGGAATTAAAGTTGCATTAAAAAATAAATAAAAAATAAAGCTTAAGTACCTTTGGTACCAGAAAAGTAATTAGATAAGAGAAAGGAAACCTAGCCGTACAGATCTAAATACCCAATATATATATATATATATATATATATATATATATATATATATATACGTATATATATGTTGTTAAAAAGGAAAATAACGATAAATGTTATATTTCTAAAGTATATCTAATGATGAATAGTTTTATCTCGATATACGGGATAGAGCAATTATATCATTAGATAACTAATATGAAAAACTTTGGAAAGGATGCAATATTTATTTAATAATCAATTGATCAAACAAATGCAATATAAAACACTTGCTTTTGTTCCTTAAACACTGGAGTTTCCAATAAATGCTTTTATTATATCGTTAGTAGAATTTACAGTAACTTTTACTGACTTAGTTGTCACATTTTCTCTGATGATAGGAGCATATCTTTCAAAATCCATGGATAAAGGTAAGGTAATTTTTTTTTTTATATTACCCTTGTTTGAACACTTGATGATTTAAGGAATGTTGCATTTTATCGAATTTTTATACTCATTAATTATGCACTTATATATATATATATATATATATATATATATATATATATATTGTGTGTGTATTTAGGCAGCGTTTCCTCATTTATGCAAACATTGTTAAAATAAGAGAATTCGTCTTTTTAAATATACCTTTTTATTTATTTCGATTTTTGTGATGTTTTCTGTTGTATTAAAACAAAACAAAAATAATAAATGTTCGATAGGTGTCACAGGTTTTACGAACGTTTTCGATTCTTGTGAGGATTATTCGACAGCAATCGAAAACGTTCGTAAAATTTGTGAAACCTATGAACACTTATTATTTTTTTCAATTCAAAGAAGACCATCAGAAAAATTGAAATCATGAAGAAAAGTATAATTAAACATACGAATTCTGTTATTTTAACAATATATATGTGACAACTAAGTCAGTAAAAGTTACTGTAAATTTTACTAACGATATGATAAAAGCATTTATTGGAAAACCCAGTGTTTAAGGAACAAAAGCATATATATATATATATATATATATATATATATATATATATATATATATATATATATACATCCGTAACTGTGATTGACATGTTTGCACATGCAGAACGAGTAGAAGATAAGCGTGAATAATATCCAAATACGGGTCGATCCGAATGTCTCTCTTATTTGATAAAAAGTAAGAAAACTATAGAAACAAGTAATATAGCAATATAAAACGCATGTTTTAAATATCGTCTATTCAATATACTAAGAGAAAAACAAAACTCTAGAACAATAACACACACGCACTTGTGGCTATGAACAAAATGCAGTATTTATTCTAATACTACACTTTATCTTTTTTGTCTTCAGTTATTGAAGAGGAACTCTTTCTAGGCGGAGGCAATTTTTATTTTTGTTTTAATCCAGAGTTATCTTTTTTGGTGAGCCGGATGTCCACACATTAAAAATCAACGATGTGTTCAACTCTGCCTTCGTGTGGAGGCAATTAAATAGAAACAATAAAGCACCAACAATTGAAAGCACATGTAAGTGATTTAGTTTATAAAATGGCACTGACACTCTCACACATGAAGGTGTGTATGAGCAGCATTACTTTTAAACATTTCATGTTGCGAATTGACGTGATGAATTGTTCTCTTTTGGTGTTTTCTCGTGTATTTTTGCTACTTTTTCGTAAGTGCAACACGATGTGGGGACCATATTCTTCATCGGTGTTGCCAGGGGCATGGGTCTTAAGATAAAACCGTTAAAAATATGTGATGTAAATTTGTTTGGCGCATTACTAGATAATAACATTAAAAAGTAAATTTAGTCATCAGGCACCTTAACTAATTCTGGTGAATCCCAAAATGAAGAATATCAAAAACAAATTTGTATTATTCGCACTACTATTCTCGGTTATTTGTACACTACTCTTCACAGAGATCTAGTCAAACTTCGAAATCTTCATGCGTAAATGTCACAGGGCATTCACAAGAAAACCGTCTCTACCGATGGTTTATAGTACTAAATTATACAAAAGCTGACAATCCTGCTTGTTTGGTTGCGCATTGAATTATTTACATGGTGGATGGAAGCGAGTCGTGCAAGTATATATAAAAGAACATACATTGTTGGATTGGCTGTGTTTTAATTACTTTTATAGTACTAGAAATTCGAACTTGCAGTTTGGTATAATTGGACGTCTATTAATGTAAATTAACCATAGCTGGGGCATATTCATTTTTTATTTTAAAATGTCTGTGATTTATACTATGGTGACATACACGTAAATAAACGTGACCAACCCGACAATTAGCTAGATCCCACACAGTCACTCTCGATGTCACCAGATGACTGACAGCCTTTTTCTCCAATAACTTATTTCCTCTTGTAGACGGCCTGCTCACTGTTTCCCTGACTGTACAGACATGCAAACAATTAAAACTAATATGTACGAGCATCTCGCTGCACAGCTCCGAATTTAGGAGGTCACCCAAAACTTCCACCTTAATTCTCAATAGTCCCGTACGTCTACAGTGGTCGCTTGCCTTGTTTGAGGTGAACTGTTATATAAAAAAAAACAATATGAAACAACAGTAAGTATAATTTACATTTTAAGCAACCAAGCCTAATTTCTAAATAATCATGGGCAACGTCGGAAAAGGAATATACCTGCTTTGTGGACGTGTATTGTGTATATTTATAACTTTTAGCTGAATACACAAAACCACAACACATAGTCAACTTTCCTATAGATTACAGATTAAAATACATAATAAATTATAATAAAAATGAGACAGGCGCGCATTAAACAAAACACTTTTTCCAATTACCTGCATAAAAGTTTTATGCTTTAATTAATATTATTTATATAAGTTAAAAGGTAGATGCTTCATAGAAGGTTTTAATTTTCTAGGGAGATTTTGTCCACGATTTATTATATTTAGATTTTCATAGTTGTAAATTGTTAGCGTTTACCGTTTTACGAAACTCTCCTTTAAATAAGAAAGCCGACTATACCCGCCTAATATGCGTTCAGCACATGGACTGAAGGAGATGGAGAATGACGTAAGTAATTATATTAAAGGTAACAGAGAAAGAGTCGGGAATAAAACCAGTGGAAGAGAGAGAAGAAAGATCGAGAGAGAGAGCAGGAACGGAGAGAGAGAGGGAGTTAAGACGAGGAGATAGATTCAAAAAGTGGTATTGATGGGTGCATATGATTTTTTTCCAAACAACAGCATATCTACCCTCTTACAGCTTCTGCTCAATATAATACTAAGAGACTGTTAACGTGTACGTTTATTTGAAAGCAAAAGCAGCAGCCGTAACTGCCTGGCGTTGATCTAGTGAATACTAAAAGTATGTGAAGAGTATGTTCGTTTTAAAAAAACAGCAACCGTAACTTGAATTTCTAGATATTTGTAACAACATATCCTTAGTTTTCAAATATTTAATAATGTGGTATAATTGGAGTGCGTAACTGAGAAACACGTAGTAAAACTTAACTTCAAAAGTTGGACCGACACCTCGAAAGTGACGAAGAAAAAACGTGGAAAAGACAATTGCCCTATCCTTTAGTTCGAGACTGCTAGACGATGCAGATGTGTTTTCCAAGGCGAACAACTTTAGTTTTAGAGGGAAGACTCGGAAGGTATATTAAGCTGCAGAGGAAAGAAGAAAAAAACGAAAATGAAGAAAAGTATAAAAACTATATATAATATGTTGTTTTACGTTCTATTTCGACACGTATCATGTAGACTTACACACCCAATGAGGAGAGAGACACATATGTTTCAACTCTTACTGGAATCAACAATCAAGAGACAATACGAGGCGAAAGCGTAGGCCATATAAGCTTACATAGAAACGATTCATCCGTTCTGTTACATTCGACTTATTGACGCTGTTACCCGTTGTAACAATTTTAGATGTTCGTGTCTAACACTAAAAATGGACTCGTATATTGTTTACTATAAGCTAAACGATTAAGTATGGGCATTGAAAATTCTATTAAAAGTTAAGAGTAGAACTAGTTGCACGTGAACAGGAATTTCGTCATGGTGTTAAATGACACGTAGCTAAATGAGAGAGACGGATTTTCTCTTTTACATATTGGGTGATTGTTATAAGTAACATTTTACAAAGCTCCGCTGTCGTTTACTACTCCCACGCGAGTAACTGAGTATGGGAAGGTTAGCTATAACACGACAGTGCTCTAAGCGAATACATCATCAAATGCATGAACCATCGACCACAATTTTTTTTCCGTAAGCTTATATATCATATAACGTATTGAAAGGTTGATGAAATAATATTTCTTTAAAATATTTCCTGAAAAACGCGTCTACGTCTGCGTTATTACAACTGAAATCAATAATGTTATCGATGATTATTATTTATTCATTAACAATTAAGTACACATTTCGCGGTAAAGTGATATTATTATACTTACACTACCTACTGAGACAGCTTGTGTATAGGTGAAAAAAGTTATGTACTATATATTTAGTTTGACTAAGATATTTCGGTTGATGGGTTCGACCATATTCTTTGGTGGTGTTGCTTGATTCGAACAAGATCAATTTCTTTATATGATAGAGGAAGAAAAACATCATTTTTTTCTTTTTCTCTTTACATCGTATAAACATGTTTAGTTTTGTTCAAATAAAGCAACAAACGGAGAGTTATTTTGCACACAGCTGCAGTCTTGACTTCCTGAGATGGTGTTAGAGGCTCGATATAGATGATGAAGCTTTTTGATGACTTCACGTAAGAAATAATAAGACTAGAAGCTTGATACAAACAAGTGATTCTTAATGACACCTTCTTAACGTTTAATAAACAGATTATCTTATTAAAACTTTTGCTATGAAACTTATGTAGACATTAAATAAAATCCTAGTTATTGTTTTCGTTGTATTTACTTACACTAACATTTGAGGTGTGATTAAGAATCTAAAATGTAAGAATTTATGTACGAATTCTAAAACATAAAAATACTAGACGACCCGTGACATTTAGATTAGTGAATACATTTATACCCAAAAACAGTGGTGATGGTAAATATATACATAATGTAAACATACATTTATCGATTGGTAGTTTATGAAATTAGTATTGAATTCATAGACATTTATTGGTGTACACGTAGTCTAGTATAAACAAAACTTAACAATGTGATGCATTTTTACCTGGAATCAATCTATGAGATATTACATTAATTTTAAGTGTGATCCTAGATACAACAAAACTCTAATCCATGTATACTTACTGTTCTCACACTCTTCAAAATGTACGATTTTGAGTTTAATACACTTCTTCTTGTGTTTCACTCCTCGCAGCACAGCACAGCACAGCACAACACGCCTGATCTATCTCACACAGTGTGGTAATAAACAAACAAGAAAGGTAATTACATGATACAAGGTTTAGCAATATACTAGAGGGGCTCGTGTAGCAGCGCTGCCCGGGAAAATTAAAGAACTAAATAAACTATTGTTATCTCCTCTTATTTTGAAGAAGATGTAAAATATGGGTAAGCTTTCTATTAAAATGAACAGTAAATAGGACTTAAATTAAGAAATTAATTAACATTATAAACGTGTGTATTTATTCATAACTACGGAATCAATATCCGTGCATACGTAGGAGCGTTAACTTGTTTATTCCTTTAATCGAAGGGGGTATCAGATAATAAGTTAAGCGCACACCGTGGTATTTTAATATGTGTACAGAAAGTCATATTCTTAATGTTATTTTTAAATGTGTAGTGTTTAAGGAAAATATTGTATGCGAAAGCACAGGCGACACAATTTTATATGATACTGGACCTGTTCTATCTGCTACGTTATCCTGTAGCGCGGCGTACAGAGTACGTACAACCCGGTTCCTATAGCAACGGACCGATTAGAACTTCTACTTTCTCCAGTGGGGCGGCAACTAAGATATGCATGCGCGAACACACGTAACTGCAACTACGATTAATTTGCATGATTCCTATTTCTCGACCATTTATTTTTTTTGTAATTATACCAAAGTTTTTACATTTCTAAAAAATTAAACTTTATATATTTTTGTACGGGTTGCTTTTAAACTAATTTTGTTATAGTGGATTCAACTATAACTTACTGTTAACATATACAGAAAACAAACGAGCCACTAATTATGCTTACAACCGAAGCAGTCATATGTTATCACTAAAAGTGGGCAATAGTGCATAGTATGTAAAAAGTTTGATTATAAACAAATTACATATATAGTTCGACACAGATGTTTCGAAGTACGTCATGTGAAAGTGGAATTTAAGTTATTGCCAATTACTTGCAACCTGATCACGAAAGCTTGCAATTGTTTTTATTAGCTTTCTAAAAGAAGATACACGTAGTAATTATTATGAAGTGATCAAATAGACAGTTTCATACGAAAAAATAACCCTAATTCAACACTAGTATATTTTTAAGATGGCATGAGTAAACGGACGATTATGTATTACAGTGAGAGAATAGTTACTCCTACTTTTGTGTTGAAATGTGTAATGAAAGTTAGAATAGTTGAAGGATTAAATAAAACAATATACTATTTAAACGAAACTACGTTGTTTCTTTTTAAAGGCACGTAGAAATAATTTGTCTTAATTGTATACAATAAACATTGTAATGTATTGCCTTCGATAAGAAAAGTATACGTGTCAAGTGTCTGGAGAAAATTCTACCGCTACTTTATAAAAAAGGTAGATGCTTATATTGATGATGGCTTTCATATTAATATATATTTGAATCATCACATACATTTAGCAAACGTAATATATAATGTTACATGCAAATTAAGTATCACCACAGCCGTCGTAAACGCTAATTTCTACGTGCATATTAAAAGGTCGTAAATATAAATATTGTTATGGAAGATGGATTGCGAACAGGTTAATGTGAGCGTGTATTTTCTTATCTGGAATGTAAGCATCGGTACACAGAAATCATTTATCCTTATTCCTATGGATAATAGATGGCCAGCAAATGTATTTAAGCACAATACGCTTTTAGAGACACATTTTTCATCTGTTCATTTATAACGCTAAAACTATTGCATGAGGAAGAAAAAACAAAATATTTTAAGAAGCAATCCTTCACGGATTGTTGACGTCATAAAATGTAAAGTGTTTCAGAAGTGTAAAAAGTGTAATCCCTACAAGCCAAGAACGTGGGGAAACAGTTTTTTTTCTTTTTATTCACATACTCATCTATAAAATTAACCAATCTCTCTCTGTCCCTCTTTCTCTCTCTCTTTGTATATATATATATATATATATATAGGTACATATATGTTACATAATACTTGGAAAGGGGCGTTGCATCAAAAGGGGAGTTGTTACATAGCACTTGAAAATTAATGTATCTTACGCTTCTTGGAAGCCGAAAACAATACGAAAGTTTATGAAATGCCTCGAAGCGTTTTCAAAATTCCTTAACACTCACTTTTAACCACATTTCTTTAAACTGCCAGTGTGTTTAGACATTACTTTATAAGCATTTTACTTATTAAAACATTTTTCGTTGAAACATAGTTCTTTTCAAACATTTCAAATTAAACATGATGCACTTTTTCTTTCTGTTCTAGTTCTTTCAGCCTAAAAATTAGGACACCAAAAATGTGCAACACATAAAAGTTACCTTACATTTTCTTCGTCGTCTGGTTGTGATCGCCGTTGGTGTCGTCGGTTTCCATGATCGATGTTGTATATGATATGTGGATACAACTTTATAGACAGACAGAAGGAAAACGCGGAGACAATTTTTCATAAGAGAGAGATTCGACTCTTTTATTCGACGTCTTGGTTTTTGGAACGTGGTTTCATCCATTCGTTCGCCTGATTCTCATTCATTGCGGGATGCGACGATGATCCAGCCCTATCGACGAGCGACTACGTCGTCGACTTGACGCTCTCACTTCCAAAGCCCTTCTCATTTCATTGGAGGACCCACAGAGATCTCGACCTGCACTCATTGTCTTTATTTGACCCCAGCCATAATTCACACTTGTTGATTTAATCGTATCTACAAATATCGAGCCCCATTTATAATATAACATATAAATATATGCAAACATGTATATATATACATATATATATATGAATATATATATATAAATATATATATATATAAATATTTATACAAATATATATATATATAGAGAGAGAGAGAGAAAGAGAGAGAAAGAGAGAGAAAGAGAAAGAGAGAGAGATTTTTCAAGAACACTATATATTATTTTGATATTCCATCGATAGGTTTCTTTTCATTGAAATATTTTAAATTTAGCTCACAGATATAAACTACAAAATGGAATGTTTTTCAGTAGATGTTTGGCTTACAACTGGTATATCTGATATATTTCGTCATGCGGGCTGAATTTCCAGTGTTTAAACGCAAGCAAATGTATCGACGAACGATCCAATTATTTATAATGTCCGTCGAAATAATATAAATATATATTTACTATTGCACAGTAAAATTCCATAGTGGAGTTTTATCAACATCATTTTTAAACGGATTGGACACTACTGAATTAGCAGAAATATTTTAATAACAGATCATACATATTGATTTGCAGTGTTTTATTCTTATAGTTTAGCTCGGAAATGAAAAGCATAACAACTTTTATCGATATGTACACGCGTTTCAGAAAAGTACTTATTAACACTTATATCAGAAAAAACGTAATTTAAATTATATGTCGCAGTAGTGCTAAAATATTTATAATCATATATGAGCATGATGGGACAGAGAGGGCGGATTTTTTTCAAATAATCATAAAATCGTTATGTTTTTTATCGAAAATAAATTTATTTACAGATGTTAGTTTGTATTGAAATAGCATTTTACAAAATCAAGTGTGGAAAAGAACATCACTCATGTGACACGGTTATCAGTGATACATTTTGGAAGGCGTTCTTGGAAGTTTTAAAAAACTTGTTCAATCATCGCTCTGTCAATTTGAGTAACTTCCTCGCTAATAGCTTCTTTAAGTTATCCCAATGTACGGGACTCATCCTCGTATACAGGTGCCTTGAAGTGCCCCCATAAGAAATAATCGCACATGGATAAGTCAGGGGACTGAGGAGGCCAATGATTGTCGCGAAATCTGGAAATGAGGCGACCAGGGAAGAGACGGCGAATAGCGTCCATTGATGCTCTAGCTGTGTGAGCTGTCGCCCCATCCTGTTGAAACCACATATGTCGAATGTGAATACGTTTTTGTAGTAACTCAGGTAAAAAGAAGTTGTTTATCATCTCGATATAGCTATCCGAGTTCACGGTAACAGCATTCCCATTATCCTCTGCGATAAATTAAGGACCAATGACGCCAGTTTTTACTATAACGCACCAAACCGTCACGTTAGGGCTGTTCAGCGGTCTTTCTGTGCAATTATTTTGAATTGTCAGGAGCCCAGTAACGGCAGTTCTGTTGATTCACCATGCCATTGACATGAAAATGAGCTTCATCACTCATGCAAAATATGAGGTTGTCAGTTTGCTTACAAATTGCTTGCATCTAATGTGCGAACGTCACTCGCTGTGCGTAATCCCCGTGCTTTAGCTCTTGTAGAGGTTGAATTTCAGTTCTAAATGCAAAAAAGGCTTACCGAACAATTACTCAGGTCTAGTTGAGAAGAATGTTCCCGAGCAGAACGAGTCTGACTGCGCAACAAGGTGTGTCTAACGCGTTCCACCTTTTCAGGGGTACGTACAGGTAGTCTTTTATTAATCAGTGTACCTCGTGTACAAAGTGCGTTAACCCAACGTAAGATAGTGTTCCGAGTGGGAATAGCTTGATTTCGGTGGATATTAAAATGGTGACGAAACTCACGCTGAACTGCCGTGATAGACTCGTTATCTTTGACGAAACTGTCGTACGTAAAAACGCGGTGTTTTATCGTCCATGGCTCCATGACTCCAACTGAACAGAGAAAAAAATGCTAAGAATTCATTAACTCAAATCTGTGAACAAATTTTTTTAAAATAAAAAAATAAATATTTTGTTATATTTTGAAAAACGTCCGCCCTTTCTGCTCCACCCTGTATATATATAGTGGCGGCCTGTCTTGTTTTGGGTGAAATATGTTACGTTAAAAAATAAAGCTAGCCATCTTGCCAGTATTATCTGCTTACTGAGAACTTTTTGATATCGAATATTTTCAAAATAACTGGCAAATATAATTTCTCACTTGAATACCTGATAAAGATAGACGTAACATTTTTATTCACAACTATTTACAAATATCGATAATAATTATATATATACACATATATATATATATATATATATATATATATATATATATATATATATATATATATATATATATATATTGCAAGAATGTTCGGGTAAATATGATACAATTTAGAAATCTGTAGAAAATTGCTAAAGCAAAGATAAGATTGTATATTGCGATTATTTATCAAACGCCCTCATCCAAACCAATGAAATACTTTTTTATTCTCTAATACAAAGACAATATATTTAAAGTGGAAAATATCTGACTTACAGAAACTGATGAAAATAGAAAGAATGGTCAAAACGTAAACGAATAAAGAAAAAGTAGAAACGGAAAAAGCGAGGAAGTATGTTAGGCAGGTGTACGAAAACATTTTTACTTTGACTGAACGATAAACAACAAAAAGACGGAGAATTACGACGTAATATTAGCGTAAAGTTTAAGAAGTTAAGGAAAAGATAGAATACATGTATTAAACTACGCCATGCACTAGATAATACCGGAGAAAACAATTCGCCAAAACAAAATGAGAAAAAAAAGAAAACAATGAGGAAATAGAAGCGAATGAAATTGGATTAAAAAATAGATATATCGATGATTGGTTAATATTTGGTTAAGCCATACCAATAAAAAAATATTCAGTTGAATTTAACTTTAGTGCATTTAATGTGGTAGAATGGCATTCCTCTTTTGACGTCGTTTGTAGATTTTGAAATAATAGCGGAGTCAATTATTCGGATATTTTTTTACCGCGAATGTGTGTTATTGTGTAGCTCAAAAGGAATTAAATATGATGTTAACATCTGGCATGTAGGAGTAAATTAGTTTTGTGGATCATTTATTAATAGTTGTTGAGTAAGTATAGTCACTATTCTTGATGTGTACTCGGTGGCAAAACTACAGAAAGTGCAAGACCTTGCTTTTTTATTCCATTTTTATTGCATGGAGATGCGCTTGCTGTCTACTTTTGGATGTGTAATAGCTACCAGTTTTATGCGGAACTGATAGAGATGAGATTAGTGACAACGTTTACCGAAGGGCTTTTTGAAGCCTATGAAAAACTGAAACGATTCAGGTGGGCTGCAGAATCGATGGACGTTTACGCCAATACAATAAAAATAATTAACTGAACTAGCAGGATACCTAGGCATTCGTCACAGGATTCCCAGATGACGTATCTGTGACACTGCAACGTCTACCTTACAGAGAAAGAAAGGTGTTCAGTAAAATTATACCGAATGCACAGCTTTTAGACTGGAACAGTGGCGGCGAGTTCACACAGCACTACACTCATGATCCTCTTTGAACCTCATGGTTCAATGAGAATCATCAAGCATTCGGTGATTTGGATGTCGATGACCGCATTTTATTAAAGATTGCACGGAGCCACCTAGAGCCAGAGGATAGTGCTATGAGTTTTTAAAATTTGGGAACATTGCGAGATATAGTTCTTAGGCTCATGGAAACGAGCAGGGGGGTATTCTGCGCCAGTAGCTACCCGGCAACAAGATGAAGGCGCGGTACGAACCTCTTCTTATGATAAAAGTAGCAATAAATGATATTCTAATGACGTAGCTCGTCAATATAGGATGCACCACAACTTTACTCAACTCAAAACTTGTGAGTTGGTGTGGTAAGAGTGAAAGCGGTTGATGGAATGGGCGTAAAGTGTAAGGAAGCCCGGGAAGTGGAGATATAAGTATGTGAAGTACAATTACAGGTTGAAGTGATTGTAATACATCACATGATTGACGGGATCGATGTCACAATGTGAATGGATGTAATCAATGCGATGAGAGGTGTGACTATAAACAAAACTGTGGTGAAATTTGGAGACGGATACTGTGTTGTAGCTGCCTATCAGCCGAACAGTTTCAAAATTGTTGAGGCACTATCCAGTTACTGCATGGCTGCGACTGGCGTGCGATTATGTAAAGTGAAGAGCAAGTGGAGTACACTAGGAGGGCAGAGTTTATGGCAAAACTGTCCTAGTAATGCAGAGGATTCTAGCTGATGTAGAATAAAAGGGCCCTGTTAGTTGAGCTTGCCACATACCTGAAATAAAATAAGAGTGGTGAAGTGTGAGGCTACCAGTATAGCAACAGGCGTGGTTGTGGACATTAGTTGATTTGTGTCGGAAGATGCCGCATGGTTGAGAAAAAAAAGATCGGTTTCATCATATAAACGTGGTTGAAATAGATGCTGTTCTGAAAGGCATCAATTTGGCTATCAAATAGGGATCACGTGGCACCGTAATAAGAACTCATTCAGCAACGGTCTAAGTTGGGTGTATTTTAGAGTGGAAGTAAGTAGAGGAATATGAACCAAGTATGCTGGAGAAATGATTGTGAAGCGGAGATTGGAAATACTCGGCGAGTTAATACCCGTATTTGGACTGCGAATAAAGGCAGTTGTTATGCCTTTAGGGAGAAAAATTGCGGTTGCGCTAACCCGAATAAACAAACGGCAATTAGCTGAGAAAGAAGACGTACCGGTATACTGTCTAAGAACCGGAGAACTATACGAGGTGCATGGCATGCACCACATGGAATGAGATAGAACATCATAGTTGATGCGGAAAGTTGATCCACTTATAAAACGGAAAGAAAGTTCATTAGGATGCCAGGAAGTGCGTTTGATGTTAACTAATCGGTCCTGCTCCGAATATACATTATCCTTGTAAAATAGGGATTACAAACAATTGGACAATATTAGCTATGGAAATAACACACTATCGTGGAAGGGCATACTTGTCAATGATATATTGTGGACGTGGGATACTAGCAATATGGGGGAAGTTACATGCAAATACGGTAGCTACTGTTACAAATGCATTGGAGAAGGTAATGCTTGAACAGGGTCTATTAATGGAGGTGATAATGGACAATGGCACGAGTTTTCGATCAGAACTTCTCTATAAAATGCTAGAAATATGGAAGATAAGAAAATATTACAGGGCTACGTATAGGAAATGTAATAATGAAGGAACACATCGGAAAGTGAAAGCAATAGCTGAAAGAGAAGAGATATCACTCGTATCGGATAAGAGGTTTTGATGATCCTGCCAGATGCACGATGTACGACGCAATGGCAAAGAAGAGTAATAACTGGAGTGTAATCCCCTAACAACTTAAGCGTCGACGAGATGCCGCGGCATATTTTAAATGTAAAGCGCGTAGTGCATGTAAACGATGGAGATGCAAGTGCCTAACACGAAATAAAATGAAAGTGAGGCGGTTGCAATGCAAATATAGCGGAGAGAACACAGCGTACCGATCTGGACACAAGATTACGTGATGTAAAATTATCTGTGATGATCATCGGGACGTGTTGTTTAAGATACAGTGATAATTTTCCTTAATAACAATATTTGCCAATTGAGTTATCTCCCTTTTGCAGATAGGCTGTTAGGAGTATATCTACATAGGTGGCGCTGACTAGTAGTCGATTAGCATAGGTGGTGGGTGTTATTAGGCAATTTGCATAGGGATGGATTTATTACTATGAACAGTAATCTTTTGACATTGAAAAATTCAATTGATTTCGGAGCAGAAGAGAATGAACACTGAACAGTGAACAATGCACAATAAGCAGTTAAATATGAGTTGTTGGCAGTGAACGGTTGACATTGAGATATTTCGTGGCAGTGATACAGAAGAAAGGTTAATTTAATTCCAATATCAGATTACAAGATACTACATGCTTTAACTTTTTGCATGTAATTTGAAGTATTTGGTGTATTTTAGAATTCTAACCAAATTCAAGACTAATTTATATTATTCGTTCCGAGTTTGTAGATTACAAATCTAAGGGAACATCAGTAGAGACAAATCATCAGTCTAGTTTAAAGGTTGTTGTAAAGGGAGAGTACAACTATATTTTAAAGTATTGGCCTGGTGGTTTGTGAGCGGTCCAGAAATTGAAATGTCAAGAACAGATATAGCGTTATAAGTGTCATCCTCTTTATGTAAAGTTCGTGTGTTCAGCTGTATTTGATCTTTGTTTTATGCAATGTATTATTTTATTTTACGGGGCTAAACTAGTGGACGTTGTGCATATACATCTTAAATATAACGAATTAAGCGATGTATATTTTACAGAGAGAATTATTTTAGGAGGCGCTTAGTAGATGCTCTCTTGGAATATATTTATTTCGTCGAGTTGAAGCGTGTATTGATTATTATAAAGTATTACATGTTACTTTTGTGTGCATATAATAATAATTATAGTAAAGATACATATATGATGGGAATTTTATTTTACTTTTTTTCAAATAAGTTCAGGTATTTCAAAATGTGTATATTCGTTATTGTAAATCTAGACTGTTCATCGTGTTGTCATATGCCAATATGGTTTATATTTTTAAGAAGCTCACGTACATTTTCTAATATGACTAGCGAGGTGGCTTTAATAAATAATTCTATAATTATTGTTATTTATCTGATGAAAATTGAATGTAGCAATATACTTGTGGCGACTTATGCGATCATATGGAAAAGAATGTATGTAGGTCGACCGTACTCGAGTGCGATCTGAAGATTCCTATTTCATTGGTTTATAAATATAATTGTAGGGCAGGAATTCATTAATTATCTTAAATTGTCCTACTTATCCATCATCTCAACCTTATAATTATGAGGATACAGCAAGGAGGCATGAAGTGCAATTGTTATGTGGTATAACTCGGCCGAGTATTGAAGCCCGGTAACCAACCTGTTTGTTGAGATTCTAACAATTATTCTTTAAACTAGAAACCATAGTTCATTATGCATGAAAAAGAGACGATTTTTCTGAGAGAAGTGTTTGCCTTGTGGGTCATGTTTTATAAGTATAATATGAATTTATACTCAACGTTTTATTTTTAATTATTAATTTTAGTTGCTATATTTCTTTAAAGACTTTGCCAAATACTTTAGTATTTAATTACTTCTAATTGACTTGATATTTCGTCCACTACCATACAACATATTATATATTTATTTTCTTCTTCTCATTTTACCTATTTTCTTTCGATTGTGTATATCAATTTCTTTTTCTATCACGTATGGTCATTCTTTCGTAGATTTAAAGATAATGGAATTGTTCACTAATATCTGATGATTATCGGTCACCTTTTCTTGGAATGTCACCAACATAAAATTGTGGAGGCGGCGGAAGTGGCATTCGTTTTCTGAGCACGTGATCCATTATAGGATTAATGAAGTGAAACACATTTTTTTATTTAAAAAAAAATATCTCCAAAAAATGCAATTGTACTCACATACCAGTATTATATATTTTTATTTAGGTTGGCTCAATTGGCAGCATGAGTACAAGTTTCATCTAGACATTTATCGATAAGGGTATCTAAAAGAAATGTGAGAACAAATAAGTTAAATAGTTTACGTATAATGGGGTTGCCTTTGAGTTTGCTCAAAGTCTAGTAACGATCCTGGCTTCGTGTTTATACATCCTACTGGAAGGGAATAATTCGCGTATTTTTCGATTACTGATTATTTAAAAACTGTTTTCTCTTCTACGGGTGTTTTTTTCTTAGTGAGTTCTATAAATCGTTACATTATTTAGAGTTTTTCGAACACAGATACTTTCTATTCGGTACTTGACCTCTAACAGAGTCGGCGTCGCTATTCAGCGATATATTGCAACTTTTTACACTTTAACACCACTCTGATCTACGTACACATCCTCAGCGACGAGAGAATAAAAAGACGCATACTCATTTTTTATAAGTATTTTGCAAAATATCGAATATGTTCTCTCACTTATCTCATATCTTTGCTAATATATAAAATTGACATATGCATTCGATGTTTATAAATAATACATTATCTTTCCGTAATAACAGCGCAAAACAACTCCAAAGTGCCGGGTGTTTCATAAATAGAGAAAGAACATCCACGATGCGGAAATTCGAAAACGAAATAAGCTATATTTCATTTTCCTATTTTCTGTCGCGTAATTTTCAGTAAAGAGTAATACAGATTCAGTAGAACATTATGTAAAATAGGAATAATTTAATTTACTATGTATTAAAAGTATTTGGATCGACCCTATTCGAGGACACCCCGAAAACTGATTTTGTATTGGTTATTACAGTGTGATGAGGTGCACACCACTCAATTTCTTGTGACCGCTCTTCATACTATTCATTTTTACCTTATAATTCTGAGTGAGTTTGCAATAAGGTATCAAGTCTCATTTTCAGTTTTTAGTATGGCGGTATCGTGGATTGAACCTTGGTCTTATTAGCGAACACTCTAATCATTATTCTAAAAGGTCCGGTTTTTATGAATATTTTTCACGCAATATTCAGCCATACGTTTTTAGAAGATACAATCATTAATTTATTACATGACTTTTGTACGTGCTACAAAGGTGCTGCACAATTCTTCTTGTGATGGACTAAGTGACTTAATTCATGAATTCCACATGTGAAACATGTGTTGGTTGAATTTTTGATTAACTTTTTCATAGTTTGTATATAACTTGTGGATACATTAATAAACAGAAATAACAAAAATATTTTATATATTGATTCATAAATTCTACATATATTACGAAATCAATTATCAAATTACATTAGTTTTCCATAACAATTTACTGATCCGATAGTTGTCTATAATTATTAAACGGCAAATTAACACTTTTTGAAACGTGAATGCTTTTTAGAAACACGTCATTTAACACGTTGCCACTATCATAGATCATGTAAACTCCTTCTATTTATAGAAGCGCCACAAATTCCGCCCGCCTCCGATAAAGTGTTTACATTTAGTCATGCCCCCATGCTACCACTACTTGTTTCACCTGCTTCTTATAAATTTCCCCAGTAAAAAAATCATGCCGAGCTGTTTTCTGTTGATTCTAAACGTCGATAAAGTTTGGCTCTTCAACATCCTTTCTTCAACTAGATCGACACTCTAGACGTTAAGGACTAAACGAAATTCATGTCAATACGTTTCCTTAACACTCCAACTATTTCAAACTGTAATTACATCGCGGGGTAATTTATTCCAGTTATTGTTATTTACTTAATGGTCCATAAAATGTCATGTGTCTACCTTGGAATACATTCAACTGTTTTTTCGCTAATAAATTTCAGCTCAACCCGTGGGTCAGTAGACTCCCAGCGTCCGAGTAAGACTCGGTCCTGTCTAGTCGCCGAACCCAGAAGCAGAAAAAAAGAGAAATACAGAAGCAGCAGCATTAGAATTGCCATATCTATGGAATGCTTTTCAACATCAACAAATTACCTAATGCAAACAAACTGCTTTTTTAGGGAAAATTTGACTACAATACTAGAAATGTTTCCTAAGATGTTCTCATGATTCTCGCCTGCCTCTCCAACTCTGACACTGGTGCAGCTCCGACCTCGGCTCTTGCAGTTCCTTCCTATCCAGTGCACGAGAACGCTCTGTAATTTCCAGTGCCCGTCTAGGCCCTGTCTTGATTTAGTTCCTGTCGACGTCGTGTTATTTCCTGTATTGGTCGAAGTCCTGCCCAGTAACCGTCGACATCATTCCCCGTATGTTCCTGCCGATCCAGCTCTTAGTACCCGGCTTCACGGATCAGACATACTTGCGGACCTTCATTATACCTCATGGACGTCCAAATAAAACTCCGTGTGTTGTTATCCCTACTGTCCAGTTTCCAGAGATGTCAGCAAAACTGTGTCTGCTGTCAAGATTCCAAGGATGTCGCTAAACATGTGCGTGCTCTCCAGGTCCCAGAAATGTCACCAAACATTGTCCTGCTGTCCAGGCTACATGTGACGTCCCCCAGTAGTGCCTGCTTTATTTTTTTGTGATTTCCTTAAGTACCATTCGCGCAAATATAAGCACGATATTTATTTTTTCCGCCGTTAATTTACATTTGTCATCCTTTCTTTGCGATTGTTGCAATTTCGTTGTCTGTCATGTTTTTCTTAGTTATTAGAGGACGGGCCCTTGCAACACTTCTTTATTCAGAGATTGAGAAGGGCTTCCATACACTTTTCAATGGTATCATGATGTAAGTGGCTGCAACTAGATTTTAGTAGATTTTGAACCGACATAGTCCAGCTCCGTATCTATTACACCATTCGTTCACCTTTGCTAAATTGCCAACTTACTCTTCGACTTTATACTAACGTATTCTTATTAAGAAATACTTTCATGTAGTTTCTCTCTGTATCTAAAACGCCTATATGTAGATCGGTCATATTCTACTTCAATTAAATAGCATAAAATTCAACAATATCAATGAGATGTCGTTAATGATGTGGTTAAGTAATATGTTTCGTTATATGGATTGATAATTAAACTATTTGAATTATTACTTTTAGTCTATTTAAATGTGTTTCAGTTTCTGTTCAGGTAAAATCTACAGACACAACCTATGGTTGTAACATACCAAATATATCTCTTATTTGTTCACTCTTGCAGATGATACAGTTTCCTACATTTCATTCTTAATTTAATTCTCAGGCAGGTAATCATCTTTAAGTTCTTTAACTTTTCACATCATTCGTTTTTAATGTATCCATAATATATATATATATATATATATATATATATATATATATATATATATATATATATATATTAATGAGAAGTATGTGTAGTCGAAGCATAAAACGATGTCGTTGTATTTTATATTTTGTTATAATTCAATACTTAGAGACATGTCGTTCTTCATCGAGGATGATTATTAATGGAATTATATAGCTGTGCATAACAAGAAATGAAACCGCTAAGAGTAGTTGTGTGCTAAGATTGAATCATCATACGGTTTTGCTGTGGGCAATGGCGGCTAAGTGTTGTTTAAATGCGTTTAGATAGTGCCTTTAATGTGATATGTTTATTTATCTTTGTATAATTATTAGATTATGTATTTTGGTAAGTATATTGTTCGATTTAAAGTGACTATGAGTCTGTTTGTGTTTATTTCCTGTAGCTTTTCGCTGTCGTGTTTGTCTCATCTTATCCTATGAATGAAATTAATATAGAACATATTTAACGATTTTAATATTTTGTTTTTTTGCGAGCGATTATTCGTAATCAATTACATTCTGTGTGTTTATATTATTTTATTAAACACAAAACGTTTCACATAAAAAATATAAATATGAAATGTACTGCGGATACCGATATATGAATTTGTGTCTTCATGTGATAGTGCTAAGGATTTATTTTTGCAGTATATGTAGGACTGCGTTCTGGATGTCAATGTAAGTGACGGAACCTATAGAAGATTAAGTAAATTCATAATGTCAATTGACATAGCATATATAATAATGCTGTTTGTGGTTTAAAAATTCTTGCGATGCTTAGGAATAGGGATATATGACAAAATATATGAAATAAACTATAGATTAGTTTAGACTACACTTTTAGGGCAGGCCATTATACCTTCATTGAAAACTGAACATTTATTTTATTAACGAGTTAATATTTTTGGAAGTAGCTGGAGTACGGAAACGCTTACACGTGTTTTTGAGGCAGGCTAATGATACACATACACACACACACACACACACACACACATATATATATATATATATATATATATATATGTGTGTGTGTGTGTGTATATATATACCACTTCAATTTACACTATACATTAGTTTAATTTGACACACACACACACATATATATATATATATATATGTATATATATATAAATAAATATGTTTTACATATATATACATATATATATATATATATATAAATAGATATTTTTTAAATTAATTTTATACGTACATAAAAGTAATCCATGGACACGTGTTTCTGGCTCACAGCCGTCATCAGCATGGCTAATTTAGTCAAGGATCGAACCATCGATATTGATATTTATAGTCTAGCGTCTTTCCCATTGGTCTAAGACGCCCTGTCTAGAAATATGTACGATTTTTCTCACCTAAATATTGTCATGTATTTTTATGTAATTATTTTTATTGGTGATTGTAGCGTTCGTTGTTGTTTTTTTTTTACTTACTTTTATTTCGATTGTCTCAGACTCTAAATGATTAAGATGCAGAAAATTGCATTATTAGTCGCCCTTTACTAATTTTATACGTACCTAAATGTAATCCCTAGACGGGTGTTTCTGGCTCACAGTCGTCATCAGCATGGCTAACTTTAACAAATATCGAACCTTCGATATTGATGTCTATAGTCCAGCGTCTTTCTATTGGACAAAGAAATATGTACGATTTTTATCGCCAAAATGTTTTAATGCATTTTTATGTAATTATTTCATTGGTGATTTTAAGAACCTTATCAGTGTGTATGTACATGGCCTTAAGAAGCTCTACATGTTCGTTCTTTTGCATCACGTTTGGCTTATGCACATACACTTTCTCATTGAAGTCAAATTCATAGTGTGTGCATATATTTCAGTATAGTATCTAAGTGACTTTGTGGTGTTTTCATTTTTTATACTGATGGTGTGATAGCATTTTGGCATTCAGATCCAATATGCGTTCAGTTTTCTTCTCTTTCATTGCATAATCGTCACATCGGTAATTCTGCAGTTTATCAATGTAATGTTTAATTGACCTAGTGCAAGTGTCTGCTCCCTGGGTTGTCATTATTGGGCTCTCAATTTCTCTTTTAAACTTTATTATCATTATTATTATTAGTATTATTATTATTATTATTAGTAGTAGTAGTAGTAGTAGTAGTAGTAGTAGCAGTAGTAGTATTATGTATACTCACTATACATTCTGACACAGTTCATAATCAATGATTGATAACTGATAAGCATCGGAGTGTTCACTAGAGTGTTAGTGACAACAACTCTCCCCAGATTTAACGTACTCCCTATCTGATTCGTCGCTGGCAAGGATGTGAAGTTTTCTTTGCGATTAGGATGGCAATACGCATCCCACGGTCACAGTACTCTGGCAGTTCAACATTAAATGGTATGAGTAAAGCCTAAACTTACATATTTGCACTCTTCGAGTTGAGGTAGGGTTAGTGCTTTACCTAGGTAAGGTATCGGCCGTGGCTAGTTCCATCACTTTAGGGGGTAGTTTATGATTTTTTTTGGATTATCTCATCCGTGGTTTTATGTTATGGTGTTCTTTCTGTGGTTGTGTGTTATTCCAATTGCAGCGCCCATGTGACTGGTTAGTATTCGTAGCTTATGTGGGTTCGTTTCCGCATTCAACGATTTCCTTGAGATTCTAGCGGTTTTCATCATCGTTGTATGGTTTCAGTCTTCTATTTGATTCCAATTCATGCTTGTCTTTTTCAGGTATTTCGAGAGTGTGTCTAGGGCTCCTATGATTATTAGTATTATATTGACTTTCTTCATGATCCGTATTACTTTCAGTTCATTAGTGAGGTTGCTGTATGTGCTTCATTGTTATGTTTCTTTAAACTTCACCTGGTAATCTGCTGGTTCATCAAAATTTGGCAGGATGTTTTTTTGTCGATTTTGCTGACATCTGTTATCCTTGCTTGTATACTTTATCTGCTTGGCATCTCATAACTTCACGCATTTTTCAAGTGAGACAGTATTCGCTCTTTGATTGTTATCTTACTTATCATCCAAGAACAGCAAGAAGAAATGAAACGGTCGTCGTTAGATGTTTAAGATCTTATGGTGTACTTGCAGAATTTTCGCAAATCACGTAAGTGTTATTATTGGGGTGAAAGCTGAATATATGTGAAGAACATAAATGGCAAGCTACTTTTCGTTTAATGTTTATTAATGCAAGTTGAAGAGCGTATAACATTGTTAATTGTAATGTTATATAGTGGCTCCGAGTCTATTTGTGGAGATAACCCGCTAAATGTCGGGGCATCAATACGTAGTAAAATATGTATGTGGGGACAAAAAAAAAGAAATTGAATAAATGAGTAGTATGCATTCGTCCGCTTTCTGTGTGTGTGTGTGTTTCCCATTGTTCGGTAAAACAATTAATAAACGAAAGTAAAGAACACGCGTTTGCATCATTTTAGCATATTTTTAAATAAACAACATTGAAACACTACAAAAGTTTCATTTAATCATATGTGATTAGTTACTTATAGTTCAGCATCAAATGATACTAGCCTCATCCATTCCAAACATAGTCACAAAATAGGCAAGCAATGTCATCACTACGATAGCAATAATTGATTACTTTTGGGGATTTCCGAAGTTGTAGGAAAACATCAACAATTTAAATTATTTCTAACTGATTATATATATATATATATATATATATATATGTGTGTGTGTGTGTGTGTGTGTGTGTGCATGAAAAGGTTATTAAAAATGTCAATCTTATATCATTTATTTTGCCATGTCAGAGTTGACGATTGTCTTACAATTGTTTGGCAACGAGCAATATGCTGCAATTAAACGCAATCACACGCTGCTACTCTGACACCAAAATGAAACGTAGGATATAGTTGTTAAATCGTGCAGAAATTTCATATAAAAATGAGAAATCAGACAACAACCCCACGGTGCTTCCTATTAAACCCGATAATAAAATGACAGAATTCTAATCAATCCGCCATTTGTAAGTTATCGCACGCAGCTAAGGCACAACTATAACAAGGAAAACAAAATAATAAAAGTTTAAATAGCAAGCGATTTATTTAAGTTTGAAATCAAGGTGGATAATATATATATATATATATATATATATATATATATATATATATATATATATATATATATGGTAGGTAACAAACCATACCCGCCTTCCAACAGCAATTAATTGGGAGGGGAGCGTTAATTAAGAAATGCATTTTTCTCAAAGAATTCCATAATTTTAAAAACATACTTTACTAAATTTGTAGAGTAACACCCTCAGCTTAATTAACTGCCGTAAAATATGACAGTCTTCTGGTTAGGGCCATTCTAAATTATTAGGACACTTAAGTAATATATATCTTTAACACAAACCCTTAGCTTGACTGGTAAAGTCGTAAAACAAGACGCAATCGACAAAAAAGTCCTCACCCAAAACTAAATCACAGAATTCATCAAACTGCAATCAAACACTAGAATGCCCTGAAAATGAACGATAATTTTATGTTAAACGTGTATGCGGAAGTGATTTTTCACTCTAAATTCTAAAATTATATTTTTGTGGTTTTTGTTTCCAGGTTTTACAGGGTATTCACACGTAATCGCTTTTAAAGTAGAATCTCATTTTATCAGGGCAAGGGGTTAAATTACTATAATATCCACACTTTTACTATTTTTATTTATACCATAAAAATAAGGTGTTTAATTAGTTATATAATTGTTAAGTTATTTATTCAATTTCCACGAGAAAAGCAAACAGTACATCACTACAATACATTACTTGAAATCAAATTAAAAAAGGGGGCGTACAGTTAAAAAAGTATCAGATTTTAAAATAATTCATATGGGTAAATTTGCAGATTAACACACTTCCGCCCCCCCCCCCCTCATCATTTTGAAAAAATAGCATTCTGCATTTTTAGGCGACTATGTGTAAACACCGTGAAAAACTGAAAGAAAGAAAAGGCAAATAGTTTAGAATTTTAATTAGTGGATCAATTGTATATATATTTAACGTAAAATGTGCCTGAATTTCCGTACCGTTCTATCTCTTTAGGGAACTAAACATATTTTTTACGACTAACCCGAAGTCTGAGTGGCAAGGCAATACACCCACACTAATCGTAGTGTAGTTCACTAAAAACACAGCGGATTTAACTCCCATAGCAGATCGAATTTAGTTTCTGCCCTAAAACTGTTTTGAAAAATGATGATAATTTTACATTGAATTCATACGCGAACATACTCCCACGTTAAATTCTAATAGAATTGTGTTTTTTCTTCTATTCTTTTTTGTCGGCAAGTTTTTTTTGGTGTTCATACGTGATCGCTTAAAAAAAGGTTAAATAATTTCTTAAAGAGAGGGGGTAATTATGCGGAGGGTTTTAATCGTCAATCATATTAAAATACAAATCTATATTTTTTTCGTAATTTGCCCAGATTACAGTTCTACTTAACTTTTATTTCGATTTGTCAATAAGAATAGTAAAAAGGTATTTGTAAAATTTAAACATTCAGTTTGTTATTAAACTTCACTAATAAAAAAAAGTTTGTTATTTTTCACGAAAAATATAAAAATTGCAAAAAGAGGGCGAAAGAAAGGGGGCAGACAGAGACCGAGAGACACATTTCCACTCCCCTCACTTTTTCTCATTCTAGCGTATGCCTCACTCGTAGTTAGCCACACCTTTTAGTGAGGTAAAATCAAGGTGTTTTAATTATTGTTGTGGTTTATTTATTTAATAACTATAATCAATTACTCTTTATATAGACGAAGCTAGTGTGTATAGATAGAAGCATAAGTCAATCTAATTGCAAATTAATGATACAAAATATTAATTCATTATACATAGTTTTAAATAGTTATGCTAATTAGGCAGTCTAAAGGTTCTGTCTTAATTGTTTGTCTTCACTATGTACGGAATATCAAGACGTTATGTTATATTATTGATTGATACACGCCATAAACTGGTATCGTCTTGGCCTTCGGGGCTTGATTTACGCCGGTCTATGGGTTTGTCCTGTGCAGTTCTAGGAGGTCCACCCTCCCAGGCTTTGCCTCTCCTCTTTGGGGAGGAGTAAGTTTGTTGCTTACTGCCTGAGGCGCCCCTACCGGGGAATGCCGACGGGGCTGCCCAGACAATTTTTAATGGCCAGAGTGCTCACCTTCTCGGGCGCTGGCTTTTAAAACCCCACTTTCCCGACCCAAGCTTGGGTCACATCTTACTTGTGGGAGTAAGATAAAACTGGCCTTGTGCCTAACCTCCGGGGGAGGTAAATAAAATGTTATATTATTGATATAAACACACTAACCCGTTTTGAGTGATCAATAAAAACAACTTTCGCATTTATTCATTCAGATAATGTTTCAGTATTTCATTTTCCTCCTCTCCAGGAGGTTAGACACGATACCAGGTGTTGTTTTGAAAGACAAGCGCACTTTGATTAGCGCACACTAGCCAACTAAATATGCCTGAACAGCCTCGTAGACTTTCTCAGTAGACTTTGTAATTATATATCTATTATTCCAGCACAAAAGAAAGCCATGTAATTACCTAGTTGATTTGTAAATTATAACATAACTACAAAATGTAACTCTATAATTTATTAATGCGACACGATTAAACATAAGTACTTACGCTGTGTACCCACTGCAAATGCAACAAAAATACATTGTAAATATATGGTATTTATTCAGTTTACCGTGCTGAAATAATAACTGTATTATTTACACCCCACTTTTTACATAAGGAGGAAGTAGATTTTTGTACTATTCTGTATTGGTCTGTACTTTCAGCTAACAATCTATTAAACAAAAGATTCCGTAAAATGTGAATTGAACTTGAAAATCATATCTAAAATAAGACTGTCTGTATACTGCAGAAGTACCCAATATATAAACTACAAGCGCATCCCTCCATTTTGGGGGGAGGCATACCTCTCCTCAAAACCTGTAAAATAGGGTAATTTTTACAAACTTTTTAGCCTTTAATTTATCCGTCAACAAATACGTCTGGAACACGCTGTAAGGGCAGCGTCGTTCATCTAGCCAGTGTTAAATCGCGTGATAATAGTCCTGTTGCATAGCACCACTCTTGCGCCGCGGCAGAACGCGTTTCGTACACTCGAACCCGCTACGAGCTGTTGCTTTACTCGTTTGTTATACTGGTCCCGGTACGGCCGTGGCGTTTCTCATTTAATACTCGTCACATTTAAAACATCATAAATCACATAGATCATATATTGTTTGCATACGTTTAGTTTTCTCCCTCGTCGTGTAGAGGGTCGTGTCGTCTAGTGGATGAATTCTTTCTTCTTTCCTTCCTGCCGTGAACCACACCGTCCGTTGTCTGCAACAAAACTTGATGATGCACTCTGAAGACAAACCATCCTCTTAACATTCAATTCCTTTTATTACAAGCGTTGCTATTTATCGGCCTGGGCCATTCACTACGTCGAAATAGAGAGAGAAAGCAAATCACTACTTTATCGTAGTTAGTTAAAAATTATTTTCTAATCACTTGGGGAGATGGGAGGATGTATCTCGCTTGTATTTTCTTAGGGAAATATTTTCTTTATCTGTTGTGAATATCATTTTAACAATAACGTCTCATCGGTTTGCTTCCAAAACCCAGACTGACGAAAGTCGCTTCTCACGAAGAACGAGTGACGTCACGAATTCTTCTGTTTTCCACGCAAGGTATGTGACGTCGCAGAGCCTCTCGCAAGTGCACACTGACTCATGATCTGGGGTCTCGTCACACGGTGGCCTTGTCATGTTTGTGATTTCCGCCTGTGAGAACAGGCCCTATTCTGCATTGAACTGCCGGTCCACCCGCGTTAATTCGTGCAAGTCAAACTAACGATTTCCAACAGATATGTCCATTCACATATGGCCATTATCCAACATTCCTTCCCTCCCTATACAAAAAAAACAATCCTAAAACCAGAACCAGAGGTTAGCACGCCTGGACATCTCAGTTCCACCCTCTTGACCCGGCTGCCATAAATCGGCCTTAGGACCTTTATCTGGGATGTAAGGAAATTCCCCTTACGATCGATATCGGCTCCATGGCCATCCCTGTCACAATCGATAATAGGACACGCTGCGTGTTTCCCTGTCGCAAGGTCGCTTGACCACTGGATCCCACGGGCATCTGCACACGATACCTAGTCACACAATTCACCACACCACTCCATTAAATTCTAACAGAACACAGGGCAAAACAGAAAACCCCCATTTTAAACTGCTCATAATTCTTTTCTAGTCAGACATCTAATTTCTCTGTAAGATATGTCTTATCATAATGTTCGACCGCTATGCTATTTAACACGGACCAGAGCGATCCTTAACTCCCAAACCAATGTGATCCGTCAATTTCTCCGAGCCGGATCGCTGCACTTTGTATATCCCTTCCAAGAAGGCTCCAATAACTTTAAGGCCGGCGACTCGCCTGTTCAATTTCCTATCTAAGGGGGCCCAACATTTTACTTTGACCCCACCCACTATTCCTAACTAATTCGGACATGCCATCGCTCTGGCGCTATATTAAACCGTTTCGGACAGAACCAAATTCGTCACACGAACTTAATTTCACAATCATCCAGCGGCGGTGCTGTCGTGGGCTCCACCGACCCACTAAACAACAATGCCCCATACCGATGCGATAACTCCGAGCCCCCCCCAAAAAACAAAATATATAATGCTACTCTTTTCATGGCTACAAAATCACTTCCCCTTTACGCGTGTGCACCAAAACACTTCTTTGTCCGTATAATAGCAAGCTCACTGGCTAGCTCAACGGTTCACGTGGAGCGGACATAACTCAATCCCAACCGTAAGTTGGAAGAGACACGACCCTACGACCTTCAATTTGGACCTTCTCAACACCCTTACCGCACCGCCAAAAGGTCAACTCTCTCATTCTAACTCCCTATAATTGGCTCACCTCACTTAGTCTTAATTAGTTACTGTTTGCTTTTCTTTTATATACTAATATTTTAATATGAGGAGAGCAAAAAAAACAAAAAACAAAAACAAAACAATGCTCTCGGCTAAGCCAAAAAACAAGTAACATTAATTCAATGAGTCTCTCTCTCGACGATACATTCAAATCAAACAAAAAAATTCAAAACAATACAATTTGGGTTAAAAACCCACCCGACAACATTACAATACAAGTTCCGTTTCTTCCCCCAAATGCCTTTTTTTAAACGTTGACAGAATATGTTCTGCTTGTCTGTATGTGTGTAAGTTCGGCACCGTATCTTTTTCTTTTCTTTCTATAAAAGTTAAAACTGCGTGTGTGCAATAGTACGTTGTGTTTTTAAGTTCTAAATTTATGTGTGCTGTCTCACGAATTATTTTTTTTTTATTGTTATTATTTATTCACTTTTTTAGGTGTTATCACTTTTTTGTATTTGATTTTGTGTGTGCGTGTGTTGATTAGTTTTCTATTCAGTTTTGTTTCTATTCTTTTTTTTTAATATTTGATTGTGTGTGTTAGCTTGTTTTCTATTCTGTTTTTACTTTTACGGCACATCACGCCTTTTTTCTACTTTTACAGCACATCGCGCCTTTTTTTTCTTAAACAAAACAACGAATTTTTACTTTCTGTTTTGTAGTTATCTCTCTCTGTTTTAGTCGACCACGCCCGTGCGCTCACTTCTCATTTAGGACTCTACATTATGTGAACCCAAGTTCAAAAATGTTCTTTCTTTTTTTTTCTTTTCAGAAAGTTCCGGTCACAGCAACCAAAAAAGTGTTTGTTTCATGCTTCACTCATGCTTGGACCGCGTCGGTACGCGGGTCGTATCTCTTCCATCCACAAGACGTGGCGGTACTCATTTAATACTTGTCCCTGAAAAGGGGGTGGCAGTTCACTACGTCGAGAGAGAGAGAGAGAGATGGAGAGAGTGAGATAGAGAGAGAGAGAGCAAATCACTACTTTATCGTAGTTAGTTAGTTAAAAAAATTTTTTTAATCACTTGTGGAGGGAGGAAAAGTTAACTCTCGCTTGTATTTTCTTAGGGAAATATTTCCCTTATCTGTTGTAAATTACATTTTAACAATCACGTCTCATCGGTTTGCTTCTAAAACCCAGACTGACGAAAGTCGCTTCTCACGAAGAACGAGTGACGTCACGGATTCCTCCGTTCCCCACGCAAGGCCTTTGATGTCGCAGAGCCTCTCGCAGGTGCACACTTACCCTTGATCTGGGGTCTCGTCACACGGTGGCCTTGTCGCGTCTGTGAGTTCTGCCTGTGAGAGCAGGCTCTATTCTGCACTCAACTGCCGGTCCACCCATCGTTAATTCACGCAATTCAAACCAACGATTTCCAACAGATACGTCCATTCCCATAGGGTGATTCTCCAACATTCCTTTACATGTTCCAAAACAATTTATCGATTAGTTTATTACTGCGGAATATATAAATATTATATTCGGGGTATAATTAAAATTTCACGGACCGCAATTTTTGGCCGGCGCATACCCCTCCCCAGGACCACGCGATAAGTCTCACAATTTAGAAAGTATTTATTGATAATATTTAGTGCCTCTCTGGTTTCTCGTCCAACAGTATGTAACTATTCTGCAAAACGCTGTCAATGTTACAAACAGTTCCTTTGGTTTATAGTATGGCCCGAACGTGCTGAAACTATTTTGCGATTGGTATATAATTGCGGAATGAATAGTAACATTACTTAGGAATAGGGTTGAAAACGCCTATTTTAATGTGTTCATACTCACAGCAAAATGGGATGTTTCACTATGAAAATGATACGTATGACAATGGGGTTATATCTTTTTACCTGATCAATATTAATTTCTGATTAATTTGCTTCATGTAGATAGTTGGCGAAATTGTTTAGCTCTGACCTTCCTGCAAAATTTTTGTTTCTAGCTATTTATGTAATAATATTTAAACGTTGACGTGTACATTAACTTGTATATTTGTTAAACACGGCTATGTTGATTTCTAATATAAGTTTTTTGTTTATTGTGGCTTGATTCAAACTAGACATGTCCCTTTTACACCTCAGTATAATTTATGCGAAAACGTTAAATGCAAATTAAATAGTACATGCTTAGAATTGTTGGATAACGATATTGTCACGTAGTTTTATATTTTTGATGCCGTTATTTCCCCTTTATCGAAAAGAATAAAAACGCAGTGTCAAAATTAACTAAACAGATAAATATACCCATTCATTAATTTATTATTTTATAATCGCTTATGTTTAAATTAATGTGTTGAAAGATGACGTAAATAAAATATTAATGGCAAGGATTGTTATGAAAACATTGATATCATAAAATCTGAATAAAATCTACAAAATGAGAGTGTAAACTATACAGTAAGAATTATGTTTAACTGTATGCTTGTTTGTCAAGGAAAATATAAACATAAAGAAAGTGTATTTTTCAATCTTATCTTTTGAATTAGTGATCGCCAGTGAAATTATAAAGACATCTTGTTTGTTCATATACGATACGAAAGAGTAAAACGAAGAGAATGGAACAGAAAGATGGAAGTGATAGATTGCATTCATTTAATATCAATTTCATAATGAAAGTATAGAGAATTTCAAAGAAAAATATAAATTTCGAAGTACGACAAGCAAATAGTTCTGTACAAAAATTCTACATTATTTTTAATTCTTGATATGAAGCCGGACACTTTCAATAAGAATTACGTTCTTAAAGAAAGAAATAATTTGATTGAAAAAATTATAGCAAGGCAAATCAAGTCAATTTTCATGAAGGTATTTCTAGAACAAAAACACTGAGACAAATTAATACAATTTCTTTGAATTTTTTTTCATGAATGCATCCAGACTAAGCAAAATAAGATTTCGGAAAGGGTGTTTTCTTCTAGTTTAATTTCCAGAAAAAGCACACCGACTACTTTTGAAAGGAAGTTTAATTCTTGAAACCCACCAGATACTCATACTTTTAAAGAAATATTTTCTTGTGTAAAGCAACATAGAAAAATAAATCGTACTCTATAAAATATGTGGTCCCAACATAACAATATTTGAATTCAGAGGTGTAAATATGCTATTAAGAATATTATTTTACATAGAAGCTAAAATTGAGCAGAGGAATGAATAATTCAATTGTAAGAAAAAATAGTATTTTAGCTCCGAGTCAGGATATGGCGTATGGATAAGAGGTTTGAAACAGGAAGTAGCTGAGAAAAATAGTTTACCTCTTTGGTCTGTGTGGTTACTTTGTTCGAACGTTGTTTTTTTTTCTAAGCTCTATCTTTGTCCGCCCCATTGGAAGCTACGTAATTCTGTAAAATAATAAAACTTTAGATCACAGGAGCCATTGTGTTGAACGTTTAGACTTAAATTGTGTTACACTATTGCAGTAACAAGTTGAGGACGATACAGAAACTACACTTTCTACATCTCCACTACGACTACCGTTATAACTAGATGTCGCCATGATGTGAATTAAATAATAATACAACAGAGAGACGAATGGTTGTTTTTTATCGACGGAGAAAAGGCCGAAGACAATGATAGATGAAACGTGAGGACCGAAGCCCGATACAGTAACACATCTTCTATAAAAACAGTTACAGAAAGAAATTTCCCCTTAAATAGTTCAGTAAGTTCATGATAAAACCAGCTTTTATTTTGAAAATCAATCCACAAGTCAAGGAAAATAAAGGGACCTTAGCGGTTATTTTTTAGAATAAAAATGAACGAACTACAAGCAAGGCAATGAGTTCTAAATCATTTTTGCTTGGAGTTCGTAACATAACTTCAAAACTTCTTAACAAATCCAATAGCTTCGGTATTCAATGAATAAGCCGTCAAATCAGAAATTAAATGAGTTTTCCATTTTGAAAATAGGAAAAAGCAAGACAAACCTTGTCATTTGCTATTATAAGTTTTATTTTCTCAAATCAAAAACAAAATACGAGGCAATCCAATTATTTTGCTTTTTGTGCAGATTTGAAACGAAATTGCATGGCATCTGTTTTCATCATGTTTTCTTTTGTGCTGTCTCTCTGATACTAGAAATCATATTCAAATAAACACACCTTAATGACAAAGAGTCAGCTTGAGTTGAGAAATGTAATAATGTAAACTGAAGAATTAATACAACGTATGAAACAAAATCATAAATGATCATAGGTGAAGTAAGAGGTTAAGAGAGAATATTCTCTTCCTGTCTGTTTTTATTTCGCACCCTCGTTTTTTTATACTCTTTATTCTGGCCGTTGACGTTTTACGGAGAGGGATTAATAGTCAGTTTAGCAAAACCTATAATTGATTGTGATCAGGTATTTAATGCAATGCACATAGAAAGAAGGATAATTATTGAAATAATAAAATACTTGTTTCTGGAAATTAAACCGTTGTTTGAAGAGTCAACTATTAATTGACTAACATTATGGTGGTATAATGCTACTTATTTACGTATATTTATAATAAAAACACAATTAACACATGCTGTGCTGCAATTTAGTGTCAGTAAACTAAGTAAGCAAAGCTTTTACTGAACAAAAGTTCTTAGACGGTATTTTATTTATACACACACTAATATATACGTATTTATATATTTATATATACAGGGTGGGCAAAAATAAGGGTCCTATTTTTAAAAATTCATAACTTTTTTATTTATTGATTTTTTTTATTTTTTTTTAGAATAAGTAAAGGACCCCTTCCGAAGCAAGCATGAGCCGTATTAGCCCTAAGGAACGTACCCTCATTTATAAAACATTATTTTTGCTTAAAAAACTCAAAACAGTGTAAAAAACAATACTTTAGTTTTTGTAAGTTTTAAGAAGTGTTTTTCGGCTAAAATTTGTTTTGTTTATTTCAAAAAATCTCGGCAGGGTCAGTCTACACACACATAAGGTTTGGTGAGTTTAACTTTTATTTTGTAGAAGTTATTCAAATTCAAGTTATTCAAATTTAAAGATAGGACTCTTATTTTGGCCCACCCTGTATATATATATATATATATATATATATATATATATATATATATATATATATATATATATATGTGTGTGTGTGTGTGTGTGTGCATATATATAAATGTATATGTGTGTACGTTTTCAAGTTGTCTGGAAATATTCATTTAATGTAAGACCAGAATCTGCACGCAATAGTTTGGCAATTAAACTAATAATGTCTGTCAAGACTACAAAACGGCGATTTCGTAATTCAACCTGGACGCCGCTTATGTACCGATTCCCCGAAGTCTTCTGAATCGTTCGATAAATTACGGAGATACATTAGTCCGAATAAACGCCCAAATCTCTTCACCGCACCACAAGAGTTGTTGGAGTCTGCATCCAGCGTAGAGAAACATTTTATTGAGACTGGTAAAGCGTGAGTGCAAACAAAGAAAGAGTGCGAGAAATGCGAGTTAGTATGTAAGAGATGTTTCACTTGATGAGTCATTTTAAAATCATTGCTAATTTGAACAATTAAATGGAATATGTTTTCTTCTTCCACATAACTAAATTCCACAAGTGTTATTTCAGCACTAATAGCTTCAGAATTAAACTAAACTTTTTCGAGATGCGAGTTCTCATTGGTCTCGATTTTATTAAATTGATATTAGTGTTTCAATTTCTGAAGAAAACATGGCGTTCATTAGAAAATGTGTTTTCTTGTTTAAGGGTAGCAATGTGAGAAAACTGATATTTTTGTGTGATAAAAATATCTAAGCCAAACTCTAAATAACAAGCATCGACTCAACTTTAATATAATAATACACAACAATTTTTCTAAATAATATTAAATTATTAGTACCTACGGACATCGGCGTTTCAATCTTACTGCTATCATCAGCGTATGTTGTGATATATTACGACGGTCATTGGCAGCGAACCCTGTCTACAGAACCAGCCTACACACCGCAAGCTATAATTATATCTGCACTGCTCCCTGGAATTACGACATAATCAAGAGGAAGTAAGTTCTATCTGTGAGTTTAGAAAGCAGGTAGCATATAGTAGTCAATCGAGAGTGTTCAACGAACGTTGACGGAACTTTGCATAAATCTAAGTGACAGTGTATTGTTAATATAACCAGGCTGTGATCAACTTTAGTTTCTTAAAATGGCTTTATAAAAATATTTATGAATAAATATTAAATTAATATTACGTACAAATGCCGGTGTTTCAAGCTTATCGCTATCATCAGTGTAAGGAGTAATATTTTTAAACGATCTTAGAGCGCAACCACATTTCACAGAATAAACCTAGACTCCGCAAATGTATACATTTATGTGTATATTTGAAAATCTGGCAGCACAACATCAGTACCGTTGGTTTAAAATCCAACCAAATAGGACCAATAATTAGTCTTCTTAGGCGGATTCTTTCCAGCCTAGTCTGCTAAAAGAAGACGAACTATAGCTCTCCTTTGTTTCGATTTGAAAATGAATGCAGCGGTGTTGTTCTGATCTTCCGTAATACATATTTAACTATTACGCACTCATTTTTTTAATATTCGTATTAACCGAACACCTTGCTGGCTTCTCCTACACTAATCTTATATATATATATATATATATATATATATATATATATATATATAAATAAATGTCTTTGGCTTTTATATTTTATTGCAGTTTTACTGTTATTTGCTATCCAACAAGTTGAGATATAAGTTATCTACCTATGAATATTTATTTATTTATCTATGTATCTATCTATCAATATATATATATATATATATATATATATATATATATATATATATATATATAATGCATTTAATTTTATTTTGATTATATTTACACTTTTTTTAATCGAAGTAATAATATAAAACTTAGTAAGTATTCGTTTTCTGTTTGTTTCGGAATTGTTTATTAGTTTGTTTCGGAATTGTTTAGAAGATCGATAATTTGTATTATTTGTATTGTTCGGACTACTGTTTATGCCTAACTCAGGAATGTGTATGGGCTTTCGAACAGAACCCTTTATTTAATTTACGGGCAAACTCTCTCTATCTCTCTCTCATCCACTCAACCATGATCATGTGGGAGTCTAAAGTCATTCCTAACTGTATTCTTAGTATCGACCATACAACGGATAAAAGTGCAACGTAATAATAAATTCTAAGTGACAGTCTTTTGTAGGTTGAACAGTCAGTTATTAGTACGGGCGATACTAAGAATACACTTACGAATCATTTAAGACTTCTATGCGGTAATGACTGGTAAAATAATTCAGTTAAATAACAGTGTTTCTTTGAAATTCCACACATATTTCAGAGTTCGACATATACATTCTTAGATTTGACATAATGCAGCAATAAAAGGTCAGAGGTTACATCGGCCGAAACGTTGTAAGAATGACATCTAAAAGAGAACAATAGTTCGAATAATAATAATGATGTTAATCATTTATATCTTAAATGAGTAAATACTTCTTGTTAAGTTATGTCTTGTATGAAAGTATTTACATCATTGGATACATAATTCTATGAGTAAATAGTTTTAAAAGTTGATGTTGCAATGCAACATCGATCAGCTATTTCAGCAGTGGTTATAATAGATATACCACCTTCTTTCTGTCTTTTTTTCAATATAATGTGTAATCTACAATTGATCAGGACGTGAACGTTCAAAAACGGATACTTAATGTAGTGTTAAAATAATAATTAAAACGAATTGGCAAAGAATATGATCTTAATTATGATTTAATATATAAAATATTTAACATAATATGGTACATATAATTAGTTTCGATCACATGGGTTGATTTTTGTGATGGTTCAAATACCTTTTAATTAAAATCAGCAATTTAAAAAAATAATTCTTGTCTGTTTTAAAATCTAAGAATTTATTTTTGAAGAGTATACTATTTTACATATTTTACATACCCCTCTGAGTTGTTATACATGACTAACCGTTCCGCACTGAATATTATTTCTATAATTATTCAAATGAAATTTTCTTTCTTTTAATGAAAATACTTTATTATAATATTTATTACAAATAAACTTTTATAATTGTTACCGTTTAAGTATTATTTTATTTCTACTTCATCATTTATCATCATATTCAGTGTACATGCTGGCATGACTTCAGAACTTTTCTTTATTTACTTCATTGTTTGAAGTTAAACCTGATTTTACGTTGCTTTTTCTATGTACTGAACCCGCTATCTAAACTGTTCTACATATGCTAACCCAAGAACTCTCCCCCATGTTTATAACGTAGCCATAGTATCGAAGTCTTCTGTCCTGCAATCATATCTATATTATGTTTAGATTTAATATCCCTCTGAACTAATTAGATATAAGCTTGTCTTTATAACTAACATTACACACTCAACATAGTATCATTCTCATGAAAAGTATTCTCCATGCTATGAATTTCCTCGACCCACACTTGCCAGGTGTAACTTCCATACATTATCACACTGCGTAGACATGTCTGATAAACTTTTAACTTGGTCGACATTTCTAACGCTCTGCTGGTGTGTAATGGCAGAAGTTCTCTGAACCTAATCCACACAATCATATTTCTTGTAATCACACTAGCATCTACTCCTTCTTTTGCTACAATGGTATCACCAAAGTGATATAACTTCTTAACGACCTCAATAGCTTCAGCATTCGAATATACTCTTTCAATACTAGAGTAGTCATCCGTCTCTATTAAATTAAAATGATACTAATGTGTCCATTTATTACACATTATTATTGCCTGCATTTGAAAAATGTGTTTCTTGTGTAAAAATAGTGAGGTGTGAATATTTCCGTAAATAGATAATACTTACACCTCTCTCTTTATGGAATGTATAACCAGATTGAAGAGTTTTTGAATTAAATTACTTTTGAAATACATTTTTATTGATGTAACGACATTGTACGATGGCCACAAAGTGTTAATGGCATACCTGATATACTCACGTCTCTACTAACTATTTTTTAAATCGTCCACATATTAATAGTTGTTCTGGCTTTATTCGTATATAAGGTATAAATAGTGAATAATTCGGATATATATTTAGTCTAATAGTTGTATGCATCTCTTTATTTTGTAATATTGGCTGCAGTTAGCTATACACACTTCTCTTCTGTTTAATAAATTAAATTGGCATTTCATATTAAATAAATTAATTTGGTAGTTATTATTTCTCACCCTCTAACCGCAATTTACAATTTTTCTAATTATTTTGTAAGGATGTTTATAATTCAACATTTATCTTAGAGCTAATATTTTGTATTTATGTTTACATATATATTTCGAGCGGGTGATCCTTTCTCTGTATTTTTCACTCCCGTAAATGTGATGATTATTGCTACGTTTCGATTAATGTCTGTGATTACTATATATACTTATTGTCAATTCTAAATATCATTATTTCACTTTGCTTTATATATGCCATTAGAAATTAAATATGTTGTCATTGTTTCTGATTATTTTAAGATGAGTGTTGATAATTTGCATTATTTAGATATAATCGGACTACTGTTCTCATCACGTTTCTGCCGATGTAACCTCCGACCTTCTTCAAGTGTATCTAGTCGACATCGAGAATCTTTTTGTCGCACTCCGGTATCTACACATAATTTCGAACGGAACCCTTTATCATGGCTGACGGAACGAGAGCATGATAGCCCGGTAAATTTAATAAACTGTACCGTTCGAAATTCCGTGCAGATTTCCGAGTACGCCAGAAATATTTATGAGTTCAACAAGATACACCTAAAGTAGGTCGGAGGTTACATCGGTCGGAACGTTGTAAGAATAAAACTCAAGATGATAACAGTAGTCCGAATAATCCGAATTATACATGTTGTCATTGGTTGGCTATTATTTATGCATTGTACAAGTATATATATATATATATATATATTATTATCATTATTATTATTAATATTCATAGTGTTGCATTACCCGTTTTTTCGGGATACCCGGTAAGATCCAACAAAAATGACAAAGCACAGAAAGTATATTGAAAAACTTTGGTTTTCTTTATTTATCATCACCGAATGGTGTACGTTGGCTACGCACACACATATAAAAAAATAATATTTTTACATACTTTTGTCTCGTGAAATTATTTTTCTTGCTGAGGTCACAGTTTTGGTTCCCGCTAGAAACTCATTCATATATACATTAGATTGGAAAGCAATTTGCTCTGCATTGTCTATCTAAGCATGGACTGTAGCAATTGTTCAACAAGCACTTCCAATTGTCTGTTTGATGAAATACAAGTTTGAGGATTCCTTCATATACCAACTTGCTTATCAGTCGGATTTTTAGTCAGCGGACACGAAAGCCTAACAGCAAGACGGGCTTGGGTATCATAGCCAATAAAGCTTCATCGGTACCATAAAAATCGATAAACTCCCATTCTTCCGGTACTTCGATACTCCGATCACCAATCGATCCGTCTCTTCGCGTTTCTGGATCCGCCGCCTTTAAGTCTCGCTTGGATTGCAGAACCTTCCCCTTTTTAACAGTTACCAAGTCGTTTTCTTTCTTTCTCGACGTCTCACCCACAATGGACTCTTCCACGATTCATTTTTGCCACTCTTCATTATCTTACAATAGCGTTAGTACCAATATTATTTTACTGTTGTTAATTATTTATTTGTGTATTTATTATTGCATGCAACAGTGTGTAAGTTTAATGATATGCTTATTGGTAATCTTGGATAGCTTATTTTTGCAATGGAAAGGTTTATCTACTATATTGAATTATATTTAATTCTCTATAATAAGTCGAGTTGAACCATATTATATTTCGTTGCATTACATTTTTATTTCTAGTGAATGTTAGTATATCATTCTGTGCGCTGTTTTGCAAGGTTGGTTCATAAGTTTCTTTCTGTTTATTGAATATATTTTATGGCTGCTATTAGTTGCTGGTTGATTTAGAGATACGTGTACATGTTTAAATTGTGCTTGGTCATTTGGATTGTGTATTAATATCTGATAGGAATATTTTTGGGGTTTCCATGAAGCTTGTATGTTTGATTGTGTAAATTAAGTTCTATGTCGAAAAATACCTTCTTCTAGATTCATTTTTGAAAAAACAAACATATGTGTCTATATAATTGGGGTATTTCTGTTGGTATTATATGAACTGCGCATTATACATAATTTAAAGTCATGATACCAGTATGCCTGTAAACACAGAGAGTATAGCTGATAGTTTATTAACTATATATAGTCCTGTTAACACACATATAAGTGTACAGGTATGGTAGCGGATCACACCATTAGAGTCCGTGATTTAAAACTACACTTTTACACACAAGAGCCTAATTAAATCGTCAATCTTTGCATAAAACGTGCTCCATATTTTTTTGGAAACAATAGATGATAAACTATAAAGAAATGCTAACTAAAAATGTATTATTTGTTATTGTAAATGTTGAGAGCCATAACATTTGCGGGCATATAAAAATAATAAAATCATATTTACAGGAAATCGATTAGCTTCTAGAACATGGGTTAGACATTGGTGAAATTAACATACATTAGTATCGACATGAATTTATAGTATTATGATTATATTTTATAGAATAATAAACATCATGTTTATAATAATTTAATGTAATTTAATAACTACTGAGACGTTATTCCTTTAACAAATGTGGGTATAAACTATCTTCACATTGAAATTTAATATATCTTTATATGTGACCATCGTCCGCAGGTATGGAATGTTTGAATTTGACGTGTGTATAGAACTAGTCACGATGTTCCAACCCATTTTTTTCATATGTATTCATATTTTTGAGACAGCTTATTCGCAATTCATAGATGTTTCCGGCAAATTTCTGAAAAAAACTATTCAATTAAACTACATATACATATATATTTATAATATATATCTATACCAGATTGTGTTAAATTCCCAAAACCAAGATGTAATATTGGAATAGAAATGTTGATTAGTACCCTACTGAATGAAACGGAACCGGCAAATTGTACGAAAAAGGTTTTTTTTAAGTGTTTCGAAGGATAAATAAAATATTCGTATTTGGAATGTAACAAGATCTTGTTTATTTATGCATGCTCTGTTGTTGCATGTTAACCATAATCGAACTTTGATTGGAAGAGGTTGGTATGAATAAAGAATAGAACGACTATGCTAAAACATGTATTCCTCTATTTATATATGTTCATCATTGTATTTCTCCTATACCACTGAATGACTTTTGCTCTCTGTCTGTCTGTCTCTCTGTCTCTCTTTCTCTATTTTTCTCTCTCTCTCCCTCTCTCCCTCTCTCTCTCTCTCTATATATATATATATATTATGTACAAGATAAGCTTGGAAACTAATCAATAAATCCTTAACAATTTTGGAATATATATTTTAGGTAAGACGGTGAATAATGGGCAAATAAATGTTTTGTAAACTTTAACATGTAATAGATGCATGGATATAAAGTTAGGTATATGTATATTTATTTACATATATATATATATATATATATATATATATATATATATATATATATATATATATATATATATATATTCCGTTGTTAACGATTACCTTCTAAACTAATGAACCCACATTATAAACTTCAGGAGACTGTCGCATGAAATGACGATAGATAATATGGGCTGTAGTTAGTATTATTTAGATTTGTTCAAAGAAAGGGTAAAAAGACATACACTATTCTTGATTTCTTGTGAAATTGTAACTATATGTATTGGATATCAACTAATAAATTTTCCTTAAATTTCGTATCATTTGTAAAATTTTATAGAGATGTAACAGCATACCCTCACATTTAACAATTATTTTTTGCCACGTTTAGATAAAGTTTGATCCATATTTATTAGGCGCAAATTTAGTAATACCCCCTGAATTTTAATTTTTTATAAAGACACCTTTAGTATTAAATAAAAAAAATAACGCAATAGATTTGTATCAAAATTGCAATAAGGAATCTAGACATGATGTTTAGTATCATTATATATTTATGTTAAATTTCCTATAACAGTGGTGCAAACTTTTTCACGTCGTGTAATTTATTTTACACGTCTTGCGACGGGTCTTCTAGTAGAGAGGGAGAGAGAGAGAGAGAGAGATAAAAAGAGAGAGAAAGAGTCATGTACACAATCTGTTGAGTTATTTATGAAAGGTTAAAGAGCAATATCACGTATTATATTAGAAAAATAGCCGTCGCATGACGGGTAAAGAATTTCTCCGGATAGAACAGAGTTGTGTCGTGTTTATATCACTTTACGAAAATTCGAATTAAAGTGCAAAAAGACATATGATGTCCCTCTCTATCGCACAGTGTATCAATACTCGATGTCTGACTGGGACAGACTAAGATCGCTCATATCGGAAATACCAGTGCATCCATGTTTGAAAAGAATGTGTCTTCTATCGCATTCAACTCAAGTGATTGCTTAACCATGAATATAGAGAGCTTCATACTAAACATACAGCCATTGTACACCCCATATAATGGCAGATAGAAACTATTTAAATTGCTGTCAACAAAATAAATGTTTTGAAACGAGAGTCGCATTTAAAACTGCTACCATCAACTGCAAAATGTTTATAAAAAAACGCCAGAGTGTCATATGCCCAATCCATTAAGTCTAGAGTAACCTTGCAAAAGTTTGGTTCTCCATGAGTGTTAGAGAATAAACCTTGTCCTGAACAATTGCGTTACCTATATCCGAACTATCGTCAATAGGCCTGTGGTGATTTCCTCAACATCCCACAAAACTAGACCTTTCGCTAAGAACTTTGAATCACACTCTACGCTTTGTGATCAGGTTCGGCTTCCTCCTAAATTTCACCCTAAGACTAAAGATACTTTGTGCGACATTTAGATATCCATCCGGGATATCGCCAACTTATTAAAACCCTTTTATGCCAGCAACGCAACTGGAGTTGACACCATTCCAATCATAGTTCTTAGAATGCTGCAACCGGAACTATCTCCCATTTTTACAACGATGTTCAAACGTTGCTAAAAGAGAAATGCTTGATAACACCGTGGAACACTTCACCAGTCTGCCACATATTTGAAAACACTGGAGATCGGTTTTCTGCATCTCAGGTCAGACCAAATAGTCTCCCGTGCGTCATGAATAAGTTGTTTGAATTTGTGATGAATTGATAAGTTGTCAAACACCTCAGCAAAAAACAACCTATGAATGTACAAGGAATATGGTTTCCGCCATGCGAGATCAACGGCTTGTGTGCGGGCAGTACTATCACACAGGATCTTTGAATCAATGTACCGGGCTTCGTTTCCAGAGCAATAGTCTGGACCTATCAAAGACCTTTTCTAGAGTGTGGCATCAAGGTCTATTACACAATATTTCTAACTATGGAATATCTAGAAATGACCTCTCAAAAATCGAACATTTCTCCTTGATAGATTTATAAAAGTAGTCGTTGATAGGCACGAGGTTGAAGCTCATACAATAAACGCTGCAGTGCCTCAGGGATTCATTGTAGGCCTAAAACTCAACCTTATCTTCGTCAAGGTTTCTCAAATCCAATTCCAAGATCATTCCTTGAGATCTATGCAGACGACACAACCATATATGGATACACTTTGAAGAGAAGCAATGACCAATATCTATCCGGTTCTCTCTTCTGACCTTGCGCATGTGATAATTACCTTTTATGTGTCCAAAACAAAGTTTCTCTCTATTCCCCACTAACGCTCTGATCCCTACTTGCCCCCAATTCAAAACATGAATCGCGTCGTGACGAATCTTTGACAATCTTTTGGGACTAACCTCTATTCCTGATCTGAAATTAAAGCCTTACATCAAATCCATTGACTGGATCATTCTACCGCTCCAGAAGGTGTCTCAAACTTGGCGCAATCCTTTACCTGTATAAGAGCTAAATACGTCTTCAGATTGAGTACTGTTGCCACATCTGGAGATATTCTCGTGAGAACGCCTTTCCTGCTTTTACAGAGATGAAAGCCGACTTCGTAATCTGGTGGGCAATGCGTCCTTCTACTCTCAACTACCTCTTTCTTACAGTAGATTCGTTACTTGTCTTTCTCTACTCTATCGCTGTGTTCATGACAGGTGTTTAGCTGAGCTTCAATATATGATATTCCTCTCTAAAACATTCACAACAAAAAACTCGTATAGCTACAACCACTGTCAATAATTTCCTATTCTCCATTTTGCTGCCTAAAACTAAACGAAACTTCCATGAGCATATCTTCTTTCCTAGAACTACACGTATGTAGAAATAAATCCCGCGGGGCTGCTCACCAGTTTCCTAAAGCATTTTCGTTTTTACGTCTAATATAAACAAATTATCTTTAAGCCGCCTTCTCAAATAATAAAATTTTGCTAAACTTCCACCATCATTACTATCAATCACAGTATTGTCTCACCGTCAACCTGACACACATTAATCCTTATCCGCAAATGGTCTTTGGGGCTGGATAAGTGGTGACTTTTTAGTAACATTAAACATAATAAAATGTTACTAAATCTAATGTCAAAAATCCTTATTCAAATGTTGATCTAAATCCATTACATGTCCTAACTTTAAGGTTTACGCTTCATGTGTTCATTCGAATTCAGGGAATGAACGTGATTATTTCCGTATATATATATATATATATATATATATATATATATATATATATAATATATATATATATATATATATATATATATATATATTTATATATATATATATATATATATATATATATATATATATATATATATATATAGGAAGAAGAATGGAAAGGAATTAAAGAAGCAAAAGCCAAATCAAATTTCAATTCAATTGCTCAGAGCAAGGTATATTCCGCAAAAAGGCAATTTATTCAAGTTAAATGTTCCTTAAGCCAGGCTTTTCAAAGATCAAAATCTTATCATCAGAGGAAGTCGCTGGGATAGATAAGTTGGCAAAGGCCAAGATTTAAAATTTGAAAAAAATAAAATAAAATTTGTAGGGAAAGAAACACAGGGCAAAATTCTGCCCGAATGCAAGCAAATGTCCGATTGCTAAAGAGTCCGGTGTCGAAAAGTCCAGCGGAGAGAATGAAATGTAGATAGGTAGGTCGTTAAAAGGCACGAGAGGTTGTGAGAGAGGATTCAAAGTAAAATTCCAAGAAGCCAGAACTTCAGGTGCAGCGAAAATAGAATGAATCCAAAGTGTAAAAAGTCCAATTAAAAGTTCGCTTTTAGTACACAACTTATATATATATATATATATATATATATATATATATATATATATATATATATATATATATAGAGAGAGAGAGAGAGAGAGAGAGAGAGAGAGAGGGGAAGATAAGGAGAGAGATATATACATGAAAAATTAAAATGGGAAGCAAGAAATTATATTATTTATGTATTTTCAATGTGTTGTCTTTATTGTAAGACTTCCTCAGAATGAAACAAAATAAAGGACAAATCATACAAGCATCATTTTATTTGTATCAAAGCGGTGAGCTTCAGCTGGTTTCTAAGTAAAAAAATAAAACAAAGTGTGAAGTAAAATTGGCTGTGTGTCAGCAGCACCAGTCTATAGAGTTTTTTTTTATAAGGGGGAAGGATGTGCTGATTGAAAATGAGTGTATTACTTTAGCTTTAATAGAAAGGTTATGAATGAGACATCGTAGAAACTGGAGTCGATGTGTCTGAGCTGGGGCGTAACACTTAAATATCCACAACTGAAACTCAATGCCATGTTTTGAATTAAAAAGTAAGGAAAAATATTTCTATGTAAATGTGACCGCGTGAAAAGTTTTAAAAACGCGTAATATTATGAAAAAAAAAGTCTGGCAAAGAGAGAAATGGAAATAATGTGTACTAGTGTATTTATGTATGTGTGAATGTATTTATAGATTCCTATTTATTTAATTATTTGTGTATTATTAATTAATCAATAATTAGTAAACTTTTTATGTGCATATATATATGCATATGCAATATGTATATATATATATATATATATATATATAGGTGTGTGTGTGTGTTTGTGTGTGGGTGTGTGTATAAAATTCACATATGTGTATTTCAATACAGTCTGTGTTGAAAAACAACCTGATTATTTGACATTGTATTGGGAGAGATGGAATTGTGAGATGTTCAGACAGAAAGGGGTAATGATAAATATAATTATATTACTCAGAAATATTGATAGTGTATCTATTGATCAATACTTATTTGCTCACTCATGTAAGTGAACCTATATGTGTGCGTGCACATTTACGAGCTACAAGTAGCTTAATATGTGATAGTGATTTATTGAATATCGAAAATGTATATAGACATTATGCGAGATGTATGTGAAGAAAATATTTTATCGAATTCTTAGCCGGGATCTGATCTTAATTTTTGTTAAGCCATGAATAGGTTGCTTATTACCGGATATACATTATAGAAACTATTACGTTGTTTGGTGGTGGCGGGGCTTGTGATGACTGCTGAGTCAGAGAGTCTGCGTCGAGATTTATTTGATGTAAATTTATTTTGCCCTGTTCAAAGTTTAATGAGAGGTTTAAAGTTATTAAATCCGACTGATGGATGAGCCGACATTTAGCTAGTGCGACTTACAAGTGTAATTCTTCGTGACGGTGAATAAATATAGTTTAAAGTTTAACTCACTCGTACTAAATAAGTCTAGAAATATATATCAAATCATGTTTATGTAATATTTATGTAGACTTTCTCATCTGTTGGGATACGAGTGATTCTCTTAATATATACACATCCATTTAATTAAAGCTTAGATAATTTTTGACTTCCGTTTTCTAACAATAGTAAACTATATGATTTGAATTGGTTATTAATCTTCTATATGATGCTAATCTTGTACGTTTGTCAAAGATAGGAAAACAACAACATGCGTCATAGGTCACTAAGCTCACTACTATATTACGCTTCTTCACTCAGAAGTGTTATAGTAAATTTGAAATTATTTTCTCCAGCTTACACTAAATATTAATTTCGGCCTAGCATCTTCGACTCTTCCAAAAACATACTCCATAAAGGTGGTAGCAAAAACTTGTATCGCTATAACTTTACTACTAAAACTCTCACCATCGACACTGTGAACTAATGAACACCGTCTACTTAAAAAAATACCTTTATTATTTACTATTCGTGTTTTATTAATTTACTACATAATTCATACATTACGCACACATTTAATAGAGTTCCTTCTAATTCCGCTGATTTTCGAAAATAGAGATGTACGTTATCTTTAGCTATTTCGTATACTTATAATCATTCCGGTGTTTAGAGAATATATATAATGAACATAGTTCCTTATAGTGTTCCATTATTCAACATGGCGACTACAATTTCGTTAGCGAATCGACTTTAGACATTGCTCTTATCATTACTTCCAGATACATATATGTGCATACAAGATTTTGATTGTGTTTATGTGTGTATGTGCGTATGCATGGAGAAGGCTCCCAAGATACTTGACAGGTAACTTTAAAGTGGCTATTTACTTAATCATCCGCCTTTCGAACGAATAACATTCAAGAATTGGAAAATATATCGATTTCCTCGTATAGAAATGACTCAAAATGTGTGAAGAGTTAACACTTAATTCGGTAGACTTCTATCGGTACGTACATTCAGCACATGCGTGCGTGCGTGCGTGCGTGCGTGCATAAAACTCACGTCAACTGCTTTACGATAAAACTTAATACTGGCTTCCATAGTCTGGGGATATCGATGAACGCCCATGACGAGAGGTTTAGGGTTCGATCCCAGTCTACTCACACAATTGTTTTTCTAATTCATTTTTATAAGTGACCTCAACATACATTGATAGGGGGCAAAGGGGCGACTAGTGAAAAGACAGTGTTTGGCCCTCGCTACCGAGGAAGAGTTTCATTGTTAAACATTTGTCTACCGGGACGAACAAATGGGCCGTTTTTTAAAAATTCAACGTTATTATCTAGTAATTTTAAAATAATTCAATTTTGATGCATCATACTTGTGCAAACGACACCACAGTGACGTCTTCTTTTTCTTCTTCTTAACTATTGTGAATATCATCATTTTTCATCGAACACACATGGTTTATTGGTGCTCTTCAGGATTCCTTAATTATATATGTGTGTATTAATAGTGGTCAAGAGGCAATAGTCATAATCATTTTCTTTTTTCTTTCCTCACAAAAAAGAGAATTTTTAAAACGGGAGGATTAGTTTTAATAGTACTCTATAGGCATCTTTAATTTTAAAAGAACTCACTATTATAGAAAGAGCGGGTGTTTAATCAAAAATAATATCAGTACCGGAGGATAGGCAGGAAGGCTCCTACCCCCGGGTGTCCTTCTTTCTTTCCTTCTTTTCTTTCTCGTTTTCCCGAATACTCTTGCGTCACTTTCCTTCCCTTCTTCCCCTTCAACCACTATACTCCCGCTTGCACCCTCTTACTCCGACGTATTCTATTGTCTTTCTTTTTTACCTTCTACCCCCACGTTTTCTTCTTTCTTTCTTCTTTCCTTCAAACTCCCACGTTTTCATTCCTATCTTTTTTTTCTCTCCCTCCTACTTACACTGTTCATCAATCTAAGCGGAAAATCACATCAGAACGAAGAATGCGGGAGGGGGTAGAAATTTGAAATGAATAGACGATAATTCTGAGGAAATAAATATTTCAAAAACAAAACAGGAAATGAGTCAGCATTGAAAATTTAACAAGGGAATGAGTCAGCCTTATTCACATTTTAGTGGACGCTGCCCGTCGCTACTTGCTAATATCCACTAGTACCCGCCACTGTCCGCCATTGCCAGCACTATAAAAAATCGTCAACTCAATTCAAAAAAGGAAATGAGTCAGTATGTTTTAGATTTGACAATTCAGAAGACACTACATTCCACTACCCGCCACTACCTGCTGCTAGGCACCACTGTCCGCCACTTTCCGCCACTGTCTGCTATGTTATGAAATCGCCAACTCACTGTTCAAAACGATAAATTAGTCAGCATTTATAACATTTTACATTTTAGTAGACACTGTCGGACATTGCCTGCAACTCCCCACCACTTCTTGCGACTGCCCACCATGAAAAGAAATGACCAACTCATAATATTAAATAAAATAATGTATCCTCAATTTTATATTGTCATATATCTTCTATATAAAGTTCGACGTGTTTCCCCTGTATATTTGATGAAAGTAAAAAAATAACCACACGCATCCCAGGTTACTAAACTCACCACTATATTTCGCTTATTAACTCGACCGTATTATGATAAATTTATGATTATTTTATCTATCTTACGCTAATCATTACTTTTGGCTCACCATCGTAGACTCTCCCCAAAACATATTCTATGGAGACAGTAGCAAAATCTTTTCTTTCTTATATTTTACTACTAACACCGTTCCCATCTACACCAAGAAATAATACACAACGAATTTTTTTTTTTAAATGTAACTATTATTATTTTCTAATTATCTCGCATCAATATAATACATGATTCATACATTACGCACACATTCAATAGACGTTTTTTCAAATCTCGATGATTTTCGAGAATATCGGATTACGTTATTTAAAATCATAGCGTATAGATTTATCATCGCTCCGGTTTCAACGGATTACATTTAACGGACATAATTAGTCAAAGTGTTCCGTGATTAAAAATGGCGGCTACCATCTCTTCAATGCTTCGACTTCAGACATTTCCTTTATAAGTCTTCGTTTGCCTCAGGTATAATTTCATTTATTTTACTTAAACACTTATTCAGTTTCAAACATAACACCTTTAAGACTTAAAAATCTTTTTCCAAATACTTAGTGAGTAAAACGAACTGCAATTGTTGATACCGATTCCATGGAAGCGCGTAAAACTGATACCGTAACTGTGACCTAATTAGGTTCTCCTGAGATTTTAATAACATATATTATACACGTGGTTCATACTAACCAATCATAGTTTCGTCTTTTCAAACAGTATTTACTGACTAACACTTCCGCATGTTTTAGCATTTTTACTGTCTTACTACGTGACTAAAATAGTAATTTATCAACACCTTCATATGCAAAATTCATATCCAAATTGATTTTGTTCTAATTACACAATATCTATTTATTTTATTGCCTAAACCAAAATGTTCAGCCGTTACACATGGTATACTTTCAGTCACATTTAACTACCCACGTTCTTACTGTGTCGAAAATCAACCAATATAAAAAAACATATACGTATTATACAAGGATGTGCTTTCAATGACGAACGAGAGAATAGCTAAGAGTTCGACCCGATACAAGTAACATATTCAATAATCGGGCAGTTAAATATATATCTTTCAACACTGACAATTTTTATTAATGTTCAATTCAGAAGTAATCTTTTATGCGGGTATATATTGTTCGATGTGACTTATTTGCGTTCTCTCGGAAGTTGATACATTTTAAATAATTCTTCCCCGAACAACGCTGAGTGCTGGGTTCAGCTAGTTATTTTTAAATAATAATGATATAATAATATTTGTTTAAATAAATGTATATTAAGATACATATCTATAAAAGATATTTTCAATGCTAGTTACTGAGCTTGTTTTATTGTTATTGAAATTCGATCTTTTCTGGAATCATTTAGATGTTTAGAGATTTAATTTATATTGATATAATCTATGTGTATATGCATTGTGTAATCAGTAGTTAGTGTGTGGATATAAGTATATGACAGTATGCAACATCAACAGATTTACACATTAACATCGTAAAACTGATACCGGACTTATAGAAAATAGCGCCATTGCTTGTTCGATTCAAGTGCTAAAAAGATAAAAGCAGATGCGTAGAATAGTATGTTTACAAAACAAACGAGCAGACTTCGTACAAACGGAAGTGTGTGGTTGAAAACTTTTGACTACAATTTTTTTTACATAGAGTTAATTATTCGCAGAATTTGTTTCAATGTGGGGCTAATATAGGTCGATACGTATTTATAAAGAAACACTATGAGAATAATTAAAATATGTTCTACTTTACTTCTGATGATGTAGATTTAAAAAAATGTTGTTTTTATATTACGTCGTTTTATCATAATGTAATCTTTCTCTCTTTCTATCTCTCTATCACACATACACACACATACACACACACATATATATATATATATATATATATATATATGTGTGTGTGTGTGTGTGTGTGTGTGTGTATGTGTGTGTATATCTTAGCAATTATATGCTATATATGTGTTATATATATATTTGCAATACTGGGACAATACCATGACAAACGACTAAATATACTGCCCCTAAAAAGAGGCATAATTGCGTAGTAGGATGGGAAATTACAACGGAACATATACCACAATACCCTATCCGGTATAGAGGAGATAAACCCCCATAACAATTGACAGAAGAATAGAAATAGGCTAACCTACGCATCCAGCACAAAAGAAAGAAATGCAACCTAAGAAGGTGGTCTCCTGACAACAGGAACTAGACTACATTAACCCTCCTACAAAGAAGGATGTGATACATGGGAGCATTTTCATCACACATTTAAACAAAAAGAGGAGGTACATCCGGGGTAGATAGCGTTACGATGACAGAACCGATACTACACTGTCAATCCTCCATTAAAAGATAAGATAATAAATTATATTAGTTTTTAAAATTAATTTCAAAATTCCTACCATAAAACATTTTCTTTAGGGTTGTTGGCCTTTTGGCAAAATCAAAGTGTAGTTTCTGTCTCTACATCGCAGCACCATCAGACGCGGAAAAAACAATACGGCATCGTTAACTAGGGAAAGGTAGGAGAAGAAAGAGAAATGAGAAGAGGGAAACAGATACATAGCCAGCCAGAAAGATAAAGAAAACAACCAATCAGAAGCAAGCTTCCTAGATCACCAACATATTGTGTGCGATATTGATGATACTTTTTCTTAAGTTATTTATGTTTTGATGAAATATTTTAATTTATTACTGTTTTAATGGAGGAAACTTTTGTATATAGGTAGACCAATTGTTCAATAAAATTAGGAATACATAACATCAGATATTACTTAATTATGACGTTCTTAAAAAATATTAATTTATTAACATCAAGCCATTCTGATGGAAATATAGGAGTAAGACATGAACTTTTTTACATTTATTAATATATATATATATATATATATATATATATATATATATATATATAAGGAGAGTATGAGGGAGAGACATACAGAGACAGACGGATGCAAAGAGAGGGGGTGAGAGACATACTGACTAATTATTATGCCTTGATTTCATTCGAAAAATCATAAACTGTCACATATGTTTAAAGACATTTTCTTGTACAACAAAAAATGAAAAGTATATGACCTTCTATATTATCAGTATTAGTATTATGAGCAGTAGTAATCGCAGTACTAGTATTAGTAGCTGTAGTCGTAGAAATAGAAGTAGTATTTATAATATTAATTTACTACATTATTCTTCTGTTGATTTATTTTGTCAATGTATAGCTGAAAATACATTGTAAATGCATGTCTTCCTATGCTTTTGGTGTTTATAAATATATATACATATATATATATATATATATATATATATATATATATATATATATATACATATATTAATATATACAACTGACAATAAATATTGCTTAAGATTACTACTTAATTACAAGAAAATAACCAAATACATTTTAGTGGTTAAATAGTTGCATGATTATTGAGTTTTATCTCATGTAAACAATCATTTGTTTCTATTTTGTCGAAATTGTGCATTACCGGGGCATCGACAAGTACAACAACGCCAGTTCAAAGTTGAGATGGGAGTAATAGCAACTGAGAGCTGATTCTACATAGCTTTAAAATGTTGGCATCACTACTGAATGCAGTTTACTGTAACCCCAAGACAATTGGACAAGGTTAAATTAATTGACAGGTTAGCAGAAACACATAGATAAAGGGCAAGCAAATATGGATCCAGTGGGCTAGGGTAATCAATACCGTTTACAATCTTGCCGGACACATATTCGAAGTAACCGATGGACTCCACTCACAGTAGACGTTGAAATAACAAAATAATTACTCTACACTTTACAATTCACTTAAATTCAGGCTTCTCCATCGAATCTGGTGCATTGCTCGGACCGTTATTATATCTAACCAACCATATAAGTAGATGTTAAAATCATAATATATTTCTTGAGATCCTCCATGTTACTTTTCAAAATAACCCTAACCCTAACCCTAACCCTAACCCTTACCCTAACCCTGCTAATGTATCAGTTGCGATGGCATCAGTGCCGCGTACATATCCGATCGGATGTATAGGTTTTACACAATAATATGCTTGGAAAGTTTATAAAACAACAATTTCCCATAACTATAATATCACATAGTGTGCATTTAGTATACAATAAACTGTTTGCAATAGGTAGTGTTCATTAATTCAATATAACCTAGAGGTTTCATATGTTTTTTAATTTTCATATATAGTATATATATATATATGTATATATATATGTATTTGTATACATATATACATATATATATATATTTGTATATATATATGTATATATATATATATATATATATATAATTTTCAACCAGGCAGCACCCTATTACACCAAAGCGCTCCGCGGCAGCGGGTTCAGAGAATAGATTTCATACACCCTCATCCGAGATCAACCACTGGGGGGGCACACTAGAAGGAGCTCGGTGATCTGGTTTTCTCCACCTTATTCCACCAATACTAAGACAAAGGTAGACCACTTTTTCAACAACTTACTCGAAAAACATCCCCCCACACACACAACCTGCACACACTTTTTAACAGAAATTCTATCAAGGGTAGCTACTCTACTGTTCCATCTATAAGAAAATCATATCTGCGGAGCCCAAAGCAATTGGAAACGCAGACTGCTCATGCCAGGACAAAAACAACTGCCCCAGAGAAAGGGAATTGCAAAATCGATTCCCTCGTATATGAAGCTACCGTCACAATCCAGATTACCGGTAGAGAAGAAAAATACATCGGCATGACGCAGAGAAGCTTCAAACAAATATTATACGCACACAGAAACAACTTCAGATACAAAGGTAAATACAGCACTCGCGACCCGGATATGGCAACTTAAAGATGAAAAGACACCCTTCACCATCAAATAGAAAGTAATTGAGAGAAGACCATCCTTCTCTCCAGCTATAAATATATGTCCCCTGTGACGTTGAAAAATACCAAATATTAAGGGCCATCATTGACCCAAATACAGTCTGTTTGAACATTCGTGATGAAATCTGTAAGGAATGCATCCACTGGAGACAAACATTACTCATAAACTGGACTTACCGATACACATAAAAGCCTAGCTACATCCCCCCTCTTCCAAATACATAACCCTATAATTGCCCCATTAAATGCCGCCTTCTACTTCAGAAAATGTTACCAACTATCACCCCTCATTAATATATATATAATAAAAATAATACCTTAATCAACCCATATCCACCCTACCTTTCAAGAGCAATAATTATAACTTTCTCAAAAATATTTCTCCAGTCATTAAGATAGTACCACCCCCATTTTACAACATTATTATTACTCCCATAAGTCCCTACCATTTTTCGGTCATAATGCTATTCTCTTATATGTCCCAAACAGACACAATCTTGCCGACCCAATCCTTATTCTTATCTCTAAACCAGTTTCAATCAGCATACCAATTTTACCACCCCCATAAGTATTCAGTATACCTTAGTTTATTATGTTAAATCCCGAATTCAAATATATCAAAAACCCTAGAGAGTCACTGCGCTTAGACCGCCCGGATGATATATTTATCTAAATTCCTTTGGAGTTTATTTAAAGTCCTTACATTCAGGATTTAAACACGAATTTAATTAATGTTGTTCCTTTTAACCTTAAATAACCCATCTTCTTTCCCTAATTCCTTTAGAAGACACATCATTAACCCTCAAAACAGTAACGGCCAAATGTACGATACTCATAATATTGACTCACGGGATTTATATATATATATATTTTATTTAATTATTTTTTTTACTTTATTTTATTTTTTTATATTTTTGTATATCTTTTTAAATCTTCACCGGTTTAAATCTCAACTTTTACTTTTCACCCGTATCCCATTTTTTCAAACCTTATAAAAACTTCCTTATACTAAATTTAAACAAACATATATAACACTCTAAGCAACTAACGCGTCCAAACGAGAGTGACACGTGACTTAACATTTTTGAAACAGGTGACAACAGAAGCTGAAGAGAGCCGGATGCCTAAGTCCTTCTTTTCTTGAAACCGACGGTACGAATGTTGTACTAAATTTTCTGTACCAAAATGAATATATATATATATATATATATATATATATATATATATATATATATATATATATATATATATATATATATATATACTGCAACTCTTGGACTGATGATGTAGAAAGACAGAAACCAAGTCGTCTGTAGGTGAATAAATAATAATAATAATAATAATAATAATAATAATAATAATAATAATAATAATAATAATAATAATAATAATAATAACATCGGTAAGCAGTGGAGGAAATAGCATGCTACATAGAATTAATAATAAATATTTTAAAAAAATAGTAATGAAAAATACAGTTATTTATTTAACCCAAACTTATCTAAAATGCGAGGACGACAATTTTGAATAATGAGGGTGTTAAATTTATCTAGCTTTCTTTAATAGAAATACATATCATCTCCCGTACTGAATGCTTGCTGACCGGATAATTTTTCGACCCCCCACATTCTTGTCTGGCTATCAGGCGTGGAACCAGTGACCAAGTGCAAACTTAATGGGCGAACTGACGTAAAGTGTACCAAAATGGAATATTATCAGCTTCAACACATTACTTCGACCTTTGCTTTCCCTCTTAACATATGGCTATGGTTTAATGTTTTCCAAAGCAAGGTTCCGAATTTCTCAGTTTTGATTCTGAATTTGTGTTAGCTCTGCCTTGAATAAAATGCGTAAATAAGCATTGAAACGTTCGTTGATAGGCGTTAGGCTATGATATTGTTTATGTTTTTTATCAAGTCTCCACTTGATATTGAGCACTCTAGAAAAAGTAGGATTCATGTTCAATTTAACACATTTGAATTTGATCAATTATATATATATATATATATATATATATATATATATATATATATATATATATATAACCATTTTAAGAAATTAAAGTTGAGCACTCTTGGGATGTTAAAAATAGACTGCAAAGTTCCGAATACGTTCGTTGGACACCCTCGACTAGTCTTCTATCTGTGTTCGCTTCTTGGTACATATAGACTTTAATTTCACTTAATTACGTCGCAGTTTTCGTTGGCCGAGTGGATATAGCGACTGCTTACAGGTACTCTGTGAACTGGTTTCGCGTCTCCCTGAAATGGTTACTCTCTTGCACTCATGAGGGCAATGAGCTTGAGACGCTAGCATCTGTAGGTATTAATAATTTAATATTTTTTTATAAATATCATATATATATATATATATATATATATATATATATATATATATATATATATACTAGAAAATGTATAGATGTCCCTGATGGCATATTTTCTCTAGGATGAGAAGATGATATAATGATGAACTAACTTTGTACACTGACCCCCCGAGGAAGAAATTACTAAGAGGATGATATCATAATGAAAGAACAGTCTTACAAATAGTAAGAGTTAATACATTGGAGCATAATGTCGTGACACCAGAGTAGATAGTAGATACCTCTGTCTATCGTGAGGAACAAACGCATAATATACTGCTTCCCCTTCAAATGAGAAGGTAATGCTCGGTAGAAATGTATCATCACAAATTAAATTGTACTACACAGTATTAAATAATCATAAACCGTTTTAATTTTAATAAATTTGGATAGGTGGAAAAAACTTTAGCATTTATTTATTAGGATAGCATTTTTAAAAAATGTAAGTTTTATTGCCAAAGTGAAAACACGAAATGAAAATTGGACGGAGAAATATAGCCGCCATTTTTACAAACAAGTAGAAATATGCTCGCGAAAGAAGAACAATAACTTCCTTGTCAATATTTTTTTGAATTATAGTTCTTCCTTAGCTAGACTCTTTCTCGACTAGTTTTGATAGAGACCATATTTTGCTGATCTGACTTTGATTTCGGTGAACTTTGAATGACAAAATCAAACCTTAAACATCCTAAAATGTGTTTTTTAATGAAAATTCATGAGTAATGACGAAACTTATTTCACTCTAAATGAATTATGTGACTGAAATAGTAATTAACCTCAAATAAAAATAATTATTTTAAGTCGTTTAACTAATCAATTACGTAAATTGAACTAAATTAAGAGAAGAAAGGTCAGCATGGCTGTTTTTAAAAATTGTTTATGAGTTATTAAGATGTGAAAGAAAACTTTAAATAAAACAATTACAATTTTAACATAAAATTCAATTTTATTGATTTGCATTTTAAGTTAATAAATGTTTTTATTTCAGAATATGTATATTAATATTTTTTTTAAGAAAAAAAGGTTGGACTATTAAGAAGGAGCACGATCTTATGACAAGAGAGCCGATACATTATTAAAAGATATTTCGATCTAATCTAGTGTTTTTATTCATTGGCGTTTTGGTTTAGATCAAAACGCAGTATCTGTTCTCCACATCCAAGCACATTTGGCGTTTTACTAGTGCTAAAAGTAAATTATCTCCCTTGAAAATTAAATTGCAAAGAATTCTTTAAAACACTGTTTATTATAAGATCTCTTTTTATAATTGTATTAATAATTATAGTAATAGTACTCTCGATAAAACTATTGCGTATATAGCAGAGAATTTTGCAATAAAAATTAAATAGGTATATCACATAATATTAATTTATAAAAAGACTAAAAAATAAATATGCTAATGAGCAATATCTAGATTTATTTGAGGAAGTTGTGAGTCGACTAAATATACGGCATTTCAAAATAGTATGCCATCTGTAGAATTAAATAACTCTTATCTATTTATTATGTTAATATAGTTATGGTAGACGGCAAAAAAAAACTTTCGCATTTATTCGTTTGGATTATATTTTACACAGCGAACGCAATAACACCATTATTGCAGCTACCAATTCTACATCCCAAGAATACAGAAGTGTATATCTAAATTAACTGAGATATTATTCCCCGTGACTTATGTTATATTTGAGCAAAGTTCCGCGAAAATATAATTCCACACCATTCATTGAATATATGAAAATTATATTTCAGTTTTTAAAAAAGTAACCGTGATTGTGAATTCAATTACATAATCGTAAGATAAGCACTACCTAATTTCATTCTTTTATTTTTTTATTAATATCGCTTAGTAAGAGTCAAATCAATGTCATGATGTTTCAAACATTATCAAAACTAATATTTCCTAATCAATAGTTGCGTGTATTGTTATATATATATATATATATATATATATATATATATATATATATATATACCTTACTATCATTTACACAATCTATGGTGATGGTGTCGGCTTTTGTTTTCTTACATGCGTATTTATCGGCTGTCTTTTATATTACCTGAGAGAAATACCGTATACTTTTCTTTCACAGTAAATAAGGTAATTTGTAATTGTATATTGCAGACATGTGTCAGTATTCAAGACAAACTTGCTGTATATAATCTTTATTTACCCGTTATATTTCCCTGTCTCTCTCTCTCTCTCTCTCTCTCTCTATATATATATATATATATATATATATATATATATATATATAGGTATATATATATATATAATTTAGAAAGCGTGACCAATTTAAAAAAAACAATACTTTGATTCGAACGATTGTTTCAGCTCATTGCTAAACATGCATTCTTCTGATAACAAAATTCAATATATATTTAATTAAACAGAATATCGTTCGTTTTATTATAATTTGAATATATGTTTTCTAAAGGGCATAACAGTTGTTTTTACTAATATGTCTTTTTACAGAAATTCGGAACGTTTTCTAAATCATCATTATGTTATATTTTGAGCTCAAGTGATGTTTAGAATGTTCAGCTGTTAGTCCAACTTCACTGTGAATTGAGGTTCATTTATTTTATATAAATATATATATATATATATATATATATATATATATATATATATATATATATATATATATGCGTGTGTTTGTGTATCCGTGTGCGTGTGTATGTGTGTGTGAATTTCTTACTCATAAATACAAAGCCGGTGTTGGCAAACAGGAGATAAAAATACTTATCGTTTCAATTTATTTAATGAATAAAATAAAATAACACGTTGTGTTTGCCGTTCATGAATATCTGTTCCTAACGCTGATCAAACGGTATCACTGAAAACATTATTAAAACAAATAAAAGTAATAAAGGAAAATAATGAGATCATTGAGGACCTGGTTACATTTTACTCGTGAGAACTTTCGATTGGTCTCGATAAAAATGTTGTTTCTTATAGTATTAATTTACAATAGAATTTGAAGTCATTCAGCCCGTGTAGTAAATCCTCAAAAATGTATCATCTTACTGTACGTAATTTTACTGTTTTTTTAAATTAATATTTTACTGGAATTTGAAATTACTTTATTTCTCATTATTTTAAGAAGCGCAATGACTTATGCGTCGAATATCATATTACATTGAGGCAATGAATTATGACAGGCCAGCATATAAAATGTAATTTATCTTGTGAGGAGAACTGTCTTCAAATAGGAAGCATACTAAGTGTTACTTTATATACGTCGTACATCTGTATGCGTGTCTTTGTAAGAATCAAATCTAAAATGTAGAAATTGTGTCAGTAGAAACATAGACATTTTCGCACTTACTATTATTGATTTTTCTTTAATAATGCTTTCATCTATTTTCTTTGATCTACTCAGAAAATAGAAATCCTCTTAAACTGTCTGATTTTTTCGATAAACCAATTATGAATAATTAAGAGTGTTTATCCGTGTTTTAAAACGGTCAGAAACTCGGGTAATCTTTGAAAAATAAACCGGGCGATTAAATAATCCATTTTAAGGTAATAACTTCAAGAGTTCTGTAAAATACTGATTAGTTACGTAAATGTATGTTAGCTAAGAAATGTTAGGTACAACATAGTCATAACAATACTCAACGGGAATCATTCTACAACGCAGAAAGAAAAAAAAAGTTGTCGCGCAGTCACCAGTGTTTAAACATGATGTGAGGTAATATAGTTAGAATTATTTCAAATTGAATACAAAACATGACACTAGGAATAGCATTGTATTATGTGTTGTTATATAACATCCGGGTTCCAGAGTAGTAGTTATCCAGGCGCCGACCAAAATATTTCCCCATGCATATTTTATATCTATACAATTTATATATAGGCAGGTAGGTTAAAGTCGTGCAATATGTTCCTTCTAACTCTTTAATTTTATGAATAGTAAAATACAATAATGTTTCTCAATGTTCAGGATATCACACGTTTCATAAACTAGACGCTTATTTTACCTCAACATATAACAACAGATTTTCAACAAAATATACGCCAACGTGAAGGACTGCAAAAGACTTGTTCACAAGTATATATTAGGGAACCGTCACAAGGTACGGCAAGACAAAGAATCAGTGTCTAAAAATGTTTCAATTTTTAGAGATGATGCTGTTTCTATTTCAACAACAGCAAGCGAGGAGAAAGTGAGAATTTAACTTTTCTTGTCGGCTGTCATTGTTTTAAAAGATGATGCCAAAGCCAAGTTAAGTTCAGTACAATAATAACAATAGTCACGATAAGTCTATGTGTAGTATTTCCAGTATTTTACAAAGACGGCGAAGAAACGCGCATGGAGCGTTTTTCGCATTGTTTCAGGAAGTCGTTGACGATTTAAATTCAACAACGCTTGTTGGCATCGTCTTTTTAAAATGATTGTCTTTCTCCAGCTTTTTTGTTCATTTGTTTTGACACCTGAGGATGATTCGACCAAATTCGAAAACGTTTGTGAAACCTCTGAAACCTCTGGAACATGTATTATTTTTTTGTATTTTAATACAAAAAGACCATCAGAAAAAATGAAAAAATAAAAAAGGTATAATTTAACAGTCGAATGATTTTATTTTTAACAATGTTTATATAAATGAGAAAATGCTGCCCAAATACACACACACACAATATATATATATATATATATATATATATATATATATAGAGAGAGAGAGAGAGAGAGAGAGAGAGAGAGAGAGAGAGTTATTAAGTATATATAAATAATGAAGGACAAAATGTATTTTAAAATTAAATAATTTTTCTCATGAAATCTAAAATATATTGATATAAAATTATGTGTTTAATGAAATTAATATTATAGTGATGAAATTGAATTTTCCTGTGAATCAAAACAGTCAGAATTCAACTTATAATTCAAAACTTCGTCTTCAGTGATATATTATATTTTAGAATTGATATATGAAGTCGATAATGTGTTCATTAACAGAATCACATTAAAATATCATACATACACATATGTACATGCACAAATGAACTGATACATATATATATATATATATATATATATATATATATATATATATATATATATATATATATATATGAATTTTATAAAAGATGTTTATCATGATATAATCTTATATTAATTGATACTCAAAGCAACTGTAACGAATTTACACCGTCAAGTAAATATGCAGGTAGTTTACTATAAACACTAAGTGTTCTCTTCAGAATCCTTAGATAAGAAAATAAACAAAGAAGCTGAGGATAAATAATAACAACAGGTGTAAAACCGTGTTCACAATTCATCCAAAAAAGAAGATATAGTTACGGTCGCGAAGAATGTACAAAGGATCAAAATGTCACACTATTTTTTGTAAAAGAATCTGTGGAAAAATCCAGGGAAGCATATAGCTGGAGCTCAGATCTTCGATCCCGACGGAGTATTAATTCGCCTACCTATGGCGTCGTAGTTTAAATAATATTCCATCGGGATATTTTTCTGATTTGTGACTCTAAACAACTTACTTAACGTTTGACGAATACTCCTTTCTCAACTGGTACGGGATTTTAATTGAACTAAGAAATCATATGGTATAACTTTTTCATGGCGGTCCGTCGAATGCGGTGATATCTATCCTGTCCATGCCGGCGTGGGTGTCTGTGCGTCAGTATGCACGAGACTTAAAACATGTTGTATAAATTACAATTGATAACCCGTTTTTACAAAACAATAACATTTTTTTAAAAGAATAGAGAAACTTAATTTTATATATTAATGTAATTGATTAATTATTTTAATTATAAAAAAAGAATTAATGATAAAATCAAATTATCTACAATTCTAAGTATATTTTTGTTAGAATTAATACAATTTGTTATAGAATTACATGTGTGTTTCGTTTTAGAATTATTCACACTATAGTTACGGGAAACACATGACATAGCTAATCCAATGTTAGTCACTTTCAAAACTAACCGTATTTTCGTATCCAGCTATTAAATAAAATGTAACGTTTTCTAATCATTATTATTTAACTTCACGGCTATCAACATTTTATTAACCGGCATTTTAAAATGTTATGGTGTTTCTGTTGCTGCTTTCCAGGTTTCACTCAAAACATGGCAATCCCAACTGTAATTGTTGTTTGCAAAATGGCGGCTTACAAGTAGGTCTACGTTATGTTCGATGTATCGGGGAGTTTGTGTGATTATTTTTTTAAATGTGAGATTTGCGTGTTTTGCCATGCCGATTTTCATGTTCGTTGTCTTTTCATCTGTTTTCCATTTTTATTTAGATAACTGTACTTAATATTTGTCATGAAATAAAGGAATCAAATTATCACCCCTTGAATAATAAATACTATATTTTTTTCAAAGGATCTGAAACGTACGTAAGACGTACAAATATAAGCATTCGCCATAATGAAATAATAAATAAAACATATGATTGGAGTGACGTTTTTTCTTTGTGCAGTGAAATGCAACCGATCAGTATATCAGCTCTGAAGCCGGAAATATAACTTAATTGAGTTTATATATATATATATATATGTAGGAAATTGATCACACTTAATAAGCATCCATAGTGTATGAATATTTTATATTAAAATTTGAAAACCAAAAAATAATGCGATACAAAATTAATAAAATAATGTTTTGTTTTGGGCAAGACTTTCGATAAATGATTTAAACGTTTTATATTAAATATTCATATTTTACGTATACTTCTTCAAATCTGATTAATTTTCTATTTAAAAAGCGGCAAAGCCAGTGCAACACATTGGCCGAACTTGATCTATCATTAAATTGTCGTCTTGAACACCTCGATGTACAGTTGTTCTCTCTACATTAGTTCGTCCTTCTGGGGTTTATACAAACAAAATAAAAATGATAGACTTATCGAAAGTTTGGCCTAAAAAATAAGGAAAATTGTTTTATTCATCTTATATTTCATCATGTTTTGGTTTAGATATTTGTATGTAATAAATATATATCATCAAGTATTTCTTAGTTTCTCAAATAATTATATTCCATTCCACCTTCAAAAACTTATTTGATCATTCCCAGAACATATATCCATCGTCCGTAATGTTATGCTTTTTCATATAAAATGTATTACAATTTCTGATGACCTAAAAAATAAAACAAACGACAGGATACTTTTTTTCATTATTTTATAGGATATCTGGACAAATTTATTTCCGGTTGCTAGTTTAGTCTATTTGGTTTCACTTTAAATTGGTTGTTCTCTTAGAGGAATAAAACCATGAGTTTCACTTGCTAACATTTAGTTGACAGGATAGATAGTTAATATATATATATATATATATATATATATATATATATATATATATATATATATATATATATATATGCACATGAATACGAATTAATATTTATTATAGAGTGGAGAAAGAAGATTTCGTTTACTAACTGTTTGCTATTGATAGCCGAGAGATTAAAAGCGCCGACTGTCAACTTGAGTACATTTCAATATTGGTGTGAGGCACTTGGGTGTCTAGCTAAACTGAAGATCTGTAATACTGCGAAAATATTTGTCGGTGGGGTAATATATATATATATATATATATATATATATATATATATATATATATATATTATATATGCATATTTATATATATATATATGTATATATATATATATATATATATATATATATATATATATATTAATGTATATTAATGTATGTTAAAAGATCAATGTGAAAGGTATATATTTTAATACATATGTAATGTAGTATCTATAGTTTGACGTGTACAAATATCAATTGCCCCACTTGTATAATTTTTTATTTAAATTCTAAAAGGAGAACAATATACATATATATATATATATATATATATATATATATATATATATATATATGATTCTATAAGCCAAACACAACGTTAGAATTATTTTTTAAATACATATTTATTTTATTTTAATTAGTTCTAAGTGCGAAACTACCATATATATATATAGAGAGAGAGAGAGAGAGAGAGAGGGAGAGGGAAGTCATCCACAGATATCTGTTTTATCATCTGCGACTGATGAGTGTGGCAAGATGTAGCCTAGTAATTCACGCCTAAATTCGAAACCTTCGCGGCCGATTGTATTCATATAGGTTAAGAAGTCAGCTAGTGAACCCATTGCAACAACAACATCCGCCACTAAAAATAAAATGAATTCTAAGCCTATGTTTACTATATCTCTGTTTACATTTGTACTATGTTCGTGATAATCTGAGAGTTCTATTCTTTACAGAAACGTATTGCGTTACGCTAATGGAAAAACGCTATTTTTCGTATAGGAGAGGAGTACAGCTATAAAAAGGGAACATGTATAAATTATAGTTAAAGAGAGTTATTTCATTGTCTACGACTTATCAGTATCGCTTGATCTTACAAGTAAATTTACTATAACTTTTTATTATATTCGATCTCATGATAACTATGTTAGTATTGAACACTGATGTAAGGGATATATCTTTAATGGGTGCCCAGTAATATCTTTATGTATTTTAATACTATAAAAGGTTTAACTGTGTCTCGCGCATAAAGTTTGTGTTAAGTGATTTTACGCAAACAAAATAAGTTTGCAAAATCAGGTATTTAAAATAATATATAAACTAGATGTTTTTAACTCGCTATATCTCCATATCTCGTTTTTACTCTTCGTGTTGCTCACTATTTCTTTTTTCCTCTAAAAGAACGGGTTGAATGATATTACTACTTATGGTTATTGTTTCTTTTGTTTATAATTGTTTACCCCATTCCAGTATTGACTAATGTATTTTGTTTTATTCCTTTGAGTGTTAATATAAAGAAATAGGGAGGTTCACAATATAACATAAGAGAAAGGGATCTAACAACATACAGTGAGAGGGCAACACTTATAGACACACATTTATTAAGAGATAGGTAAGTTGATTAGAAACTTTCTTAAACAGCTTATTAGATCTATGAAAATTCTATCTTTTCTAAATATATCTCAATAATATTACTAAGTATTATTTTAACATGTATACAGACGAAAGTCAAAGTAAACAAGACGCATGCAAACAGTGGGAGAGAACAACACACATATACATTACATCGTTCTAGATCAAATACAGGGAGCCTAAAAAATAAGCTTCCTTATTAAATCAATCTGCGATATTTTTCTATCACCAGTTCGCCTGGGGTAATAACATCCGACCAATGTTTGCGCAAACCCACTCATGCTAAAAAATGCCAAAGAATAACACATTCCTCAAATGGAACAATACTCGTTCAAATCGAAAAACATTTCTCCGAATCGGTTTACATATCTGATGAGAGCGGACCACCGCTTGAAACGCGTTATATAAAATTATAGAATTATAAAATAACAACATAATAACTCAATTTAAAAAAAACACTTTTTACAAATGTTGGTAGCCTTACACCTTAACATATATATATATATATATATATATATATATATATATATATATATATATATATATATATATATATATATATATATATGCGTGTGTGTATGAATTTGTGTATGGATATATTAGAATTAACGTGTGTTTTAATATATATGCATGGATAGATGTTGTTATATTTGTGTGCGTGTGTGCAGATAGTTATGCATGTATAGATACATATCTTTTATATAAGTGTAAGTCATGTGTGTGTATGTGATTCATGGGACACATACACACACACACACATATATATATATATATATATATATATATATGTATATATATATATATATGCCTATTGCTAATGTTCATATTTCTAGCAAAACCTATTTAGTGGATGGAGTCGTCAGAAATGCAAATACATATATAAACTGAGAAGGAGAAAATGTATTTGATAAGAAAATTAGACTGAGTTGACACGCTTAACGCTATTCCCTCCAATGTATATTAAACAGTGGAAAGTTAATTGTCTGTGCTGCCTGGCCGAATTTCCGATTTATAAATCTTGCTAACTGCCTGGTAACTTGATTATTTAAGAGTTCTATTTGTTTATGTCTATTGTTAATTTTATTTTCATTATTATCCTTATCCTCTGACGAAACACTAGGTTGTCGTAACGTAATTGCATTTGCGTAGGGTATTTTTAATGTTCGTATATCAAATATTTATGCATATACACAAACACACACAAATATATATATATATATATATATATATATACAGAGAGAGAGAGAGAGAGAGAGAGAGGGTGTGTATCGCGGCATTGAATCTAAAATGTTATTGGCACCACTACAACAAGTGAAAATACGCAGGCCAAACAAAACACCTATTCAACGGTTATCCAATCGGTGCATTAGGCGCAAAAAGATAAATTATTCGAGCCAATAATCGGAGGACCTTACCAGATCGCCACTTACAACCAAACTGGGCGGCATACTTCGACGTCGAAGCAGATATATGTAGACATAAGATATAAAAAAGTGCAAATCTCGCATAAGGTTGTCAGATTGCCCCCTGTTTTCTCTCAACGGATTTCTCTAACTAAAAATAATGTTTCCACTTATTTCTAATCCGATTTTATTGGTTTTTAATTTATTATTCTGACGTGTCTTCTGAGAGCGTTAAAAAATAAGGCTTCAAGGGAAATCTTAGTAATGTTTCCATCTTCCCCTGCTTTAATGAAATAAAATATAGTAACACGAAATTACATAATCATCGATGCAATAATCTATTTTAACCTTGCGGTATTGTCAAGCATCTAAGTGAGATGAAATTTACACTTGACAATTCAAATATATGCAGAGAGAGAGAGAGAGAGAGAGAGATAGAGAGAGAGAGAGAGTGAGAGAGTAAGAGAGACAACTTATCTAATATATATTTAGAGAGAGGGGGAAATTTGAAGCATATTCAATCAATAATTTTATAGGGTGATTACATGATTTATGCCGGAAGGCAATATAGAGAGGAAAGAAAAAGCCATATATAGAGTGGGAAATTGTAAAGAGACAGGGAGGGTATTCTATGCCTCTCAATAAACCAGGCGAGCATGTCAAGATATCACCAACCCCAAAACCGCCCTTACGATCTGGAAATCAGCGCCCGCTGTCTGACGACTAAAACATATCTGGGGGTAGGGAGAGACATAAGAAAAGGAAAGATTTCAAAACTGACAACAGACAGCCAAGGTCAGAGACCATGTCACATATATGCACATGCACACGCATGTATATACATGCCCACACACACATGTGTACATACACGTATATATATATATATATATATATATATATATATATATATACATACGCACACACACACATATATATACATATATATATACATACATATGCACACACACATATATATACATATATATACATACATATACATATACATAGATATATACATATATATATATATATACATATATATATATATATACATATACATAAATACACACACCCATATATATGCAGCCCACACCACTCCACAAATAAAGCAATGTAATTAACCTTAATAAAATTAACGTGGTTTCTGAAGAAAACAATCGTAAAACCATATCATTTTAAGTAAATGTTTTGATTATATGACAATAATAAACTCTAAGAACTCAACCGGTAACATTATCAACAATAGCCAACATTACCAATAAAAATAAATCATCAGATTATATAATAATAACAATATCGATACTAATACTAATCATCATATGATAGCCCATTTGATCAATTAAAATCAATCAGAAGGCTATGACATAACAATAATAACAATACCAACATTTAAAATAATCACAATAAGATTTAAGAAAGTATTCACAATTATACGAAGTACCAACCACTAACATTAGTTGTTGTATTTTTATTTCATTCGACAAGTTATATACTTTTACATACATTTTTAAACATTCTTCTTGCATAGCGCATACGTTTCTTTACGTTTGTATCATCATTATAATTATTACTATTATTATTATTAGCGGTAGTAGCAGTAGAGATAGTACTAATAATACTAAAAGTAGACAAGTATGTGTGTGTTGTACACGCACGCACATAAACTAATATTTATCCTGGGACGGGGAATGAAAGTGATAGTAAGTGTTTCAACCAAAAAGATGAATACTTCTAATTAGAAGAACTCTACAAAGATCAAAGAATTATCTGATTTTAATGTTAAATGATCTTAATATTATTATTTAGTATTTATGAATTTAAAGTGGATGTTACTACAAGCTACTTGTTTTATTAGAAATTAAATGTATAGATTCTTAGGTCACTGAAATTAGTTTAACCCTTGATTTAAATGAAAAAAATGGATTTTATTATACACATTGTTAGAACTCACTGACAAGCTCTAGATAGAGACGGCACGCGGAAAATGCGAAGGAAAACAAATTAATGATATCTCTTATTAATGGCTCTCTCAAGGAATTTTACATTGATGTTTATTTAGTTTCTGATCTTTTATCCTCCTTTTTTACGGAGAACTACCATTATTCTTTTCATTTGCACTTTCGGGGTGGTTTTCTGTTGGAAACGTAGCACTCAGTTTCGACCCTGGTTATAAGAATCAGTATAAAATAATTAAGGTAACCTACTTCAGTCAATGAGATAAATATCACGCCTTTACCTTGAAAGATGTATTTATTGATTTATAACTTCATATCATCGATTAAAACGCTGTCTAAAACTTTTATTAGTAAATGGTATTTTCATGTTTCTGAATCTACAGATAATACTTATAATTTTAGCAGGCGGTTTAGTTTGCTATGTAAGTTAAATATACAATGGCTAAACCTCTAGATGTTAATTCTGGAGGATTTCACCGACAACATTAAAATTTATTTTATTTAGATTTTTTGAAATAATTCAGATTACTAGCGGGAGAACATGGAAATTTCACAGTGATTTCTACAAAAAACTGTATACTTTTCTATTAATGATTAATAACACTCCGTTTGAATTAATCCCTGTTTACAAGGTTAACACACTTAAGAAACATATATTCTTTCTTCTACCGTAAATATATTTCTCACTGCATCAGTGTTATTCTTTTTAAAACAATGCATATTATCTGTCGTCTAACAGTGAATTACCTGTCAGCTAAATATTCTCCAGATAATTTTTTTAAATTGGGCGTATTTATTTACAAATATACTTTTTAGTTAACGGGGCGACATGATGTGTTTTTCGAACAATTCCTATTGAAACCCGTGAAATCGAAATTGCTTACCTTGGCGACATTGAATTAATCACCAATAATCTGTTTTGTGGATCAGGCTATATCATATTTACGAAAGGCGATAACGTACGAACTAACATTCAGTGGATTAGCCTGTTATTACAAAAATGCTATTGTAGTCCAAATCCTATATTTATTCAAACGAAAGAAAGCCCTGCTTGATACCCGAAAAAACGGGTAAAATTGAATGTTTCTTTGTAGCAGAACTTTAAATGAAAGTATTATAAAATTCTCATCTCATTGTTTTCATATTATTTTTTATTTACGCAAAATAAATGTTTACTGGACGTATCGGACGCATAGCGTTCATACTTAAATGTAAAACAAAACGTAGAAGAAGACTGATGAAAGAATCCTATATATCCTTAATATAAAAATCTGATTGATCTATTTAAGATATATTTTCACAAAGAAATGTCCTCTCTCAAAAATTAAGAAATAAAAAGGTGTTATAATATATACATTTAGCGGATATTTGACAGTATTTCAAGAAAAATCATTAAATAAACATCTGTTGAATATTCTAGACTTCAATTTTGTTTTAGTATTGGAGTTTAGATTAATGAATGTAAATCTATTTTCTATTCAATAAATGTATTCATTAAGAGATTTAATGAAGATTTACTTTACTATCTTACATACGCTACTGGAACTAGCATGCATTTATTACTATATATAATTGTAAACAGGACAACTTAACGAAGAGTTTCTTATAGTATAGAGCGTTTCAAGCCCACTACGAAGGTATGCATAATTAGCGGTGAAAAAAAAACGTAAATAAAAAATACTAAAATATGCTTTTCATTTGTCTTTCAAACTTTTTTAATACAACAGTTCCGAAATTCATATATCATTTTTTATAGATTTTTGTCACACTCCTAACCCTAACCCTAACCCAAAGCCCAATATCTGAGCTAGTTGTGTGCTGACTTAATTATGTTGGTGTTTGTGTGCGTACGTTAGTCCCGTCTTTATTTTCCTCTATTTTATTACTAAAGTGGCAAACCTTGTTGTTGTTCTTCTGGTAATACATGTATTCTAATCTTTATCTTTTAACTGCTTTTACTCTTCTTCTTCGTTGTCGACCATTTCTGCGCTCATAATGGCATTATCACTACGTCCTATTATCTCGTTGTTGCTGCTAGTATGGCTTGATTGTACATGTTTGCCTATGTCTACCTTCTTTCATTGTGATGTTTATTTTCTTATGTGGCCGTGATCGCATCATCAGTGTAACTTCAATCCGTTCACTGTCGCTATGAGTAAAATATCTTTTCGCGGAACATGAAGTGGGATCGAGAGATCAAATCTCTGAGAGTTGTTTAGATTTTATTTTGAAGAGAAATATTCACGTTTGTCAACTTAGATTGTTCAGAGGAGAAACCAAACTTCTTGTACTTAATTTATTTTATTACTTAGCTATATATATATATTGCCTATTTTACTAAATGCAAGATGCGTGTGTGTTTTTCTTTTGTCTTTATTGTGAAAGGATAACGTTTAATAAGATGGAATAGTTGCGCGTTACAGGATGCAGAACTTCAAGAAGGTATTACGGATGATTTAAGAAATTAATGGAATAAGCAAGGTTTGACGTAGGGATCTGTCGACATTGAAATTAAACACGGCTATGGAAGCAGTGCCGGGGCTATTTGTTAAACAGATGAGAGAAATTTTGCCTGACGCCAGGCACACGGAAGAAAGAAAATATTTGTTTCGTTTTTGTAGCAAAGCGAGTACTTGCTGTGAATGTTTCAGACGGGGAACCAGTGCTTACAGCCGAGTCGATCAGCTTCCATAGAACTAACGATAGAGTAGAGTAAGACTAACGACGCATCATCTGCGAGAAAGCGACCGTAAAACACAGAAGAGATCATGCTCCACGAGATCGATTTTGAAATCTATTGAAGAGATGAACAGTGTAATAAGCAGCGCCAACTCAGATATAGCAGCAGTATTCAAGCATAGGGTGTGTATAAATATTATACAGGTAGAATATTGCACGAAGATACATGTACGTGTTAGAGCGATAGAATAATGAGATTATTTTTTCCTCAAACTTAGAAACAGATGAGATGTTATTTCTTCCATTTCTGGGTGCAACGTGTTTTAATTAATGCACTTAGTGAACACAGACACAATTAAAAGTTAAGCCTACAATCAAGTGTTCATAAAAAATATAGCATGAAAAACTTAATAGAAAATAGGTACCACCATTGAACTCCTAGTAAATGTTTTCAGATTTGATTTCAATTACATCCCGGCAAAGAGTGCGACAGACAGAGTTTCAGATACACATGCATAGCGTTACATAATATGTTTGAGTTGTATAATTTACGGGTCAAAGGAGACACTAGACGGAAGTAACGAAACCACATGATTTCAGGAGGAAGATTTTCTCCCTCTTAGCTGGCAAAATTCTAAGGATGAACAATGCTTGCGGTTGCTATCCTGTAATTGGGATAGCGCGCACAATTCTGCCGGTTGTAACGAGATATACTATACATTTATCTATATGTCTGTCATTCACTCTGCCTCACACGTATACACATTGTCTCACTCATATTTCCTGTGAAGGTTCTGTTAAATAGCCTTTTCATAAAAACACCGGCGCCCGAGTGACTTCATTTCACAGATAATCAACAAAATGACTTCACGATGCCGACACGTATGTATCATGGTTTGTACACCCACCTGTAATTGAAAATACAACAACTTGTTTGAGACAAACTATTTCAGCATAAAATATATTGTAGCACAAGGCAACGAAAATGTGGCTCTGAATAAGTGAAGCAAACAATACGGCGGACGATCACGTGTCGACGAAAGAAATAGAACAATGGAAAATGTGCAGGGAAAGAAGAAGAAAGAGATATGTAGGGAAAAAAGAAAGATTAAGTACGTAAAACTTTTTTTAAAATTAGACACTCATAAACATATACTAAAAACAATAAGAAGACATCAAAATTAAACAAACACAAAGTGAAATGAGAGAAATACACACGCATGGGCAGATACTAAGCACCCATTCAAGTAACGTTTTTTGTCTCTTGGTCGTTTTGAGAGAGAACAGAGAAGTAGAAAAGAAACTATTTTTTCCCCAACTGCACAAAGAAATATGAGTTTTCATTTAACTTCACAAATGCGCACAGATGCACTAACATAAAATTTAAACACGCGCGTTGTTCTGTTCAAAACGAAGACATTTAAAGAAAGAAAAACGATGTAAAAATACGTTGTGAAGTGATCTCATATCCTCTCGTAGAAAGTAGCCTACATTTGCCCAAAATATGTTCACGCTTGTCTGCAATCATTAAGAGAAATCGGCTGGTTGTGGATAACGTTTCGGGGAGCAAACTCTCCCGACATAGTCTTTATGTGCAAGATGTGCATTCCAAGAAAAAGCTTATGTGTCCTGTAAAATTATGAGATATGTAAGAAATAAATAGTGTACTTATTGTCGCGGTATGTGTCTTCTAGACAACCTGCTATTTTCACTGCTATAGTTAGGTCCATGTGAGAGGAGTGAATGTTTAGAAACAAAAATAGAGTTCCGTATTAAGACCGGCTCGCAGCATGTTATGCTCGCACAAAAGAAGTTGGGAGTTACACAATGTGTGAAGTGCTTCGGAGACACATATCAGAGGGAAGGGGTGTAGATTATTTCGAATCGTTAGGTCTGAAGAAGTCAAGTAGTAAAAAGTGGATCTGTTTTTTAGCTGGCTGATGTTAACATTTCAGGAAATCTCATACTACCACAGTTATGACTTGCGGGAAGGGTAAGTGTTTAAATAGATGAAGCTCCTTGGTAGATGTATAGAGAAAACAGCATGTGAAGCCGTCTACTGGTTGATGGAAGCTCCTTGGCGAAAGGATAGTGAAAAAATCACATGAAACCGGCTCCGAGTTGATGGGAGTTCCTTAAATTAATTATAGGGAATAAAGACTATTGGGTTGGGAGTAAGAATAATTATGTCTGAGTCCATGTTGAAAAGCGGATAATGTTGAAACGTCGTGTAAATATGTAGTAAATGTATGATACTGTAAATTCGATAGCTGATCGATTATTATGACATAGTGAATTCTAGATGGGGGTTCTAACTCACACTTGTCAGTATCCTATGTCACTATAAAGCCAGCATTCGTATGTTCATTGAGTATAGTTGAAACATGTGGATTGGTGCAAAAACCACTAGCCTCTCCCTCTTTGACAAGCTACAAGAAAGTATTACTAACCTGATATGTCCTGCCGTGGCTGCCAAGCTGCAGTGCATCGCTGCTGTCTTGTATCCCTTGTTTTACAAGTACTGCCATATAGTTCACTCCGATAAACTTACCGCACTTGTTCTCAATAAAAGTACATCCCCTTGACGGACCCTATTAGCAGGAAAATCCCACTCCTTAATTGTATATATCCCTACATGCCGTAAGATCACCTACTCAAATAGTTCCCATCATCTGATCACTTGCTTTTGGAATTCCCTTCCTGTTTCCTGTTTCAAGCAGATATATGTAGGTAATGTGAACAACGACCTCGCTGACATACTCCCCCACAAGGTTGTCTTCCTAGAAGTGTGGTTCTTAAAACAGTAGCTCTTTACGCGTCAGTGACAATATACCATTGTATGAGGTAGACAAAAGTGAATGTATACATATATATATATATATATATATATATATATATATATATATATATATATGTGTGTGTGTGTGTATATGATTTTCTTATATAACGACTCATTATATCTATTTAAACATATTTAATTAAAGTGTACGATCATATTTCTATGAACCTTAGCACATACATTTTCCTCATATGCTTATGTTACAATATTAAACCCTACATTTCTCCCTGACTCGTATCCTTCATATAGAACCGTATTTACTTATTGTGCTTATCAGACTTCATTGACCCCAACTACGTGTTGGCAGCAGAGGCAACGATCAATTATTCATAGTCGATCGCGCTCGCTCCGATTAGATAGATGGCGTGTAAGTCGTGTTTGGCATTTGAAAGCTCTACGACATTCATGACAGCTGTTTCCATCAGCTAGTCAGATTAGGTTTTGTTTGAATCTGCCATCAATTCCATTAGCATTGTCATCAGCGAATTATCTCTTGCATCAATTGGAACTACAAAAGGAAGCTGTGTTAGTACTAACAAAGAAGCGTATCCATCCTATATCACATGTAATGTTCAAATGTAGTTCGTGAGTTCGTGTGTATATTGTGTTAGATAACCGAAGCTTCAATGGTGCAATGGTAAACAGTATGAACTATAGGATCGGATTTCCATGCTTGTCATTCTGTGGCATTGCCCTCTACTTAAGGCTGCGGCTTTTCTCGTTTTGTATACTTGTCTCTGAAAGGGCCGTGCCAGTTCACATTTAATACTCATAATTTTTAAAACATCATAAATCACATAGTTCATATATTGTTTGCATACCTGTAGAGGGTCGCCGTATCGATGTCGTCCAGTGGATGACTTCCTCCTTCTTTCCTTCCTGCCGTGAACCACGCCGTCCATTGTCTGCAACAAAAGCTTCCTGACCGACTCACCAAACAACGAAATTTTGTTATTACAAGCGTGAGTTATACAATCAGCTGGGAGCCATTCACTACGTCGAGAGAGAGAGAGAGAGAGAGAAAGAAAGAGAGAGAGAGCAAATCACTACTTGATCGTAGTTACTTAACAGTTATTGGCATAACCATTCATGGAGGGGGAAAGGGTATATCTCGCCTACATTTTAATTTTTATTTACATGGTAACAATCACGTCTCATCGGTTCGCCTCTAAAACCCAGACTGACTAAAACTCGCTTCTCACGAAGAACGAGTGACGTCACGGATCCCTCTGTTTCCCACGCAAGTACACGTGACGTCACAGATTCTCTCACAGGTGCACATTGACCCTTGATCTGGGATCTCGTCACACGGTGACCCTGTCACATCTGTGATTTCCGACTGTGAGAACAGGCTCTATTCTGCACTCGACTGCCCGGCCCCCCGCGTTAATTCACACAAGTCAAACCAACGATTTCCAACAGATGCGCCCATTCCCATAGGGGAATTATCCAACCATTCCTTCTAGTATTTAACATAGTTGAATTGAATGCAATAAGGAAAAGGTTATGTTCATTACCGTATCTCAATGCACGAGTGAATTATAAGAGATGGCGAGACTCCGACGATTTTGGCACTCATCTAGGAAGAAGGGTATATTTGAAATAACTTCATCAACAATACAAGTGGCTGTCACGTGACCGACTTTGCATTAGTTCATCTGACACGAAGTAATCTATTTTCAATTAAAAAAGAAAGGCGATGTGTTTAGTAGATATATAGAGCTTATAACTATATCGCTTAAAACGCAATCTTATTTTATCTTTAATTAACCTCAACATTTCTGTTTACACTTTTGATCTAATAATTCTGGCGAGAATAATTAGTTTTTTCATAGAAAACCGCCGGGAACTTTTGTTTATTGCGCTGATTGTTTAAAATAAGTGTTTCTCTGATAACTTGCTTTGAGTACAAATTACAATAAGATGAAAAAATAATAAAGCACTTTGAAATATATATATATATATATATATATATATATATATATATATGTATATATATATATTAATATATATATATATATATATATATATATATATACATATATATATATATGTGTGTGGGGGTATCAGTGCTTGTGTATAATGCATCTAGAACAAACAAAAAGACTTGTTTTTGTTTTTTAAGAGAAATGGTGTCTGATCAACACTGCTGGGGAGCAAGGAGAAAAATACTCTTTGTTTTTTTCAATCCCCGACACAGTTTTTCATGGTAAGCAACTAATTATCCCTATAAAATATCAAGAAAAGCGTAAATCTTTGGAAGCTAGCAAACACAGTTATCACAAGACATTGATTAACTTACAAGCAAGTACAATTTTTTACGAACAGCTTGTGATTAAATGTGTTCTTTATTATTATTTATTTTTATTCTTTCTTCGATATAGTTTAACAGTTAAAAAACTCCCAAGTCGATATATATATATATATATATATATATATATATATATATATATATATATATATATATATATATAGATAGATAGATAGATAGAGTGAGAGAGAGATCGATTTACGGTGGAACTCGCTATTATATTTGCAGAGTTGTGAAATATTTTAAATTATTTTTTGTAAACAGAAGAAAGAGGGGGGGGGCTCGAGTTATTACAATTTTATTAATTAAGCTTTTCAAGTCAGCGTTCATAATATTTGTATACCTTTAGAATTAGGAAACTATTATTACTCAATTAATTTACATTAGATAACATTAAATAACATTATTTGATTACATATAAACAAAGAAGAACGAAATTTCTAGACGAGGCTGCGATTAGAAGTGAAAACGTGTCAAAAACCTTACTTAAATTCATATATTTCAACAGCCTTATATACCGAGAGTAAGAGTCGTTCAGACACTAGTCGGGCTTCGTCATTTACATAATACATTCCTTTTAACCTTCAATTAAATTCGTATTTACAAATATACACTTATAACTGCTATTTTAAAGTTTACATATATATTTACAATATTTTCCGATATTAATAAAAATTATTCATACAATTAATTAAAGCCATTTATTTCATGAACCAGCGTGTTTTCTGAACCATACTGTCAATGGCGATTATTGTTAAAATTGCAAGTCTTTCTTGGCCTTTTGGCTAAGATCAAAGTGTAGTATCGCTCTCTCTCTCTCTCTCTCTATATATATATATATATATAGATAGATAGATAGATAGATAGATAGATAGATAGATAGATAGATAGATAGATAAATAGATAGATAGAGAGAGTGAGAGAGAGAAAAAAGAGAGAGAGAGTGAGATAGAGATCGACTATATTCTATGAAGACTCACGCTGCCAATTTACGGTGGAACTCGCCATTATATTTGCAAAGTTGTGAAATATTTTAAATAGCTCCATTCGATAGATATGAAACTAGAAACAAGTAACACATTCTCTTATATGATATATTTATGTTAAACTACCGTCAACACACACATACATTTGTACACTCAAACGACATTAATGTAACAGCAGGACAATGTTGGTTGGAATATGTCTACGCACCCATTAAGTATATTTTTGCTAATCTTCTATTATCTTAAATAGTTTAATATCATTTCCGGTTCTCTGTAATTTTTACATCATATATTTTCATTAAGATAGTTGACTGATCTTTAATCATTTTTTCCTCACGGTAACAGATGTCGAGCAAAATGTTGTCATACACATATTACCCTAAACAGACATTCCTTGTATTTGTTTTACACGTCTCTTTACGAGCTAAATCTGCTCCGACGAACTTGTATCCCCCTCAACGTTAATACCATCAACAGAGCCGATTCGGGATCTAATCAGCAGAACTTTAAAAAAACGAGTCTAACATTGTACGCAACCCTTGTTCAAAAGATGCCACTTAATCTACTGGAAAAGTTAGTTCGTGAAGATGTTGTCAGTCGATAATGTTTGTGCAATGTAAGGTCACACGCATGTATCGCACGACAAAAGTCTCTTTGCATTTGAACTTATCTAAACACTCTCTATCGATTCATGCAATATAGTATCCGCAAACGGAAGAATAAGATTGCCGAAAGGGAAAATCGATAGTGAACGTAGAATATTTCATATTTATAGAATGTATTATATAGATCAATGTTTTTTCATGACGTACAAGATACAAGATAAATATTTGAGTAATATATTAAACTTACACATTTCATAAGCCACACAGTGTGTTTATGTCGTTGAACAGATTTACCAAACAGTTTGAAGACGGTACCTGTACTTTTATTATGGAACTGCACCCAGCTTCAAATACCGAAGATGTAAGGCCATAATTTCTGTTTTCTAGGCTGATCTTTGCAAGAGAAAACACATTAATTAAATTTACAGTGAATTCTCTAAGTAATAAAAGTTTTGTGCAAAATTCTATGCAAAAAACTGTGAGATCATGTGATATTTTTATAGTATTTGACAAAAAATCATACAGTCTCATGAATTAACCGTGCGCCTTTTTCAAAAAAAAAACATGAATAAGACAGTGATGGTTGTTTTACGTATTGATACCGAACTTAGGGTTAGTGGTACGGTTAAGGAAGAGTATGTGTTTTTATGATTATTAAATGAAAATTAAATGTAAATCTTATTCGTGTTTGCAGCAAGATTGGTCTACATTTCTGAGTCATACATAGTTTCACGTTGATATGCACGTAAATATGTCATTATTTAAAGTAATAAAAAGTATATGACATTCGTTAACGCGACAACTGCCTCTAAGTTAAGGTCACAATACGAATACAAAGTATCTGTCTGCAGGCCTTATGTTTTATTTCGCCTATTTGTGAGGCACGCGCTTTATTTCATGATGTGGTATATTCTTTTCGTAAAGCAGCGCACATATCATGTAGCATATAATTATTTTTTAGCAATTTGTGGTCGCGATTCTTTTCACTGTACGTCCAAACAATCGATATTTAGTACAAATCATCTTTAGTCAATGTCTTCCTAGTAGATTTATCTCAGCCACCTATATCCAACAGTTGAATCTCCTTCTAATAATAAGCATATCTAAATATGTGGTGGAACACTGCCAATAACTTTGCTAAACTTTTCTATTAGCATTTTTCTTATCCATATGGATAAGAACAATACTAATATCACAGCCTGCTTCCGCTTAGCAAATTCTCATGATTATGTTGGTATATTTTCTATTTAGATAACTTCATATATAACATCGGGAGATCATTATGGTTCAGTTAGGTCAGAGCTTATTTATGACGACGTATCTTACTGATGTGAGGCTCACCAAAGTGACCACATATGTATGTGAACAGCGCTAAAACATAGAGGAATTGCAGAAAGGAGTGTGACTTTTATTAAGGACTGCATGTGTAGATATGCACGTATTTGTCTTTAAATGCTATCATTCATTCATCTAAGATTAAATGTTTGTGTAGGGGTCACGGTTGAACACCGAAGAGAAAAATGATAACATTATCTAAACTATATTTTATTTCAGTGAATAAGGTAAGTAAGCTAATCTATTATATTGCTTCCGTCTAGCTGTGCCTACCTTTTTGAATTACACAGTTATCAAAGTTCCAACCGGAACTTTCATCGCCCGGCGTTAACTTCAGTTGAATGGCAGAATATATTCAAGACAGTGGAAAGCAATGATAAGGTATTAGAGACGTGTTATATGTTTGATATTCCATCTCTAGCATCGATTATTACAGTGAGAACAATTCATTCACTGCACTTGATAATAAAACGTAAATGTTTCTAGAGTCCGAAATACAGAAATGATAAACTATAAATAAAGTTTCCAATTATAAATATTTGAATTGAAGTTTCTTTTTCGGTTACATTCGGCGACACACTGCAATAATTACATTTTAGATGAGGAGAGTAGTTTTAACCTTTAATGTCTTTTAATTTTAAATAGGACGCATTCGAACAAGTGATTATTTAATATAATATTCAACGAAAATGTGTCAAACTGCAACTTTTTCCACATATGCAACGAGCCCGTTGCAAGTGTAAGCAGGTATTAGTATAATGTCGCATCAGCACACCCG